>CAJHNH020002773.1:1431228-1461228 GCA_905116865.2 Candidula unifasciata
GACACATTTGGTTCCGTTACAATACAGATTCCATGGTTAGCCTGTAATATTGATCAAAGTCAGTTGAATAGTGCCAGGTAAACATATGATTGTACAGAAACAGCGTTTTTCACTATGTGGTTTCTGGGAGCTTTTGATCATGCACTGAGGAGAACTGGCTCGTAAACAGGATCCTGTCCCGAAAGCTGAGGTAACTGTGGCCAAGTTAAACGTTATAGTGGTCTGAGGAGAATGATGGTGCAGGTCACAGTTTCCGGAAGACGAGTTGAAGGCTGACCTCTGCGAATGTGGATAAATACAAGACATTGACGATGTATTGGCTATGAAAGTACATCGTAGTTTAGAATTGACTGGAGAAAGATTGAGTTGAGTCAAGAATTGACATCATAGCACTCAAGGCATTCCCGTGCATGCTCCGTCATTATTTCAGCAGCCAGCGCAGAGTTTTAATACTGATGGTACCGGTCACAATCTGGTTATATGTCCGCTTGCCTTTCCTCTGAGTGTAGTGAGCCGGCCAGACCCTCTGATTACACCCAGATGTCCCATTCTCTCCAGGCCATAATAATCATCTTTCTCTACTGATTCCGTTGCTTGTTCCCAAAGGGCATTGACCACATCTGCCTTGTCATGTATCACCACCCAGTGAAGATCCAGCCAATCTATCTGCCTGTTCGTTACCCACCACGCGGGCATAGCCTGGAGAAAAGATCCAAAGTATACTCACTACCCATGACCTTTCCAGTGAAGCTTGCCACTCTGCTCGAAGCGTCCCTGTCTTCACCTTTCTCAGCATGCTTTCAGAGTCTGTTACTATTACGAAATGTGCGTACCCCGTGTTCTCTAGCCACCGGAGAGCTGCAGTTACTGCCTCCACCTCCATTCTCATGCTAGAGAAAAAGACTTTGGGCAAATTTTCTGATATCCATAGCATTTCGCCCTCCTCCTTCCCCCCTCTTTGTTAAAATTTATTTCTTTATCTCTTCTATTCGGCCTTATTGTGTATTTGCAATGCCACAAATATTAATTGTACAGATTTTAATCGCTCATTTGCATTTTAGTCCAAAAGCGGTTAATGGTCTTTTTCAGCAGGTATCTCTCTCTCTCTCTCTCCTGTTGTACCCCACTAGGACATCACACAAGCGATAAACACCCGATGACACAAAGTGCCACCATGCTAATGAGAATCACCCGTGGAGAGGTCCCAGAAACCCCTTTCAGCAGCTAGGCCATATTTATGGCCCGGCTTTATTCAGGGCCCCGGCAAAAGCCAAGTTAGGGCTTCAAATAACACATGGGGACGACTAACACATAAGCAGGTATCTGTCAAATGTCTCTTTTTATAGTTTCTTCTGAAGCAGCGGTTCTTTACCTGCTGGCTGTCACCCCCCTTTTTGAGTCGAATGACTCTTTCACCTGGGTAGTCTTAAGACCATCGGAAAACACATATTCATTGAAGTTATAAACGAAAATATTGTATGAGGGTCGGCACAACATAAGGGAACTGTATTAAAGGGTCACGGCATTAAGAAAGTTGGGAAACTGTTCTAGAGAGTCTTCTATGTTGTCAGAAGCTGAGGACATAGTCTAAAGCAACGTGGATGTGGAAAGCAAGGGGAAACTACCATATTATTATCCCCGAAAACCTACCACGGAAGCAAAAAATGTCCGAACATCAAGCAAGATTGGTGGACAGCATCATATCTCGAAAACTGAAATATTTTGGCCATATCAATCGCCACAGTGTATTTAAAACAAATAAAAGCAGAAGGCAAGGTACCAGGAAAGAAGGGCAAGGGCAAACCAGAGCAAAGCTGTGCACATTGTGCAAGTGCCTCCTTGAGTATAAAAGTGCAAGAGCGGACGAGAGACCGAGTTTCTATCAGGCAGACCACGACCGTCTCCAGCTGACGGGCCGAGCTGCTGACGTCACCGGGTCGGGCTAAAGATGTGTTAACGCAGCGGTTCTCAAAGTGGGTGCCTAGCTACCCTGGGGGTGCCATGAGCGTATATCATGGGTGCCGCGACAATAATCAAGAAACGTCGGCTAAAAATTGTGAAATTAATAAAGAAGGCATGAAGATACTTAAAAGTAAAAATTTAAGTTGTCTTCCCTCGCCACTGTCGAAAAAAGTGTATTTTTTGTTTGAGAACCGCTGCGTTAAAGCATCGTTATGCCGACCCTGTGAGGTCAGCAACACGGCCCCTCAGCTAGAGCCGGTCGTATGCAGACCGTGATGAAAGCGATGTTCTACAAATCACCTGCTACATGATGATGATCGATATCTAGATCACCCTCACAGACAATATGGCTGAGGAAACTATAGCAACCGTCTACTTTTCTACCGACGTTTGTCTTCCGCTCAGGTCTAGAGCAGCATATTTATTACTTATTCATTATGGCATTCTCAACAGTTCCTCTAAAACCGCGGGAACAAGGAGGAAACCATTGGGGTTCATTGTTGCACGTTCGTGTTGTTGGTCACTAAAATACTCCCTCTGTTGTGTCTATATCACGTGATCACATAGAGGTTAGCGTGCACGAGAAGAAATTTGAGTACTTGATTGACGTACAATCCCACTTTCTGTGACCTTCTTTCTCTCTTCTGTCTGTCATCTCCCAAAGGAAATAAGGCCCTTAATAAACACACGCCAATCGCCAAGAACAGCAAAATATGCAAAGAAAAAAAAGATGATTTAGCAAAACTAGCATCACAAGTTGCACTACAGGGCTATCATCCGAATAACGGTCCCAAATTATCAAGGCCGAAAATATACCCTAACAGGGCCTCAGTCACATGTAAATTGCAGACTTTCGGCGACTTAAATTGCCCACTTCCGGCGACTACCGCCACCGCCGAGAGTATCTCGCGGCGTGGATTGGCGCTAAACTAAATGGCTGGGACTCACGAGCAGCAGCTACAGCAGCTCCTGCAGCTTCCTTCATTTTATTTGTTCGTGAGTCCCAGCCATCTAGTTTAACCCCAATCCTCGCCGCGCGTAGCGGCGTGGGAGATACTCTCGGCGGTAGCGGAAGTGCGCAATTTGCATTTGACTGAGGCCCTGTAACTGTATATTTTCGGCCTCGATAATTTGGGACCGTTATTCGGAAGATAGCCGTAAAGGACCCTTTTCCACGCCTTCGGGCATATTGGGCACAAAGTAGTAGTACATTTTACCCCATCTGGACATCACACAAGCGATAAACACCCGATGACACAAAGTGCCACCATGTGGATGGGGATTACCGGTGGAGAGGTACCAGAAACCGCGTTCAGCCATTAGGCCATATTTATGGCCGGGCTATATTGCGGCCCCGGTAAGAGCCAGGGTGGAGCTTTAAGATAACGAAAAATTGCATCCTACTAGGGGATGACTGAATAGGGGCATAAAGAGCTAGATCTCTATTTTATAGACCAATCGGCACGGTGGGTGACGTCATCATCACGCCTGCCACTAAACAGATGTAACATTACAGACAAAAAGGATTAAAGTAACAGACCAATTTACTTCTTTGGGTAGAAGAAGAAGACAGTCAAGGAAACACAGCGGTAGGAATTACAACACTCACTCCCCCGTGTGGGTTCCGGGGCCCTGTTATAGTGAAAACAAGAATAGACCCACTGCCTACAAAAAAGCATGTCTTTAAAGTCGACTAATTGGGAGCTTCCTTTAACGTCGGAGTACTTCTTCCTGAGAGGCAAGAAACCAACAGTCTGCACACAAACATGTCAGATTTCTCAAACGGATGCACACGCAAAACACGGGTTCTTGAACAGGGCTGCAGTCCAGAAGTGGACGAACAACCAGAACTTTCCAACAGAGTTTACAGCTGGTGAACGCAAAGAAGAAGAAGAAGAGGACACTCACTGGTTAAAAATCAGCAACTTTTAAAAGCTTGGAAAAAAAAAGTATATTATCCTCATCATCGGGTGCCTTGCCGACTTGCTTGGGCGATCATGTCTCTCCACAATCTGCGATCTCCTGCAGCATGTATCAGTTCGTGTGCCGACAAACCGCCATGCCAAGCAACAAGACTGTCAAGCAGCTTCTCTCGTTGTCCTCCTCTATCACTCCTTCCAAATATCTTTTCAGTGGTCACAACATGTTCCATTTTCTCATAACATGGCCGAAAAATGATGAATGTCTCCTTCTGATGTCTGTGATAAGTTGTCTTCGGGCTCCCGCCTCTTTTGAAACCGCTTGGTTGCTCTTTTTGGCTGACCGAGGTATCTATATATAATAAAAAGAATGGGCACTTTTAAACGATTTAACTTTCGACACAAATTACGTATTTTTGACGGCAATATTCTTTCGAGTTTTATTTCTGTCTTATAACATGCGCCAGAATCGACAGTGATAAGACAGACAAGACGGCGCGGTGCTTTTTCACACCTTTATCTAAACAATCAATCAGTATTATGTTCTTTATTAATATTCTACCCCCAACAGGGGAAATCCACAGGTCACGGGACAGTCTAATATTTCAGGTGGTGGTAGATAGGCTGCATGCAGTCGTGGGACCTAAGCTGCACTCTCTCATGGGACGTAGGTGGGTTGGGGTTAGGGCCAGTTCTAGATGTTTTGGGGTCGTTAAAAGCATGAGATAGCCGAAAAACCCAGTCTTACTACCCTCTAAAATGTTGGACTGTGCTATGACGTCATCTAGATCATGGAAGAGAAGAAGAAGAAGAAGAACAAAAACAAGAAGAACAACAAGAAAAACAAAAACAGGAACAAGAAGAACAAGAACAGGAAAAACATGAACATGTAGAACAAGAGCAAGAAGAACCAGAACAAGAAGAACAAAAAGAACAAGAAGAACAAAAACATGAAGAACCAAAAGAACAAGAATTAGAACAAGAGTCAGAGCAAGAAAACCAAGGACAGGAAGAACAAGAACAAGAAGAACAAGAACATGAAGAACACGAACAAGAAAAGGGAGAACGAGAACAAAAGGAACAAGAACAAGAAGAACAAAAACGAGAAGAACACGAAGAACGAGAACAAGAAGAACGAGAAGAGCAAGAACAATGATTGAGAGGAAAAGGATGGCGAAGAAGAAAAACAAGAACAAAAAATAACCAGGGGAACAAGAACATGATAAATAACCAAAAAAAAAAGAGAAACAAAAACAAGAACACAAAGAACAATAATAAGAACATGAATAAGAACAGAACAAGAGAAACGAGAGTAAGAAGAACATGAATGAGAAGAACAAGAACGACAACAACAAGAACAAAAACAAAAAGAACAAGAAGAACAAGAACAAGAAGTACAAGAAGAAAAATAACAAGAACAAGAAAGGAGAGGAACAAGAAGAAGAAGAAGAAGAAGAAGAAGAAGAAGAAGAAGAAGAAGAAGAAGAAGAAGAAGAAAAGAAGAAGAAGAAGAAGAAGAAGAAGAAGAAGAAGAAGAAGAAGAAGAAGAAGAAGAAGAACAACAACAACAACAACAACAACAACAACAACAACAGTAAAATAATAAAACTTCCAAAAACACCAGAATCATAACACTCCATGCCATAGCTTTATCTCCCATTACTTTACACAGAGAAAAACAATATGCGCATGAAAATACATGGCTGTAAACATACATTATTTCAGTCTTGTTTTGTTTTTGATTCATTTCGTTAAATTTCAGAATGCCTGTTGTGCCTTGTCTACGCATAACCCTCTGTCTGGAACCTCGGACTGAGTTTTGAAACTGTTTAGCTGAAAAGATGATTTTTCAGAAAATTGGGTACCGAAGAGTCATCAACGTCTTTGAAAGAATCATCCATTAAAAGATAAATTCGGATGTAAGCTGCATTGTTGAAGCAGGGTCTGAACGAAGAATCGCTTTCTGGGGGCGATGTACCTGCCAAATCACGCCCAGTTGGTGCCTGGGGAGACGTTGGTTCGTGTTCTTGTGTTGTTGTCTTGCTCTGTTTTTACTACTTATGTGTTCAATATTTTTTTTTAAAATAGTATCCAGAAGCCATGAGTTGTTAACCCTTAGGCTCGGTATTATGGATATCGCAACCTTTCAGCCTTGATTCCATTGTAAATACCGTAAATCTGGGAGAAATGCGGCTTTTCTGCCTACCCCCGGGAGTGAATCCGAACCACAAGGAGTTCTTCACCCGGTCACCGCGCAATCCGGTTTAGCCGACTACGCTAGAGAGCCAGGCATGTGTTGAATTTATATATATATATATATATATATATATATATATATATATATATATATATATATATATATATATAATGTCTGTACTGTTTGCATTGTCGGCTTTGTGGCTAAGTCGATGCGAACGCTTCGTAATGCCGGGATGCCGGGTTTGATCCCAGCTGCGGGCCATGCGCCTTGCGTTGGTTTCGACAGTGGTATCAAGAAAGCCGACCGTCCAGGAAGCAATGGCAAACTACAGGACGTAAATTAGCCTAGAAAAACCACACAACAGCCAGGGGTTGTTGGGGTTGGTTCTTCAACGTCCTGTAAAGGATACGCAACTAACCTGTTTGCATTAACCATTTGGTGGTGTGTGTCAAGAGGTCATGACCCTGAGGATATGAGACTGCAAGCAGAGCCAGATTTAGACTTGATAAGGCATAAGGCTTATATGTCCTGAGGCCCCTACCGTTTTAAATGACACCCTGTCAGCGTTTCTCAACCTTCCCAACGCCGCGACCCTTATATACAGTTCTTCATATTGGTGAGTTAAGTTAAGTTGATTCAAGAACCGACATCACAGCACTCAGGACAGTTCCATAAGCGCCCCGTTCCCATCCTCAGCAGCTAGTTAAGAGTTCCGATACTAGTCGTGCCAGTAGTATTCTGATTTAACGTCCGTCTTGCCTTTCCTCTGAGCCTCGAGCATCTGCTAGAATCTCCCGTCACTCCCAACTGCATCAATCTCATCAGACTGTGGTGATCCATCTGCTCCTCCAAACTGTACACGCTCTCCCACAAGGCACTAACCACGTCTGCCCTATCATGCATCAGTATTTCACCAAGTTGTGCAGAGCCAGCCAGTCTGTCCGCCTGTTCATTTCCCAATATACCGGCGTATCCAGTGAAAAAACCCAGACAGTACTCCTCACTCGTGTCCTCCGCAGCAAGGCATGTCACTCTGCACGAAGCATGCCTCTCTTGATCTTCCTCAGCATGCTTTCTGAGTCAGTTACAATCACTATGTGTGTGTGTGTGTCGTGTTCTCTAACCTGGGGAAAGCTGCAGTGACCGCCTCCACCTCCATTCTCAAGCTGAATGTTGTGGTATAATATGCTAGGCTCTCCTGCACCAAACGTCGACAACAACATTTTGCTAAAAAAAAAAAAAAAAAGCACTTCTTTTGCCTCTTGACACTGAACCGTCTGTGTAAATAATCAAATCCTCTGAGCGAGCATTATCTTGAATTGTTGAACTGTTGTGATGATCTCTAACCATACGATTATTTTCATTGCTACTTCATAACTTCAACGAATATGTGTTTTCCGTTGGTCTGAGGCGATCCTTTTTCTTTAAAAAAAAAATGCAAGAAAACTTCACGGACTCGAAACTAGTACATCTATCGAGTTTGTTAATGTGGAGGTTTGAGTGCAAACAAGAAAGAAGAAAACGAAGGAAAAAAAATGAAGAAGATGAAAAGGAGATGGTAGATGTAGAAGAAGAGGAGGAGGATAAATCGGCGCAAGAAGCTTGAAAAAGCAAGGTCGTAGTAGATTCCATAACGCAGTAGCAGCAGCAGCAGCAGTAGCTGTAGTAGTAATAGATTTAGACGACGGATCAACATAACGGCACAAGGGTAGTAACCCATTAGTGCTCCGTTTTACTGAGTCCGAAGAATCTCCGCGCAGCGCACAAACTTCGTAGCACCGGCGAGGATCCTGGAATACTTTGGGTATATTTTTAACTTCAAAATGTGTTCGGGCAGCGCCGTTAGGCTACTTATTTCGATTTCCAAATGCCAAGGGATTTTTTTAAGGTGCGCAATAATACACACGGGCGTCCGATCTTACTACCCAGAGACCAGGGGAAATCACAAAAAGTCCATATGAACAAATTCCAACCTTTACTGCGGCCTGACCCTGGGACCTTCAGCACTCGGAGCGGACGCCATGCCTAGTGGTGATGTTAGTTGTAGTAGCAGCAACTGTAGTTAGCATTAGTACAAGTAGTACTAGTAGGTATATTAGATGGAAGAGGATGAAATAAAATAAAAAAAACTGCAACAAACGAAGAACGAAAAGAAAAGGAAGAGGAGAAAAGTTACTGTCGTCTTGATTGACTGACTGATTAATCGATCGATTATAAGTCAATACATTTTGTACATGATTATAATACTTTGTACATTCGTGTCTGTTTCCTAAAGCATCATTCGTGTCTGTTTCCTAAAGTATTATTCGTGTCTGTTTCTTAAAGTATCATTCGTGTCTATTTCCTGAAGTATCATTCGTGTCTGTTCCCTAAAGTATCATTCGTGTCTGTTTCCTAAAGTATCATTCGTGTCTGCTTCCTAAAGTATCATTCGTGTCTGTTTCCTAAAGTATCCTTCGTGTCTGTTTCCTAAAGTATCATTCGTGTCTGTTTCCTAAAGTATCATTCGTGTCTATTTCCTAAAGTATCATTCGTGTCTGTTTCCTGAAGTATCATTCGTGTCTGTTTCCTGAAGTATCATTCGTGTCTATTTCCTGAAGTATCATTCGTGTCTGTTCCCTAAAGTATCATTCGTGTCTGTTTCCTAAAGTATCATTCGTGTCTGCTTCCTAAAGTATCATTCGTGTCTGTTTCCTGAAGTATCATTCGTGTCTGTTTCCTGAAGTATCATTCGTGTCTATTTCCTGAAGTATCATTCGTGTCTGTTCCCTAAAGTATCATTCGTGTCTGTTTCCTAAAGTATCATTCGTGTCTGCTTTCTAAAGTATCATTCGTGTCTGATTCCTAAAGTATCATTCGTGTCTGTTTCCTAAAGTATCATTCGTGTCTGTTTCCTAAAGTATCATTCGTGTCTATTTCCTAAAGTATCATTCGTGTCTGTTTCCTGAAGTATCATTCGTGTCTGTTTCCTAAAGTATCATTCGTGTCTGTTTCCTAAAGTATCATTCGTGTCTGTTTCCTAAAGTATCATTCGTGTCTGTTTCTTAAAGTATCATTCGTGTCTATTTCCTGAAGTATCATTCGTGTCTGTTTCTTAAAGTATTGTCACCTTTGCACGCACAGCTGTTGCCACAAGGGAGCGCTTCCACACTGTCCGAGGGTACGACAGACACCCACCTCGGTCTGAGAACTAACAAGGTGAGATGTCTGTTATTTTCTGTTTTTTATGGTGTGTTGTGTGTGTATGTTGTTTTTGTTGTTGTTATTGTTGTTAGTTTTGTTTCCACACGTGTGTGTGTGTGTGTGTGTGTGTGTGTGTGTGTGTGTGTGTGTGTGTGTGGAAAGTGTTCTTGTTTGCGCGCGCGTGAGTGCATGAAGGTGCTAGTTTTGGATTTTTGTGTAACATTAAAAAAAACCTGACAAAAGCTTGTTATACTTCAAACTAGTGTTACTTTTCTCGCATACACTAACCTATGCACTAAAAAGATTTAAAAAAATTATAATTTATTTTATGGTATGTTGGACTAAATATATTTAAAATAACGTATGTTAACACATTTATATTGTTTATATACTTTATCATACAATTTGATGGGTACACGATTTTAACTGATTATTTTTACAAATAGTCATCTACAATTGTATACCACGACTAATATAAGCGTGGGGTGCCCATAAAAAGATATGTACACATAACAACTAAATCATATGTATAATGATAGTGACATGTGACATGTTAAGTCGAGTAATATAAATTGTAAATAATAAAAATGTAAGCATAATGAATATAAAAATTGAACGCAAACGGCAGCTAAAAAAAAAAAAAAAAATTATAAATAAATAAAAGCTTATAACATTCGAAATTAGACAGGATTATTCCCTGTATGGGCCCTTGGGGCCTCTTGGAAAGGTGAGGGGAAGGGGGGGAGGAAGGGTTGCTTTTCTGCTGCCCCCTCAAAAGCATGTTGTAAAAGACGAATAATTAGGAGTTTGTTTAAATAGAATGTGCTGGGCTAAAGAGGCGCAGATAGTTAGTTAGTTAGTTAGTTAGTTAGTTAGTTAGTTAGTTAGTTAGTTAGTTAGTTAGTTAGTTAGTTAGTTAGTTAGTTAGTTAGTTAGTTAGTTAGTTAGTTAGTTAGTTAGTTAGTTAGTTGGGTTATCCTCATTGCACTCCGGACATGTTCATAGGTGCTCAGATCCTCCCCTCAGTATGAACCCCAACGTCCGATGGCTAATAGTACCAGTTCTATGTTGATTCACAAGTCTTCTGGCGTGTCTGGTGTGCGTCTCGTTTTTTGCTGTGCCGATCTCAATTCCCAAGTCTGCCATTCTGGCGAGTGATGTGGATTCACTGCTACAAAAGTCCTCTATCCTTCCCATTTCTCTGAGGGCATTGATAATATCAGCATGATCCATAGGCTGACCGTCGGTAGTGATAGCGGATCCAGCCAACCTGTCAGCTCTTTCATTTCCATCGACGCCTGCGTGTCCCGGAACAAAAATAAAGGTGACTCCACGCACAATGGACTTCTGTAATGATTCAAGCCATTGTCTTCGCACTGAACCTGCCTGAACCCTCCGGATCATACTCATTGAATCACTGAGTATACATACATGGGTGTATTTTTGTGTTTCAAGTCAGGCAAACGCTTGCGTCACTGCCATCACCTCCATCGTCATGCTGCTGGTTGTCATGGAGAAGGCGCCGTTGGCTTCTTTGACTGTTCTGCCCGCTGAGCGTGCTGTAAATGCCCATGCGCTTCTTCTTTGGCGTATAACGGATCCGTCTGTATAGATTATTGCATCTGCTTCGTCTGAATTTTCACCGATGAGAGCGTTGACCTCTGCATTAACAGCAACAGGATTCTCTTCTCTACATCGCCTGTTGAGTGTGACAATACAGGAAAATGTACAAATAAACTCCTGAGGCACAGGTATCCATTCTGCACCAGGTATGATGTCGGTTAGGCTGCATATTTGCCTAATAACATCTTCTGCCCGACCTAGCCACGATTTCCCCCTCTTCAGCCTGTCGCCCTTTTCACTAAAAAGCGCTAAAGAGGCGCAGATGTTGCAGCCTAGTTGTAAACCATAACACAATGTGACAGCCATACTTGTAAGGGTATTCTACGGGTATTTATTCTCCAGTTCAGTGTGTTTTCATTACACTGGTAAGACATCCACGTGACTGCATCTGGATACTTGAGTTGAGTGATTTTGTGTATTCAGGTGGTTTTGTTTGATTTATGTATGTGCTGACGAAATCTCTATAGCCGGAGCGTTCACGTTTTGTATGTATTCGTTATATTGTGAAGCTGGCTTGTATACTTTTCGTTCGGTTTTATATATTTCCTTGTAAGGGCGAAAGCATAAAGGGGAAAAAAAAAAAAAAAAAAAAAAAAAAAAAAAAAAAAAAAACAGAAGCTTGGATAATGTTAGTTACTAGTAATACTTGTTACTTAAAATGCTTCTTGTTATTTTTATTTTTGTTTAATATTTTTAAAGTAAATACTTTGATTTTAGAATACTTATTGTTAATTAGGTATTTCTTTAATATTTCCTCTCACCAGATGTCGATGACTGCATACGCTCTCCCATCCTTTCAAATTCTACAACCCACAGCTGCCAACGACCCTGTCTTGATACACCAATACCGGCCTCCTTGCCACCTCCAACTTTCCCATGACAGCAATCCAACATCGTCTACAACAACAACAACAACAAACCGAAATCAAAATGGCAGCAATCGGATTTTCCCCCACAAACCGGCCTTAATTGTGATCAACCCTGGGCACATCTCAGACGACGAATCTCATGATCTCAAACAGCACAGAAGTTTGACCAGTTCGTATCCTCAAAAACTAGATTATCAGAACACTGCATTGCATGATCAAACGATCCCCTCAGGTTATCACTGTCTTTCGACAGAAAAACCTAAAGATGCTGAAAGAGTACCAGAACATAATATTTCAAATAGAGGATTAGATAGTAATGCTGGTGGAGCATTTCATGTAGTTCAGCAATCTAAACGATCTGAAGGAAATGATTCGAAACTCCCAGGCTCTCCAAAAAGTAGTCTTCACAGACCAACACTGACGATTGTACCGCCACCAATGTTGCCAGATTTACCAGCAGATGGCGGCCAAATTCAGATATACTCCACCAATCAAAATTATGGACGAACAGGTAACAATACTGGGCAGACAGATGATGGACGTTGGTTGTCACAGTTGCAGCATCAGCAGCATTCGGGTCAGAGATCATTACAGCAACAGCAGCAATGTGAGCATTTAAGGCCTCCGCTGGAACGAGAAAAGCAACATAAAAAACGTGACCATCATAGACCGCCGCAGAATCAAGAACAGTTATTTCAACATTCACAGTATTCAGAACAGCAAAAAGAACATCAAGCGCCATTTCAGCATCCGAAGCAGGTTTATGAACATCAAACATCATTTCAGCACCAGATGCCTCTATACGAACATCAAACATCATTGCAACACCAGATGCAGGTGTATGAACATCAAACATCATTGCAGTATCAAAAGCAGGTGTATGATCATCAAAAATCATTGCAGCAGGATTTTCAGCTACAACAACAAAGGAACCACCAACGATCACAAAAGATCCAACATCAGCAATATGAGCTTCAGAGATCATCGCCGCCTCATGGACAGGCAAAGGAACGTCAAACTTTATTACAACAACAAGACAATCAATATGAGCGTCAGAGATCATCGCCTCTTCATGGACAGGCAAATGAACGTCAAACTGAACTACAACAACAAGACCAGCAATATGAGCATCAGAGATTATTGCAGCAGAACATTCAGCAGCAGCAGCAGCAGCAGCAACAACATCAACCCCAGCAACACCAGCAATGGACGCATCAAAGATTGCAACAGAGAGAGCAGTATCAAAATGAACATCAAAGCTCATCGCAGCAGAATCGAAATCACAAAATGATACCAAATCATAACGAAACCACGTCACCTTTCGACATGGTCAGTAATTCTTCAAGAGACCACAACTTCCAGCAACATCATTATCATCAGCACTTAAATGATCACCAACCACCACAAAAAAGCAACAACTTCCTACCAGCACCATCCGATATCTCTCTCCAACCATCTGCCTTTACTCCGACTTCATCTGCGTATCTTGTAAAGCCAGGGAATTGCAAAATCCCTGTCATCGTAATTTCGTCTTCTCTAGCGCAGAAACAAGATAGACAAGAAACTAGCTGTCCCGACCCCTTGTTACTGTCTCCCAGACATTTAGAAGTCCCATCCCTTAGATCCAGAACTGCGGCCTCGACATTGCTTGTTCCTCCAACCCGCGCGGGTCATCAACGTTCTCGCTCTGCAAATCCACCGAAATCACGACCTTTGAGTTTATCCAGGCCTAACCCTCCACCTCGACCTTTAAACTTATCAAGACCTGACCCCCCACCCCGACCTTTGAACTTACGCAGATCTCATTCACAACCTCAACCTTTGAACTTATCCACGTCTGACCCACATTGTTTAAGACATGTTGACTTTCAACCAATAGATAAACCATATACACCCGACCTCAACATGGAAAAGTCATTAGACAAATCACCTCCTCCCGAACCACCCCTTAGAATTTCGTCCTCACCTCATCTACCCCAAGTCTCTATTTGTCAAGAAGAAAGAACGCATCATGGAGATTTATCCAAGGCACCCTCTTTAGAACGATCCGCACGTACAGATCAAGGAACCGCGACATTTCAGTTACCCAAATTGTATTTCAGCTCTAGCCACCAAGAAGACCGACCACCATCCTCAACAGCCGAAGTCTGTATCTCTCCATCGCTGCAGAAACCGTTGCCTTATCGTCAAGATCCCAACCAACCATCGTCGTCTTTATCATCTCCAGCGAGATGCTCATCTAATCCCCATCAGGGTCTACGCTGTGTACCTCAAGAAACAAACACATCTCCTCTCACTTCACCAAACCGACTCTCTCTAACGATGCAGACATCACCACGTCACTACCAGGAGATAAGTCATAAATCCCCATTGAAGAGACCTGAACTCCCGCCTCACAGGGCTGCATCACATCCACGCCCAATTTCCTACCACGGAGATCTAAACTCCGTACCCTCACACGATCGGCCACATCCACCAGCTCGAATCTCTTCCACGATACTGGTTTCATCATCCCCTAACAGAGACTTGAGTCGTTCATCGCCATCAATGATATCCTCGCTGCAACTCACTGCTCGGGTTCCACCGCCTCTTCCTTCCCAATCTTTTCCTAAAGAAGATCTCAACGCTTCAATGTCACGTACAACATCACCACCCTCAACTACCAATGATCGGCTTGGGCCACTGTCACGTGACGTCAGACAGCCGACGCTGGCAACACTGGCAGATTTGACTAACGTGAGACTAAGACCCGTCAGAGGTAAGTCGAAGAGCCACGTGAGAGAGCAGGGGGAGGGTGGGGTGGGAGGGGGGGGGGGAACATTGTGGATATAACAATCTCGGTGTTCAGATCCCTTAAGCACCCCCTTCGGGAATACTGGGTGAATGTCTTTTTTCCTCCAGCAAAGCACTTACCTACCTACCCGTCTGTACTCCAAAAACCGCCAACTGTCCCGTTGTGTACAAATCTTGGAATAAACCCGAGAACAGAACATAGGCTACGCGTATGGTTGTTTTTGTGGACTTGATTAAATTTCGCAGTAGCTTCATAAATTCGAAGTGCGTTCGTAGTTTTAGATAAAAAATATTGCATAAGAATGTTTTAAAAGCCATTTATTGTTCTTCTTTTGTAGTCTCACGGATGCCAGGTGGTAGCCCAGTGTTGTCGTGGTTTTGTCGTCTCAAAGATATCAGGTTGCAGCTCAGTGTCGTGGTTTTGTCGTACACTGACACCAGGTTGTAGCCCAGTGTTGTCGTGGTTTTGTCGTCTCAAAGATATCAGGTTGTAGCCCAGTGTTGTCGTGGTTTTGTCGTCTCAAAGATATCAGGTTGTAGCCCAGTGTTGTCGTGGTTTTGTCGTCTCACTGATACCAGGTTGTAGCCCAGTGTTGTCGTGGTTTTGTCGTCTCAAAGATACCAGGTTGTAGCCCAGTGTTGTCGTGGTTTTGTCGTCTCACTGACACCAGGCTGTAGCCCAGTGTTGCTGTGGGTTTGTCGTCTCAAAGATACCAGGCTGTAGCCCAGTGTTGTCGTGGTTTTGTCGTCTCACTGATACCAGGTTGTAGCCCAGTGTTGTCGTGGTTTTGCCGTCTCAAAGATACCAGGCTGTAGCCCAGTGTTGTCGTGGTTTTGTCGTCTCACTGATACCAGGTTGTAGCCCAGTGTCGTGGTTTTGTCGTCTCACTGATACCAGGTTGTAGCCCAGTTTCGTGATTTTGTCGTCTTACTGATATCAGGTTGTAGATCAGTGTCGTGGTTGTGTCGTCTCACTGATACCAGGTTGTAGCTCAGTGTTGTGGTTTTGCTGTCTCACTGATACCAGGTTTGTAGCCCAGTGTCGTGGTTTTGTCATCTCACTGATACCAGGTTGTAGCCCAGTGTTGTCGTGGTTTTGTCGTCTCACTGATACCAGGTTGTAGCCCAGTGTTGTCGTGGTTTTGTCGTCTCACTGATACCAGGTTGTAGTCCAGTGTTGTCGTGGTTTTGTCGTCTCACTGATACCAGGTTGTAGTCCAGTGTTGTCGTGGTTTTGTCGTCTCACTGATACCAGGTTGTAGTCCAGTGTTGTCGTGGTTTTGTCGTCTCACTGATACCAGGTTGTAGTCCAGTGTTGTCGTGGTTTTGTCGTCTCACTGATACCAGGTTGTAGCCCAGTGTTGTCGTGGCTTTGTCGTCTCACTGATACCAGGTTGTAGCCCAGTGTTGTCGTGGTTTTGTCGTACACTGACACCAGGTTGTAGCCCAGTGTTGTCGTGGTTTTGTAGCCCAATGTCAAGGTTTTCTGTATTTGTCTTGCGCTTCTCGGGTCGCTTGAGTGCAGGATTTGCTCATATTTTTGCAGGTTTCGGCTGCAATATTTATCCATATTTTTCCTGGTATTCCTCTCGCCTACCTGCCAGATGTTTTGCTGTGAACAAGTCTCATATGCAGCAGCCATTTGTTCACAAGTATATTTCTAAGACATATAATCCAGCTAGAGAAAAAAATAATTACGATTATTTCCTATGACGTATACAATTAATAGGCCGATATATTCTCGTGCTCTTTAAAAACTAATACTTATAATTCATAATTTTAATCATTCCATAAAAACTTGGCAAGGGGGGGGGGGGGGTGGGCTAGGTGGGTGGGCGTGGAAGGGATAAAACTGACTTGCTTTGGATGTCCTTTTTCAGCCGACAATATTAGCTTGGATGTTCCGTTTTCAGCTCAACGTATCAGCTGAATATCCCATTTTTAGATCGAAGTATTAGCGGGATGTCCCGTTTTCAACCGGAAAAAAATAGTGGGATGTCTCGTTTCCAGCCGAAAATTTTAGTGGTATGTCCCGTTTTCACCTCAAATATTATAACACTGTCGTGTGAAAAGACGAAAAGGTGCAAATAAATTAATTTTTTTTCCTCTATCAAATCAGGGAGGACAACTCGTGAACTACCACGAGTAACTGACAACCTGGACGAGTTACCTCCTCCACCACCTCCTCACGAACTGGTGCTCAGCCCAGAAGACCTCGCCATCCTGGCAGCAGACAACAGCCCACCCCACCAGCACACCAGCTCATCCTGCACCCACCTCCCCAAGTCTCCGGAACACAGCCCCGCAGGTGAGTCGAATTCCTCACAGCTTTATCATCAACACATCAGTGTTTCTAGCTACAGCATTCGTCGATTCTGTCTCAGACACACCGGGATATTATCTGTAGGGGTGCTGCTAACTCGCAAGGTAGTGGGAATATCAGTTAGACAAAATTCACGTGCACATCCGCTGTAGGTAAGTTTTTGTTTCAATTACTGTTTACTGATTTAAGAATCGACATCATAGCACAACGGACATACCTATAGATGCTCCGACTTCCGCAGCAAACGTCTTAAGGTGTAGATGCAAACTATTCAGGTAGCTTCAATTAACTATGCACAATTCAATGTCAACCCGCAGGTTCTCTACAGAACGTTGCTCTATTTACGGCACGCATGAACGTTTCTCTTTCTCCAGTCGATAGTCCTGTATGCTTTCATAGTCGATGTATCTTTGATGGTTTCTATCCCCTTTCTCCAAAGTCTGCCTCTGCAGTGTTTTCTTTAAGCTGTACCCCCCATCCCCGCTCTTCCCAGGCCACTTTATCCCAATACTTGGCTCACTTTCCTGCAGCGGATGATATTGTTTTCATCTAGTTTATCATCTTACTGCTGTTGGGTTGAGTTGAGTCAAGAATTGACTTCATTGCACTCAGGGCAGAGTTCCAGTACTGATGGTACCGGTCACAATCTGGTTATATGTCCGTCTTGACTTTCCTCTGAGTGTAGTGAGCCGGCCAGACCCTCTGGTTACACCCAGGTGCCTCATTCTCTCCAGGCCATAATAATCTTGTTTCTCTACTGATTCCGTTGCCTGTTTCAAAAACGTCTTGACCACATCTGCGTTGTTATGTATCAGTTCACCACCCAGTGGTGCAGATCCAGCCAATCTGTCTGCCTGTTCATTACCCACTATGCCAGCATAGACTGAAGACAAGATCAAAAGCAACCTATGGATCTTACTGCTGTATGGAGCGGAAACACGGAGAACAACTAAGGCACAGCAAACATTCCTTAACTGGTGCCTGCTCAGGGTAGAGGGAATTAAATGGTATGATAGTATCACTAATGTTCAGCTTTGGTGTAGAACTAAACAAGTTCCAGTGGATCCAGAGGTGAGGAAAAGACGCTGGCGTTGAGAAAACTAGAGAGTATAACTAGAATGTCTTTGCACTGGAACCCACGGTGTGATGGAAATTAAGGTAGATTTAAAAAAAACACGGAGAAGGGAGCTAGATAGTGAAGTAAAAAAGATTGGGAAGACTTGGGGAGACCTGCGTGCGATCGCGAAGGATAGAACGACTTAGAGTGCGATGGTTGAGGGCCTATGCTCCAGCGGGGGTTAAAATAAAAATAAGAACTCGGTGAGAGTTGTTCGCAGATATTTAAACACAGATGCATGTTTAATGCCTTTGCACCATTTCGCTATACTTAGGTTGAAACACTGACTTCACCAAATTTAAAGATAAATAACTTAACAGCCATCGATTGGAGGTCCCTGTTGGCGCTTCCATCTTATCCAGGGGCGTCGAAACCTAAAGATCTAGATACCCGAATCCCCCCCCCCCACCCCTCTTTTTTTTCTTCGCCTCCCCCGCGTTCCCAAAATTATTTTTAGGCGCCTGAGAAGCTCCCACAAAAATTTTTAGTGTTGGAGCCCCGTTTAACTCCTTCAGAATATTTGCAAGTGTGTCCCTAAGCACGTAGCCTATTTAGTTCTCTTTTTAAGTATTTTCAAAAATTAACATTCCATATTTTTTGCATCGACGTGTGGGTTTCGGGGTCCCATTGTAGGAAAAAACAGGAATAGATCCACCGCCCCCTTACAAGCAGGGCGCAAGAGTCCACTAATGAGGAATATCCTTCTAATTCGGAGTGATGTGCTTGTGAGGCAAGGAACCAACAGTACACATACAAAAAAGCCAAACCTGTAAGGGATTATACTGCATGGACAAACCATTGTCTTTACAATAGTAGGTAAACACATAATCGCAGTTCTAGTTTCACAGCAGATGTTTATGTTTAAGTTTATTCGACAGATCAACATCCTAGCACACGGGAGTAACCCATAAGTGCTCCGTTCTACTGCTAACTCTTGTGAGTCTCAAGAATCTCAGCGAAGTTCACCAGCAAGGATTCTGAAATTACTTTAGGTAGATTTTAAACTCCAAATTTGGCCTAGGCAGCGCCGTTGGGGTACTCTTTTCAAATTTTTACGTGCGCAACAATACACACGGGCGTCCGATCTTACTACTCAGAGACAGGGGGGGGGGGGGGAATTACTAGAAGTCCACGTGAAAAAATCCTAGCCGTTACCGGGGCTTGAACCCGGGACCTCCGGCACTCGAGTCGGACACACAACTGTGAGACCACTCAGCTACACAGAATGTCCATCACTGACCCTTGTGAACACATGGACACAGACTGCAGTTCTCTACAACGTTATGTAACGCATAAAGCAGCTGCCAGTAGTGCTACACAAACAGTCCGACATTAGAAATATTAATAAAGTTTAAAAAAATATTGATCGGCACTCATAGAAAGAAGTAGAAAGATAGAAGAACACACTAGGCAACAGAAAATTCGAAAGCTATAGTTACCGAGTAGGGAATCGAACCTGTCACCTCCAGATGGAGTGTGCGATTCGCTATAAGTGGGTTCCGGGGCCCTATTATAGGGAAAACAAGAATAGACCCACTGCCTACCCAAAAGCATGTCGTAAGAGTCGACTAAATGGGAGCTTTCTTTGAAGTCGGAGTGAATATGCCTGAGAGGCAAGGAACCAGCAGTCTGCATACAAATGAGTCAGATCTGTAAAACGGATGCACACGCAACACTCAGGTTCTGGAACAGGACTGCAGTCCAGCGGTGGATAAACAACCAGAACTCTCCTCCAGAGTTTACAGCTGGTGAACGCGAAGAAAAAGAAGGAAACAAGTGCACTAAGAACAGGGTCAACTAGGCACCCCCGAGAAATAAATACATTAGAAATGCAGTCACACCTGATCAGTAGTTGCACACGCGAGTGATCGCATAAGACCCCACCAGTTCTCTGGCACCAGACCACTCGGCATCTCTGAATAGGCAGTTTCCAAAAGAAGCCATTTTTATAAACGCCATTACCATCAACGTTGTAGGCCGCATTTGTTTCAGCTCAGCCGTATCACATGCTTTATTATTTTCTTCTACTTCTTTGCGTTCGGTTTCGTATGCTCAGATCAGACCATCAGCTGGGTTGCCTCTATAAACTCGAATGTCAGTAGCAGGTCCTTCATGGTTCCCTATAGCTTGTTCTACACACAGGTGTCTTTTCGAAGTTGTAGGTAGAGTGAGCAGGTCTGCAGAATCGGGCGAGGTGTTTCGGGCCCTGTTTGACAGACACACTGTGGGGACTGTACAATCTTTATTTCATGCATGTCGTAGTTCAACCTGTAGTGTCCTGGCGCTTTATTACGACTACCGACACCTTTTTTAGACCCGTTGTGGTAAGAACCGACACCTTTTTTGTTTCTAGACAGAATAAAATCCCTGTTCGCTATACTGCACATGCTTTGTTATGTAGACGAGGTACTTCGGTTTCACTTTACCCCAAACAAAGGATATTCAGGAGCTCACGAGAACGTACAATATTCTAGGGGTGTTATGGGTTGGGGTTAGTATTAGAATTAGGGTCAGTTGGTGTCTCTGGAGCTGTCGGGGCTGACACAGATAAAGTTCATTTTCCTGCTCGGGAACGCGGGCGTTCTCTGCGTATTGTTCCACCACATTCATTTCAAACCATAACACCCCTAGAATATTGGACTTTCCAGGCAACTCCCGGGTTTATTTGGTAGGGATGAATTAAAACTGAAGCACCGGAGACGAGGAAAGTAACCATCACCATGGGCTAGGATTAATGTGTCCTTATAGCACAATAGAATTACTGGACGTAAATTTGCCTAGAAAAACCACACAACAGCGAGGGGCTGCTGGGGTTGGTTCTGCAACGTCCTGTAAAGGATACGCAACTAACCTTTGCACAATAGAACACTATCGTCTGAGAAGATGAACAGGAGCCAGGAAGCGACATACCTCTGTCGATTCTAACATTATCCGTTATCATTTAGAGGTCTGTGTGATCTCGAGACGTAATGTCTGCCTCGAGTGCTAGAGTTTAAAAACAAGTAACAAGTACAGATCCCTTTTCACGCCTTAGGCGCATTTGGTATATGGGAAGAGCGTCCCATATTTTTACAGACAAGGTGGCACTGCATGAGTAATGTGGTCAGCCGTCTTTACTTCCACAGGACAGTCATCCTGGTACCCATTTTAGGCTGGGTCGACCTGCGACGCCCTATACCACGATAAAATTCCACGCAGCCAGCAGTGGGTTTCGATCGCGGTATGTTGGAATTACGAGTCAGACTCGCAACACCTAAGCCACGGACGCCGCTCAAATAACGAATAATTGCATCTCACTAGGAGATGGTTTGAATTCCGGGACCAATCCCCAGTAAGGGCTGGGATTTTTTCACGTGGACTTGGACTTCTAGTAATTCCCCCTGCCAATAGCAATGGCAAACTACTGGACGTAAATTTGCCTAGAAAAACCACATAACAGCCAGTGGCTGTTGGGCTTGGTTCAGCAAGGCCATGTAAAGGATACGCAACTAACCTAACCTCTTGGTAGTGAAATCAGACGCCCGGGTGTATTGTTGTGCACGTAAAAAATCCCTTAGCAGTTGGAAATCGAAAACAGTACGCTAATGGCGCTACCCGGACAAAATTTGGAGTTTAAAAATATCCAAAATATTTCAGGATTCTCGCAGATGCTACAGAGCCTGTGCACTGTTCTGAGCTCTACAGTTAGAAGAAAAACGGATCACTTAAGGTTACTACCTGTGGGCCATGATGTTGATCCGTTGTTAAAAAACCTCAAATCCATCATCCTTTTTGAAGTTTTAAATTTTTCAGTGAAGTAATTCTATTTTTACTTTAACCATCCCATTTAATTAAATGTAACTAATGTGTCGTAGTACATTCGAGTATTATTTACTTTCTGTTTAAATCTTCATTTGGCTTGCTTTGCGGGTCACGTTGAACCAGCATCCCTGAATGGGGAGCTTTAGGTTATAATTATGACTAGGTAATGTGCGCTAAATAAAACTGCTTGGCATTGCACGCCACCAATAGAACTGAAAAGGACTCCTGTAGTGGTGAGGCGATCAAAGAAGATACTCAAAAAAGGAGCAAAGTTTATAAATAGCAGAGTAACAAGGGCAGTAATCAGGCAATGGGAAAGTATAGCGGCTTGTGAGTTCTGGAACCTGTCCAGACCCAGAGAGATAAACTGATTGTGGCACTGGGTCAGGAAGTGAGCAACGCGCAGCACAGGTGCCGGTGGCGATGCCAGATTATCTGTTTCTACCGGATTCCTCCGATTTTTTTATTCTTTATTCTTTCTCCCGCCAAAATTTTATTCCCATAGAGTAGGTTTTTAGTATGTTGATTAATAATGGCGTTGAGCGAGTGAGTGACCTTTAACCGCAAGAGGGCCATACAATGAGCGGTAAACACCCAGTGACATAAGCAGCCACCATCCAGAGAATGTTTGAGAATCCCCAGGACACAAGTTCCAGAAACCGTGTTCAACCGTTAGGTTATATTACGGCCCCCAACTAAAGCCGGGAAATCGCCGTAGTGTAGCGGTTAGACGCTTGCCTGCGGACTGGAGGGTCTTGGGTTCGGCTCCTGAGAAAACCGGACTTCCTTCAACAATGACCTTGGCTCCCAGGTCGATCCATCCTTAAGTGAGTGGCAGGTGCAGTCCTGGGATGTAAAGGCGGCCGGCGTGATGCTGACCACATCACCCACCAAGTGCCGAGTGGTCTATAACATATAGGTCTAACCCTATATGCCCAAGACACATAGAAAAGGGTCCTTTACTGGACTTTTACAACTAAACCGGGGCGGAGCTTTAAAATAACAAAATATTGCGTCCCAGTTTGGGAAGGAGTTCTTCATACAAAAATGTGTTTACAAACAAACGACAAGTCATCCCTCCGATCATTGTGTTTTTTTTTCTTCCTTTTCTTCTTCTTCTTCTTCTTCTTCTTCTTCTTCTTCTTCTTCTTCTTCTTCTTCTTCTTCTTCTTCTTCTTCTTCTTCTTCTTTTTCTTCTTCTTCTTCTTTTTCTTCTTCTTCTTCTTCTTCTTCTTCTTTTTCTTCTTCTCTTTCTTCTCCTGATACTTCCCATTTGTGCCCCCCCCCCTTTCATTTCTTCTTCTTATCCTACCTGTATCTCGACTGTTTTCTAGTTACACCCCCTTCCGCCACCCCCCACCCCCCATTATTGTTCTATTACTCCTTCCTTTACCCTTAGTTTTTCGTTTCTGCATAAAAAAAAAAAAAAAACTTTTGCTTCTTTCAAAATAAGATTGTACAGAGCTCTCTATTACCAACACTACGTCTATTCCGTTATATTAAACCAAAAACAAATGCAGCAAAGATGAGAAAAAGGAAGGGGGAGGGGGGGGGGGGGGGGGACATAAACGAAGCAAATTAATACGACAAGAACACACTTTATCAGTCCAAAACAACATCTGGAAGTTTCCCTAGAATAACACAAAAGCCAAATGAACATTATAAAACATTCCGCGCTTCTGTTTGTGGAGCAGAACGTGGAGACGGAAGAGGAAAAGGGGGGGGGCGGGGGGGGGGGAGAATTAGCAATCCAAACTGGCAGCTTGCCATACATATGTTCGTAAACTACAGTAAACCGTCTATTCAACAAGTACTGTTCAACGAATTTATGACTCAACGACATTACAGAAAGTCTTTTGTCTGTCCATGAACTTTCTGAAAATAAGAAAATGAAAATGTATTCCCACTCGTTTGTGAACGAAGGAACGAACCAACGAACGAACGAAATAACTATTTCCAAAGGGTTACAAATTGGGCACGCAAGCCCGTCTTACATTCGGCCCTTCAAGCATATTATGTTCATTTATCAAAATTCATTGCATACATGTAAATGAAAAATACACATTGCAAACACACACAGCCCACCCCACCCCCCCCCCACACACACACACCATAAACAGGTATATACACACACACACCATAAACAGGTATATACACACACACACAACATAAACGCGCATACACACAATCATGATAGAACATATCCACACAGACACAACACAAAGGTCCTTGGTTAGTCAGCATCGTTTGCTACACATCATGCGGGTGTGGTGGAAAGCGAGCAGACAGATAGAGTGGCTGGTTCTGCACCACTTGTGAGTGAATAGATGTATGACGAAAATTTGGAAGTCGCAGTTAACATCCACCACCTGGATCTATACGTCTGGACAGGCAGGAGTAGAAGGCAATGAAAGAGCCGACCTGCTGGCAAGTAATGCACCAATGTGTACGGGAAGAAGCACGGAGAGAGCTCATATCGTCAACGTGGTACGGACTATGCTGACGCATGATGAATCTCTGACGCTCACATGGCTATGTGAATCTGAGAGTAAAGCTTGGTGAAGCATGTCGATGATGTCTTCAAGGCCAGGGCAGGAGACACTATAACTGTTTGCTTATGGGAACAGTCAGTAGAGGTACCCGGAGTGGCTGCTGCATTGGAAGACTGAGCCCACAAGGCAATGACCAATGTGCGGTAACGTAGATTGTGATAACTTACCATAACATAGTTTTAAAAATAAATGATTACATTTTGCATTTTTTTTTTCCACAGGGCAGTTTCAGACAGTGAATATGTCCAACATGGACTTTGAGATCCCAGATGATATTGGTGAGTTCTTTAAGTTGCTGGTGATTTTCTTTCTTCTTCCTTTTCGTCTTTTAAACTGACACCAGGTTGTAGCCCCGTGTCGTAGTTTTGTCGTCTCACTGACACCAGGTTGTAGCCCAGTGTCGTCTCACTGATACCAGGTTGTAGCCCAGTGTCGTGGTTTTGTCGTCTCAATGATGCCAGGTTGTAGCCCAGTGTCGTCTCACTGACACCAGGTTGTAGCCCATTGTCGTCTCACTGATACCAGGTTGTAGCCCAGTGTCGTGGTTTTGTCGTCTCAATGATGCCAGGTTGTAGCCCAGTGTCATAGATTTGTCGTCTCACTGATACCAGGTTGTAGCCCAGTGTCGTAGTTTTGTCGTCTCAATGATGCCAGGTTGTAGCCCAGTGTCGTAGTTTTGTCGTCTCACTGATACCAGGTTGTAGCCCAGTGTCGTGGTTTTGTCGTCTCACTGATGCCAGGTTGTAGCCCAGTGTCGTGGTTTTGTCGTCTCACTGATGCCAGGTTGTAGCCCAGTGTCGTGGTTTTGTCGTCTCACTGATACCAGGTTGTAGCCCAGTGTCGTGGTTTTGTCGTCTCGCTGATGCCAGGCTGTAGCCCAGTGTCGTGGTTTTCTGTTTTTGTCCTGCGCTTCTCGGGTGGCTTGAGTGATGGATTTGAGCAGGCTTCAGCTACACCTTTTATCCATCTCTTTCTTGGTCTTCCCCTTGACTTCCTCCCAGATGTTCTGCTGTCAAAAGTCTCATATACTGTTTGGTCCGGCTGCATTTTTACTAGAGGGCTGAACCATTTCATTCATTGTCTGTTAATATAACACAGACATGGTCTTATTTTAACGTTCTCTCCAATGCTGGTATTCGTAACCCTGTCTCGTCTAGCACTGTGAGTTACCTGTGGAGACAGCACATTTCACATGTAGTTATTTTCTCTTCTAGTGTCTTATTTATTCTACATGTTTTGCTCTGAAAACATAAAGTAGGGATAAAGATGATATTAATCATTTGCTGTTGTGCTGGAAGGAAGACATATGGGAGTCTAAGGTGGTTTCTTTGGCTGTGAAATATTGACTTCTTTATCTGTGAAATGTGATTTCTTAGATTGTGATAATGTCAATTTTGTTTTTCATTGTGCGAATGTGATTTAACGTAGTTTCCATGTTGTAAAGTAAAACAAAAGGACATGACAGTGAACTTTTGTTTGCACTGGTATCACAAGCAGCTACTTTCTAAACTGTGACGCGACAAATTAGTCTGTCGGCTGTCTAACTGTGACATTGTCTACATGACGCTTGCATAATAAGCATCTGTCGAAGGTCATGCCGAGGTATTTCATCGTGTCCGTTCTTTCGATGTCTATACTACACATGCATACTGTATTATAACTGGTCTGTGGCAAGATTAAAGATAGTGTTCAGGTGCGCCATGTGAACTGTCATTACTATCTGTATTTATCACTTTTGTGGGGAAAGCGTGGGTGGGGGGAAATATTATTATTAGTCACTTAAAGAAAGTTTATGCCTCTTGATGTCCTACGTATAAAATTTATTGGGAATTAAATGCATTCTTGTGTTTGTTTCCCTGAACCGAACACTCGTGTGGTAACTAATCATATTTTTTAATTTGAATAGTTTCTTGCAGACATCGGGAAACCCCCGTGGTGTAGCGGCTAGACGCTCGCCTACGGAAGGAAAGTCATGGGTTCGTGACCTGACAAAGCCGGATTTTTGTTTAAATGACTCTGGTTTTCAGGTCGACCCAGCCTCGAGTGGGTACCAGGTACAGTCCTGGGAAGTAAAGGTGACCGGCGTGATGACATCACCCACCGAGTGCCCATTGGTCTATTGTTTGTTTGTTTGTTTTGGTGTCCAGAAGCCATGAGTTGTTAACCCTTAGGCTCGGTATTATGGATATCGCAACCATTCGGCCTTGATTGCATTGTAAATACCGTAAATCTGGGAGAAATGTGGCTTTTCTGCCTACCCCCGGGAGTGAACCAGGACCACAAGGAGTTCGTCACCCGGTCACCGCGCAATCCGGTTTAGCCAACTACGCTAGAGAGCTGCGCTACCATTGGTCGATCAAATATAGATCTCGCCTTATATGCCCAATACGACTAAAGGCGTGGAAAAGGGGCCTTTAATTTACTTTTTACTTGCAGACCTCAGTAAATGCCCGGGCTTGGTGGAGATTAACCAGAGCACCCCGAACTGGAAGCGGGACATGATCGAGAAGAAGAACCAGGAGAAGATTGAGGAGTATGTGGTAAGTTCCCACAAGAGGTCTTGTGGTTCTTAATTTATAACGTACCCCAAACACGAAATCCCCGTGGGGAAATCCACAGCTGACCTGAAAGTCCATTATTTCAAGGGGTGGAAGTGTGTTGTTGTGTGGTGCTTTTTTTTTTTGAGTGGTAATCTAGTGTCTTCTAATGCTAACCCTAACCCTAACCCTAACCCTAACCCTAAGCCTAACTCTAAGCCTAACCCTAACCCTAACCCTAAACTTGGGTGTAGATAAATCGCGAGAAACTACAACCTGAACACCCTAGAATTTATTGGGAATGTCTCCTGTGACGTTGTCGTGACGTCAGGGGTAAGTTATAACTTAAGGACCGAGGTCTTTTCTTATTCAAAGATTTATCAATCAAAGATTGGTCACCTATCGACTTTAACCTTCCCCGTGTGGGTTCCGGGGTCTTGTTGTAGACAAACAAGAATAGACCCACTGCCTAACCAACAAGCATGTCGTAAGAGTTTTCTAACTGTGAGCTTCGTTTGAAGTGAGAGTGCATTCGCCTCAGAGGTAAGGAACCAACAGTCTGCACACAAATGAGTCAAATCTGTAAAACAGATGCTAACGCTATAGTCGGGTTCTGCTGTTCAGAAGTGGACAAACAACCGGAACTTTCCACCGGAGTTTAGAGCTGAAGAACGCGAAGAAGAAGAAGTACACTGAATTTTTCCTAAATACCAACTGATTTTTTTTTCTCTTGGACACTGGACCTATTCTATCTAATCTGTTCTTTGCCTGTATGTTAAAATGTATAATTATGCTTTAAATTTATTAAAGATCATATACTCTACACTATAATTTTATTCTGAACTATATAATCTATACTTTGATTTTATTATAAAATTTTAATCTGTACGTATTTTTTTGACACAGACTGTCCAATCTAGACTTTGACTTTATCCTAAATTATCTAATCTGCACTTCGACATTGTCCCAATATTACCTAATCTATACTCTTTCTTTGTTACAAACTAGGTGGCATATATTTTTACCGAAACTATTTAATCTATACTTTGACTTTTTTTTTATAATGACTAACCTTATCTATGAACATGACCCTTTTTTATGCATAGTGTGCAGTTCAACTGGGACCACAAACACGTAAGCACATTCTGCAGACCTGCCCACTTTTCAAACAACCTCGAAAAGACACCTGGCCTCAAGAGCAAAGTGTGCAGAGCAAGTTATGGGGAACCATGAAGGACCTGCAGCTGACATGCGAGTTCATAGAGGCAACCCACCTGATGGTCTGATCTGAGCATACGAAACCGAACGCAAAGAAGAAAAAACAAAAAATGACTAATCTATCTATTTACGGCAGAATACCCGCACTAGTTTGATGGCGGTCTTTCTTTCCCCTACTAGAATATTACGACACATTTGTGAGTTACCTGGTGCAATACAAGTTAATTGGTAATCATGTAGCAGGTCCTTTGCAGAACGTCGCTCTCATCAAGGTCTGCCTGAAAGAAACTCGGTCTCTCGCCAGTTCTCCCGCTTCGTGTACTTTCAAGTTTAAGGATTTCTGATCCGATGCGGTTTTGATTCAACAACAAAATCGTCACGTTTAACCAGCATCCTCAAAGGGAAAGCTTTTGGTTATAATCGTGACAAGGTTATTTGTGCCATACACATTGGCTTAACATTGCTCGCCACCGAGTAGCCCTGAAAAGGACTCATGCAGTGTTGAAGCGATCAAGGGAGACTAACCCAAATACTGTTCCGACTAACGACGAGGTCGTCTACCGCCGGCCAGTGAATTTAAGGAGCTACTAATTTCCTGTGCCCATCTTCGTCTTGGTCGGTCCCTGCCCTTCATTCCTGGTACCATGCCTTCTACTATTGATGTTTTCCAATCCACAATGGCTCCTGATACAACCAGAATATTGCAGCTTCTGAGACAAGATGCTGTTTATTAGCCAATCTTCCTTGATGTTAAAATCTGTTTAAATGTTAGTATTTATTTTCTTCATTGTCCTTAGTATTCTGATAATTTTTGTGTATCATTTCAACTCAAAAGCCCCTATTCTCTTTTTTGAGGACTGGGAGATAGTCCACGACTCACATCCGTATGTTGCTACTAGGAAGATGCATGCTTTACAGATTTTTATCTTTATTTCCTTGCTTGTGCATAACTGGTAGTAAGTGAGTTAATTATAATTCGTTTTATCACCACAGAAAAAGGTACTGAAGGAAAGAGAACAAGAAGCCAAGTGGAAGAATGTCCCAGAATGGAAAAAGAAGATTCTACAGAAAAAGGATGAGGAGGTATGTTCTTCTTCTTCTTCTGCCTTTCAAGCCCTCAATGGAGCATGGGCTCTCAACCAACTCACACCAAGTCGTTCTATCCTTTGCTATCACATGCAACTCTCCCCATCCTTCTAACTTCATTCTCCAGCTCTCTTCTCCATGTCTTTTTTTTTTTTGGCCTTCCTTTATTTCTATGCCTCTGTGGGTTCCAGTGCAAAGACATTCTAGTTATATTGTTCTCCGGTTTTCTCAAAGTGTGTCCTATTCAAAGCCAGCGTCTTTTCTTCACCTCTTGGTCCTCTGGAGCTTGATTAGTTCTCTCCCAAATCTCCAAATTAGTTATTCTATCTTACCATTTAATTCCCTTTATTCTGCGCAGGCACCACACAAGGTATAAGACTCAGTTGTAGATAAAACAAGAAGTTAATTGTTCTACTAGAGACAGAAAGAGGAATGACTGCATTGGATTTTCCCCGTTGCAGTTACGGTATTAGGTATCCAGTGCTGGTACTTGTTGATTCGGGGCAAAGGGGTCTGTCATGCTCTGAAGGTCGTAGTTGTGCTTTCGAACTGTGGTTTGGTTCTTTCTTTCTGTCTTTCTTTGTTTGTTTTTTTTCTTTTTCTTTTCTTTCTTCCTTTTTTCTTTCTTTCTTTCTGTTTTCTTTTTTTTCTTTCTTTTTTTTCGTTCTTTCTATCTTTCTTTGGTTCTTTTTTTTCTTTTTTCTCTTTCTTTCTTTCTTTTTTTCGTTCTTTCTATCTTTCTTTCTTTATTTTTTATTCTTTTTTTCTCTTTATTTCTTTTTTCCTTCTTTCAATCTTTCTTTTTCTTTTTTCTTTC
>CAJHNH020002773.1:1463728-1513728 GCA_905116865.2 Candidula unifasciata
ATCGTTCCTGCAGCACTCAGCATCGATCCCGAGGAACTTGCCGCCATGCCGCCATGGAAGCGAGAACTACTATTTAAGCGAGACAAAGTGCCCGTCACATTTTCCAATGAATTCAACCCGGACGAAGATTCAGCAGCCGACGGCGACAAAACCACCAGTTGATCGTATTTATGATTTCTGAACAGCACAAGTTTGATTGATTGCAAGAATGATTTGACTATATTTCATGTAATACTGGTTTTTTTTAATCAATATCCTACCCCAGATGATGTCACAGGACAGTCCAACATTTTATAGGGTGGTAAGACTGGGTTTCCCGGCTTTCTGATGCTTTTAACGACCCAAAACATCTAGAACTGGCGCTAACCCCAACCCACCTACCTCCCACGAGAGAGTGCAGCCTAGGTCCCACGACTGCATGCAGCTATCTACCACTACTTAAAATATTAGACTCTCCCGTGACCTGTGGATTTCCCCTGTTTGCGGTAGGATATTAATAAAGCACCTAATAATGAATCGATTGTTTAGATAAAGGTGTGATAGAGGGTCTTTGGAAGATCTGACTACACTTTGTATAAAGAAAAAAAAAAACCTAAGTTTATGACATCATCAAAACATGTGCTAAAGGTCATTAAATTAGAATCAGTATTTACTACTATGAGAATGAGACAAACAAGTTCTTTGGTCATGTGAAGAGAAAGGAGCACTGGAAAATATCGTGACTACTGGAAAGATCACTGGTAGAAAAGGCAGACCAAGAGAAATGATGGTGGATGGCATAAGACAGTGGCATGGAGGAATATCATCAGTGGAATTGATCCGGAACATCAAAGACAGAGATTTGTGGATATGCATGTACGCCTAGGCCAGCTGGCAAGGCACTTGATAATCATGATGAGTTTCTGTCATGGTTTAACACTGTTTTGTGGAAGATGGAAAGAAGCAATGAAATATTCCCTTCAACACATGTTGAAAATTTCCGCCAGGGGCTTCATAACATGAGCATGCATGTCTCTTGTTGTTGTCAAAAACTTTGTGCCTTCTACAACAATTCAGGAGACTCCCACGAGGTGATGTCTTGGGAAATAAAGACGGCCGGCATGCTGTTGAGCATACCACCAGCCTAGTGCCATTAAAATCCAGGTCTTGCCCTATATTCCCCACGGATGTGACAGTGTGGAAAAGTCCTTTCACTACTTCTTCTTCTTCTTCTTCTTCTTTTTCTTCTTCCTTCTTCTTCTTGTTTTTCTTGTTCTTGTTGTTGTTGTTGTTCTTCTTCTTCTTCTTCTTCTTCTTCTTCTTCTTCTTCTTCTTCTTCTTCTTCTTCTTCTTCTTCTTCTTCTTCTTCTTCTTTTTCTTCTTTTTGCCTACATAGTTTCAATAGATTGAAACCGGAACTATGTAGGCAAAAAGAAATGGTCTTTGCCCTACGCTTACCTTGGTGAAACAGTTTGAAATGTACTCGAATTTGTGTTTCAGTTTCTAGGATTCAGCTATTTGCTTCATTTTAATCAATTGTTACTGTTGTATGCACCTGACGAGATACAGCGAAATATGCCAGGCAATAAATTGTGCAGTCTATTGTTTGTGTCTTCTTTGTTCAAATTCACATCGGGGAAACATTGCTTTAATAACTATATATTGTTTTCAATGCAATGATTTACTTCTGCAGTCGACAGTCATTCACGGCATATTACATTATGATAGACTGTGGAGCACATTTTTTGACGACTGTCATGTCCTTCGTTTTTAACATTCGTTACAGGTCACAAAGTGTAGTAAGACTTTACAAACACCCTGTACTTAATCCGCTGTTTACAGCCGTGTTCCCCACCCCACACCCCCTTTCTTTAAAGGTTTAGAGAACATTAATAAGATCATCTATTCCTTGTCCTTGATGTAAGGAATTTCAGATTGTAAGAAGAGACAGACCAAGAAAGACCTGGATACAGAACGTGACTGACTGGACAGGGTCAGACATGCAACAATTGAGTCCATCGCAACTGATCGCCAAAGGTGGAGAGAGCTGATCAGACAGTCAACAGAAACTGGTGACCCAACGAGTTACGGGATGATGATGATGATGACGATGAAGGAGAAATGGAGATAATGTTAATGCCACCAATAAAAATCAGGGCATTTTTGTGGCGGTACGCTGTACCAGCACTTTTTTAAAAGCACTACTATAATACCACTGATGAACACCGTCCCATTTTTTCACAGAAGGCCCCAACTCCTCTCCTTGGTGATGATAATCACAATAATAATAAGAATAATAATAATAATAATAACAATAATATTAATAATAATAATAATAACAATAATAACAATATTATTATTAATAATAACAAAAATAATAATAATAACAATAATTATATTATTAATAATAACAATAATAATATTATTAATAATAATATAAATTAATAATAATAATAATAACAATAATAATAACATTAATAATAATAACCAAAGACTGGCTCTAGGGAATGCTGGTGTGAAGGGCAACGAGAGAGCAGACGCTCTGGCTGGCAGTACGACTATCAGGAATAAGCCCTCTGTGGACAGGAGAGACATCATCAATGCCATACGAGAGACTAAACGCTGTGAGGCTTTCAGTTTCGTGGAAAATGACTTTTCACTGAATAGACTGCATCCCCCGGGTGTACCAACTGGAGCAGCGGGACAGGACAACCATGCGGGAGCCACATGTCGTTACATCAACCAGAACATAATGGGAGTTGTTAGCCTAAAAACACTTGCAGACATACTCACGAGGAGATATCGGAGCAGTTATGGTCATGTCCGATGTGTGATTAAGATGATTTTGAAATAAACAATGAATAATGACAGAAGGATCGAAGAAGAGAGGAGAAATTTACATCTGAGATCACATCAAGCGGTCTTCACTGTATTATTATTACGCACTTATATCAATCATACTCACATTGCCCCCCTCCCCCCCCCCCTTCCCCAGGAAGTTCGTGAGGAGGTCCCCAGAACCCCTCCCCAGACTTTTTTGTCGGTTAGCATCTCAGACATCTTACGTGTATGTGACGGGTATACAAGTGTGTGTATGAACCCAGACTTTTTTGTCGGTTAGCATCCCAGACATCTTACGTGTTTGTGACGGGTATACAAGTGTGTGTATGAACATTGATTACTTATGCTTGCAAACTGAAATGTAATTAAACCTACCATAACTATAACCAACGATTGTGTTTGTTACTGTTAGACGAGGTTAATTTTCTACAATTAGTTGAAAGTGACAGCATGATGTACCTAGGAACGAGCAAAAAAACAGAACCTTACACATGTGCGACGCTCGACGCGGTAAAAGAGGAAGTGGAAGAAGAGGAGCAGCGGTAGTAGTCATAGTAGTAGTAGCAGCAACAGTAGTAGTAATAGTAGTAGCAACAGTAGTAATACTAGTACTAGTAGTAGCAACAGTAGTCATACTAGTAGTAGTAGCAGCAGGAGTAGTAGCAACAGTAGTAGTACTAGTAGCAGTAGTAGCAACAGTAGTAATACTAGTAGTAATAGTAGCAACAGTAGTAGTACTAGTAGCAGTAGCAGCAGGAGTAGTAGCAACAGTAGTAGTACTAGTAGCAGTAGCAGCAGGAGTAGTAGTTGCAGTAGCAGGACTAGTAGCAGCAGCAACAGTAGTAGTAGTAGCAGCAGCAGCAGTTGTAGAAGTAGTAATTAGTAGTAGTAGTAGTAGTATTAGTTAGTGAGTAGTAGTAGTAGTAGTAGTAGTAGTAGTAGTAGTAGTAGTAGTAGTAGCAGTAGCAGCAGTAGTTGTAGTAGTATTAGTTAGTACTAGTAGTAGTAGCAGCAGTAGTAGTAGCAGCAGCAGCAGTAGTAGTAGCAGCAGCAGCAGTAGTAGTAGCAGCGGCAGTTGTATTAGTTGTAATTAGTAGTAGTAGTATTAGTTAGTTAGTGAGTAGTAGTAGTAGTAGTAGTAGTAGTAGTAGTAGTAGCAGCAGCAGCAGCAGCAGCAGCAGCAGCAGCAGCAGCAGCAGCAGCAGCAGCAGCAGTAGTAGTAGTAGAAAAATTCTTACAATATCAAGGACTAAGAGAAGGAAAAGCATCGAAACATGTTCAGAAGAAGAACTGGCTCACAAACAGCATCCCGTACTGACAGCAGGAAAATTTCGGCCATTTTAATATCAGGGTGGTCTTGAAGAAAAAACGGGGATGGAGGGTAGTGTCTGGAGAACGAGGCAGAAGCACATCTCCGCAAAGGTATAGCAGATATAAAGACATAAAGACACAGAAGGCTGGAGAACTGGCTAGAGAAGGAGAGACTTTCAAGCGTGCCAAATGAGAGCGATGTTCTGTAAAGGTCCTGCTGATGATGAAGAGCAGTAGAAGTTCTAGAGTTCTTTAGAACATGGAGGCGGAGGCGGTCACTGTTGGCCTGAAAACTCCAGTTGCACAAACGTGAGATAGTATCTGACTCACAGAGCATGTTGAGAAAGATAGAGATTTGGATGCTCCGTAAAGACTGGCAAGCATAGCTTCAGAAGTCCCAGGTAGTTAGCGTCATTTTGATACTTCTCCAGGGAATGCATGTGTGTTTGAAAAAAAAAAAAAAAAAAACCCAGGCAGACAGACGCTGGTTCTGCACTACTTGGTGGTAAACTGATTCATGAGAAGCTAAATGTTGTCAAGGCCCTTTGGGAGCGAGTGAACTGTGGGTAGGCATAATTAGATCATCACAGTTTGGAAAGAACAGTGCAGCCAGGTGTGACCTGGAGATCTGGACGAAGCTCAACAGTCAGGAAAAAGCAAGGTGTGTTGAGAACCTAATAGATAGACAGAGTGGCTGGTTCTGCACCACGGGGTAGTAGACTGATGCATGACGAGCTAGATGTTGTTAAGGACCTTCTGGGGCAAGAGAACAGTGCAGAAGCACAATTAGATCAACCAGTCCGGAGAGAATTGTGAGCTAGTGGTAACTGAAGGATCTGCGTGACGATCAGCACTCATGGACAAGAGGCAAGACAGACCTACAATCAGAATGTGACTGGTACCATCAGAATTACATCTTTCCCAGTAAAGACAGGTGTAAGACAGGGATGTGTTATGTCATCTCTCCTCTTCAACTTGTGATTGATTGGATACTAAAGAACACAGTAGACAGGACATTAAGAGGCATACGATGGACTCCATTCACCATGCTTGAGGACCTTGATTTTGCAGATGATATAGCACTCCTATCACATAAACATGAACATATACAAGAGAAAAGTATAATAAAAGTAACAGACTACACAGCACAGCAGAAATGGTGGGACTGAGAATAAATACAAAGAAAACTAAGATCATGACAAACAGTCCAAACCAACAACCAGTGACCAAAACTAACCAATCACTTGAAAATGTAGAACATTTCACATATCTTGGCAGTGTGGTGTCCCTACTGGGAGGGACAGAGGAAGACATACAGTCACGTCTGAACAAAGCTAGAGCTGCTTTTGGAAGGATGAGGCAAATTTGGAAATCCAACAGTTACTGCAGAGGAACGAAACTCCGACTCTATAAGAGCATTATTTTGCCAGTTCTTCTTTATGGAGCGGAATGCTGGAGAATGACCAAAAAGATTGCACACAAGCTGTCCACCTTCCACCACACATGTCTACGTAGAATTATCAACATTTTCTGGCCAGATACAATCTCAAACACTAAACTACTTCAAGCCACAAACCAAGAAACTTTAGACAGTATGATTACCAAGAGAAGATGGAAATGGCTTGGCCACGTTATGAGAATGACTTCTGATATACCTGCCAAAACAGCTCTCACATGGACACCAGAGGGAAAGAGAAAACAGGGGCGCCGAAAAACAACATGGAGACGAACGATGGAAAGTGACCTGAGTGCGGCATCATTGACATGGAAAACTGCACTGAAGATTGCACAGGACAGGAAAGCATGGAAAATCCTCTCTGAAGTCTCATGTGCCACTAGGCATAACGAGAACTGATGATGCTGACCATCAGAATTGGAACTCCACACTTGCTCCTGAAGATGACGATGAGGCAATTATGGGAATGTTTTGAGTACTGTAATGATGGTTTATAAATCCTCCTCACATTTCTCAAAGAAGGAGGAGGAGGAGGAAAAGAAGCAGAAGCATAAAAGACAGCAACGACAGGAGGATGATGAGGGAACAAAGAAACAAACGAACTTTATTTTTAAAGGTTCACAAATTGGGCACGCAGGCCCATCTTAAATTCCGCCCTTCTAAACACCCAATCTTTCACACTGCCGTTGTATTTTATCAATAAGCATGTTATATTCATATGATAATATGCATATTATGAATATCAAGAAAGAAAAACACAAAAACAAGGATGGTGAAATGCATGCACACACTAGCGCGCGCACATACACACACTCACTTGAACACGCATATATAAACACCCACATACCTTCACACACATAAACACACCCCCATTCGCCTACATACATACCTACTAGGGCTGTACCGAATAGTGATTTTCACTATTCAGCCGAATACGAATAACGAGACCAACTATTCGGCCAAATACGAATAGTGTATAGTGTATAAAATATATCTAAAAAAAAAAAAAAACATATTCACAATGTCAAATGTAAGCAAAACTCTTGTTCACATAAAGTAGCACAGAATAGTCATCTTCGTCTTTAGCATTCTGAGCCCTTGTGGTTTACTGCTGCCGATATCACTCGTCTCCATTCATCTCTCTGGCTGGTCTTATCTTCACAGTTTGTGACACCAGTTGTTTGCAGGTCTGGCTGGATATTATCTCTCTAACTTCTTTTTTGTCTGCCTCGTGGTCTACGCCCATTCCTCTCTCAGGTGTATACAGTTTTTACTTCTCTGTCATCTGACATTCTTTCAGTATGCCTCAACTGTTTTAGTCTGTTAGCTCTCATGATGCCAGTGATCAATGGTGATTTAAACAGATTATGTGTTACGTTGTTGCTTCTCACTCTCCATTCCCCGCTGTTAGCATCTTTGATGGGCCCAAAGATTTGTCGTAAGACTGTTTTCGAAAACTGGTAAAAAGGCCTCATCTCTTTTATTTCTGCTTCAAGTTTCAGAGCCATATTAAACGACTGGTCTTATCAACGTTTTATATATTTTGATCTTGGTGTTGCGAGACAGACACTTTGACTTTAGCAGATGTTGAAGGGCATAGTATACTTTATTTCTAGATTGAATTTCTTCTCTCAGCATGTTGGAGCAGTTGAAATTTGCACCCAAGTACTAAAATGTTTCCGTTCCTTTGATTTGCATGCCAATGACTTGGATGTGGCCGGAGTTTATATTCTTTCCATGTCTAGTTAGTATTCGTACAGAATAGTAAACATTCAAAAACATTTTATGTTTCGCATCCTTCAGTCAGTCTGTGGTAACTAATAACTAGGAATGAAAGAATTCTACGTATTATAGCAAGTAACTAAACTTGGAAATTGTCACTGACAATCTGGTAATCTGGTAATCCTAGTTTCAGCATCATAGCAAACGGGTCACCCCATTGTTGCTCCGCTCCTGTGCCAACGAAAAACACTCGTAGCTCACAGTGTCACACCATGCACTCAACTCAGAAGCTGTCACTGACAGCTTAGTTATTGCAGGAAAGTTGCATTAGCTTTCAACAAAACCAACCGTTCCATATTATCAGCATTAAGGCCGTGTATGCAGAAGCGGGTGTAAGGTAACTACTATTCGTATTCGACCCGACCGCAAATATTCGGCCGAATACAGAATAGTCAATAGGTCCACTATTCGGCCCCGAAGCGAATATTCGGTACAGCCCTAATACCTACCCACACATACATACAGATACACACCCACAAAAACAAACGCAGACACACACACACACACACACAGAATAAGCAGAATAAGAAGAAGTTGAGGCATATTAAAATATTCATAACCAACCATCAACCGAGTCCCTAAGCAGACAAGTTTATTGAAACTTCGTGAGAAATACGCTAGTGAAAATATTTCCCATACACTCGCTCACTTGTAGACTAGACTTTCATATCGGTACCATTCTGTGGCCATGTCGAGAAAACACCACTGCAATATATCTGACACATGGAAGACTGGGAGGCTATCACTTTGGGAGCTTGCTTGTGGTAAAAATGGAAGCACTAGGGCCCTGGTTTTCAACATGGAAGGTGCAACCCCCTGTCCTCCTTGGGGGTGCACGAAAGGGTTCATGTCACGTTAATCTCCCCACCCATATACATACTTTGTTACTTCTGATTGGTAGTTCCTGAAACTGTCACCTTGGCGATGCGGGTGTCGTATATTTCAGCAAGCCAGTGCTCCAAAAGCACACAGCAACTAGCCCTAAGACATCCCCCCCCCCCCCCCCACCCCCCCCCTCCACCCCCCCCCCCCCCCCCGCCCCCCCCCCCCCCCCCCCCACCCCCCCCCCCCCCCCCCCCCCCCCCCCCCCCCCACCGAAAGTGCTTCAACCTATGTCACATGCATTATCTTTCTCGGAATGAAAACGTAAATGCAAGACACCGCTGAAGGCAAACAACAGAGCGGGACACACCCGTAACCTTCAGGATAGTCGACCAGCCAACAAAGTTGTGAATGAAAAATGACAGACTTTGGGGAGATTTACGTGAAACTAACGCACAAAAGTTTCGGGAAAGGGGCGCAATTTTTGTGTTTGCTATATTTTGTTATATTAGCATTTTTTTTTTCTTTCCAGTTTCATAATGAATTAAAATTTAACAGCCATAAAAAGAAAACAGTGCTGCAACCTTGACGTGGAGACTGTTCTCCGTTGTGCCTTGTCCGACCTCAGACCAAAAGAAAGAACAGTGCCAACCATCACAATGATATTTGTTCACTAAATTACCAGTTTTTGATGACAGTTTCTGTGATCTTATATTGACACATGGATTTATGTGGATGTTTTTCTCCAAGTTCTTATTAAAAGTGCTTGGGGTCTGTCTTTCTGTCCTCCTCTTTTCTCTTTTTAATTACATCTTGTTTAAAGTTAGCTTGGGAAGGGGTTGGGGCCTTGCCATATATTCATGCAAGGGGCTCCACCGAAAAAGGCTGAAAACCACTGCACTAGGGAGAACGAACCAACGAACAAACTTTATTTTCAAAGGGTCACAAATTAGGCACGCAGGCCTGTCTTATATTCGGCCCCTCCGAACTCCCATCTTTTACACAGCAGTAGTAGGTGACAGTAAGAGCAGGATAAATGGGAGAGAGAGAGAGATAGAGAGAGATAGAGAGAGAGAGAGAGAGAGAGAGACAGTTTGAGATAAAACGAAAGATTCAGACATACTGAGAGACAGACTTAACAACGAGAGAATCTTCTTCTTCTTTGAATTCATAGGCTGTAAACTCTACAGGAAAGTTTTGGTTGTTCGTCCACTTCTGGACTCTGGCCTCGTTCCAGAACTTGAGTTTTAAGTGCATATTCATTTAACACATCTGGCTTATTTATATGCAGACTGCTGGTTCCTATCCTCTAGGGCAGATGCACTCAGACCTAAAAGAAAACTCCCTTAACTAAAGGCCTTTTAAGACATGCTTGTTAGGAAAAAGGGGGAGTGAGGCACTATGTTTATTATTTCTTTCCACCATTTTGGAGAGTATCAGAACCAACAAGGGGGACCCAAAATAACGCAACCCTGAGATAGCTTAAGTAGGAGACGGAGTAACACTGAGACAGAATGAGAGAAAATGTGTCTGTAAGACGTGAAAAACAGAGGGACATAGTGTGTAGGACTCAGGAAGACAGGCTGTTAGACATACAGACAGACACAGAGAGAGAGAGAGAGAGAGAGAGAGAGAGAGAGAGAGAGAGAGAGAGAGAGAGAGAGAGAGAGAGAGAGAGAGAGAGAGAGAGAGAGAGAGAGAGAGAGAGAGCATGCTATGCATACAAAAAAACGTTTAACATTACGTAAATTTTCCCAAACAGAGTTAGGCCCCGCCTATAAACACACGAGGTCACTTCTGATTGGTTGTTCCTGACCCTCGCACAAGGTTATGGGGGAGGGGGGGGGGATGATATCGCGTGTTATATATTTCAGCACGCCAGTGCTTTTAACACTCCAAACACATCAAGCAACTGGCTCTAACACAACACCCCTAGAGAGTGCTGCAACCTATGTCACAGGCATTCTCTTTCTCGGAGTAAAAACGTAAATGGAAGACAACACAAAAAGCAAACGATAGAGCGGGACACACCCGTAACCTTCAGCAAGTCGACTAGTCTAAGTAACTTGTGAATGAAAAGTGACCTAGTGTGTAAAAGGGCGGGGTTAACTCTGTTTGGGGAAATTTACCCTACATTAACTCAAAAAGGACTAATGCTACAGTGTTTCAACCATAAGACCCTACAAAGCTCAAGCTAATGGAATGTCACATGTGGGGGTCAGGATAATTATCTTATCTTGGGAAATGTGGGGGGTTTAGGGTAATGTCCTGCCAATCATATCTTGGGAAATGTGGGGCTCAGGGTAATGTCTGTCTATCATATCTTGGGAAATGTGGGGCTCAGGGTAATGTCTGTCTATCATATCTTGGGAAATGTGGGGCTCAGGGTAATATCTGTCAATCATATCTTGGGAAATGTGGGGCTCAGGGTAATATCTGTCAATCATATCTTGGGAAATGTGGCACTCAGGGTAATGTCTATCATATCTTGGGAAATGTTGGGCTCAGGGTAATGTCTGTCTATCATATCTTGGGAAATGTTGGGCTCAGGGTAATGTCTGTCTATCATATCTTGGGAAATGTGGCACTCAGGGTAATGTCTGTCTATCATATCTTGGGAAATGTTGGGCTCAGGGTAATGTCTGTCTATCATATCTTGGGAAATGTGGCACTCAGGGTAATGTCTGTCAATCATATCTTGGGAAATGTGGCACTCAGGGTAATGTCTGTCTATCATTTCTTGGGAAATGTGGCACTCAGGGTAATGTCTGTCTATCATTTCTTGGGAAATGTGGCACTCAGGGTAAAGTCTGTCTATCATATCTTGGGAAATGTGGGGCTCAGGATAATGTCTATCATATCTTGGGAAATGTGGGGCTCAGGGTAATGTCTGTCTATCATATCTTGGGAAATGTGGCACTCAGGGTAATGTCTGTCAATCATATCTTGGGAAATGTGGCACTCAGGGTAATGTCTGTCAATCATATCTTGGGAAATGTAGCACTCAGGGTAATGTCTGTAAATCATATCTTAGGAAATGTGAGGTTCAGGGTAATATCTGTCTATCATATCTTGGGAATTGTGGGGCTCAGGGTAATGTCTGTCTATCATATCTTGGGAATTGTGGGGCTCAGGGTAATGTTCTGTCTATCATATCTTGGGAAATGTGGCACTCAGGGTAATGTCTGTCTATCATATCTTGGGAAATGTGGGGCTCAGGGTAATGTTCTGTCTATCATATCTTGGGACATGTGGCACTCAGGGTAATGTCTGTCAATCATATCTTGGGAATTGTGTGGCTCAGGGTAATGTCTGTCTATCACATGTTGGGAAATGTGGGGCCCAGGGTAATGTCTGTCAATCATATCTTGGGAAATGTGGCACTCAGGGTAATGTCTGTCAATCATATCTTGGGAAATGTGAGGTTCAGGGTAATGTCCTGTCTATCATATCTTGGGAATTGTGGGGCTCAGGGTAATATCTGTCTATCATATCTTGGGAATTGTGGGGCTCAGGGTAATGTCTGTCTATCATATCTTGGGAATTGTGGGGCTCAGTGTAATGTTCTGTCTATCATATCTTGGGGAATGTGGCACTCAGGGTAATGTCTGTCTATCATATCTTGGGAATTGTGTGGCTCAGGGTAATGTCTGTCTATCACATGTTGGGAAATGTGGGGCCCAGGGTAATGTCTGTCAATCATATCTTGGGAAATGTGGGGGCCGTTTTACTGCCTGCCAGAAACTGGGAGATGGGGAGTATAGACAATGTCTGTCAAATACTGGGAGATCAGGAGTAATGTCTGTCAAATACTGGGAGATAGGGAGTAAAGTCATGTCTGTCAAATACTGAGAGATAGGGAGTAAAGTAATGTCTGTCAAATATTGGGAGATAGGGAGTAAAGTAATTTCTGTCAAATACTGGGGGATAGGGCGTTGAGTAATGTCTGTCAAACCCTGGGAGATAGGGAGTAATGCCTGTTAAATACTGGGGGACAGGGCGTAAAGTCATCTCTGTCAAATACTGGGAGGTGGGAAGTGCAGGTAATGTCTGTCAGAACGGACACTTAAGCAATACTCTGTGGAAGATCAGGTCAGCAGGGACAAAGTCTGTCAGATACTGAGGAACGGAGAGAAGGAGAAACGTCTGTGAGAGAAGGAGAACACCAGCAATGTCTGTCACACAACTAATTTGCTATTTAAATGGGGTAAAAGACAAATGTATGGCTGAACTGATTAATCTAAAGTACTTATACTAAATTACACATAAATAAATATAATTATCATTAAAATTCACCTGTAAGGATTTAATAAGATGTACCATAAGTAGGGCTTTCTTTTCTCATGGTGCTACCGGCACCTTTTTTCAGCACTACTATAATATACTTCGTGGTGTGCACTGGCACCTTTTTATCTAGGAGAAAATCTCTGAACATAAGAACAGAGAGAGAGAGAGAGAGAGAGAGAGAGAGAGAGAGAGAGAGAGAGAGAGAGAGAGAGAGAGAGAGAGAGAGAGAGAGAGAGAGAGAGAACTAGGCAGAGAGATTGAACAAGATAAGGATAATCTTGTTTATATTGAACCACACACAAAAGAACACGGGGGCCTCGCTAGCGCAGTCGATAAGAGGCTCGCTTTCAAATCCAGCTGCGACTCGCTGCAGCCCACGGCCGGTTTTTGAAACCTAGCGGCTCCCGGGGTTCACCCAGCCTCTAGGAAATGGATGCCAGATTTGATACTCTGGGGTGAATGGAGGAACGTCGCTGTAGCTACAAAGTTACGTGTGGACGGCGACACAGGCGGACAATTCTTATCAGCTGTCTGAACTGGTGGCAGAGCACTTACGGTTATAACCGTTTGCAATGACGCTGGCTCACATCTCCCACCTTTACCTTTACAAAAGAACACTGCAGGTGTCAGACATTCCAGTAAGAGATAACACAAAATAACAATTCACATCAAATTTAAGCATACACTCTCAGAATCCAACTAAAGACAGCTGACTGTCTCAAATATACAATTTGCATGAAAACCAAAATACACACAGATTCTGTTCTTGTCCTTCTTCTCTAGCCTTTGAGGTTCATCACCGCCGACATTACCCGCCTCCATTCTTCTCTGACTGGCCTTCTCTTTCTAACTGGTACCTCCAAGAATTGCAGGTCTGTCTGGATATTATCTCATTCTCTTGTTTAGAAAATACGGGCTTCTGGGCTGAAAATGCTATAGAACGATTCTCAGACCAGAATGGACTGAATGTTGAATGCTGAATTAGGAAACCACATCACAGCGGTCGGGACACTCCCATAAGCCCACCGTCCCTAATTTCAGCAGCAAGCGAAGAGTTCCAATTCCCATGGCACCAGTGGCTGTCTGACTGCATATCCGTCTCGCCTTTCCTTGAGTGTTGAGCGTCGGCCACATCCCCTTGTTACTCAAAGCAGCGCCATTCTCCTCAGACCGTAATGATCTCTCTGTCTCTCCACACTGTTCACTCACTCGCAAAGGGCCTTCATAAATCTAGCTTGTCATACATGAGTTCACCACCAATGGATGCAGAACCGGCCAGTCTCTCTGCCTACTCATTTCCAAGTAAATAGCACTGTTCTGAAAACGGAAATACTTTGGCCTTATTTTCTTGGTGTTCCCCGGCTGTAAACTCTGGAAGAAAGTTCTGGTTGTTCATCCATCTCTGGACTTTAGACTTGAACTAGAACCTAAACTTTTGAGCTCGGATCTTACTCCAGAACTTGAGTTTCTCTCTTGGTTGGTTGCTGAAGAGTGGGATGGAGCTACTATGTGCTTGTCCTGAACGCTGCAATGTCGAATCTTTACCCTGATGACCCTACGAAATAATTTATACCGTACATGCAAGTGCTACCTTTGGACTAAACAAGGCAGGCCAAGTGATGATGCATGGGCTTATATGGTTCTGTAATGTCGAATCTTTACCCTGATGACCCTAGGAAATAATATATACTGCACATGCAAATGTTACCTTTCCTTTGAAGTAAACAAGGCAGGCCAAGCGAGGGATCATGATGCATGGGCAACACATGGTCTCTCCAATACTGCCCAGGCTTTGGGCTACAGGTCTTGCTAGTCACACTCACCGTCACCATGGGCTGTGACACCCAGGCCTCCTCACGGCACAATTTAACACTATCTGTTGTCAAGACAGACAGGTGCCAACAACATTCAAGCACTTATCAACAAGTAAAGGACCTCTTCAACGCCTTCGGGCATGTAGGGCTAGACCTATATTTTATAAGCATTCAGTGGGTGATGTGGTCAGGATCATATTGGCCGCCTTTACTTTCCAGGATTTTACCTGTACACATTTAAGGATGAATCAACCTGGCAGCCAAGGTCACGCTGAAACAGAAAACAAAACAAAAAATCTAGCCTCATTAGGATCTCATTCCACGACATGCAAGTACCTGACCAAATGATGAAACAATGCTGAAGCACGACCGGCACCAGCTGTCGGGCCATGCTGCTGACGTCACTTGGTCAGGCTAATGATGTGTTAATGCAGCGGTTCTCAAACTGGGTGGCTGTGAGCGTACGCCAAGGATTGCGCGGCAATAATCAAGAAAAGTCGGTTTAAAATTGGGAAATTATTAAAGAAGCCATATAGATACTTCTCATCTTCTTCACTTCCTCTTTTACCGCTGTGGGTGTCGAGGGAGATATAAGGTTCTGTTTCTAGCTCTTCTGGCCGCCTCGACCATAGGCACATCGTGCTGTTGTAGAGTTTCTCTGATGTTATCCTTCCATCTTGTTCTTGGTCTACCTCGTGCTCTACGTCCTTCTTCTCTTTCCATGTATGCTTTGTATGGTTTGGTGTCACAAGGCATTCTCTCTAAGTGGGCAAACCATTTCATTTGCTGTCTTCGTATGTAATCCAGAATTGGTTCTGTGCCGACTTTTTCTCTTATGATCTCATTCCTGATCTTATCTCTTATGGTCACTATTACAGCCCTTCTCAGACATCTCATTTCCATGGTTACTAATTTTCTTTTATGGTTTGTTGTGAGTGACCATGTCTGGCACTGGTAGCACAGAGCTGGAATAAATATGCTTTGAATAAGATGTCTTTTTGTGCTGATTGGGATTGTCTTATGCTGTAAGAGATGGGCTAGCTGTCCCAATACTTGGTTTGCTTTACTGCATCTAATGTTAATTTCTTTATCCAATTTCCCATCTTCGGTAAATGTAGTTCCCAGATATTTAAACTTATATAGATACTTCAAAGTTAAAACTTAAGTTGTCTTCCTTCGCCACTGTCAAATATAGTTTATTTCTTGTTTGAGAACCGCTGCGTTAACACATCGTCAGCCCGACCTGGTGATGTCAACAGCAGTATAGCCCGTCAGCTGGAGCCGGCCGTGGCTGAACATACAGCAACAACAACAAAAATAATGCAAGCTATGAATCATCCATGGCAACGACAGATGTGAAACTGTCATGCATGACATCGTCCGATATGTGTGACGGGGTGAACTGAAGAAGAGTCAATGTCTCAGCACACGTCGCTGGTAACGTGTGCCGCTTGTGATAAAATGCTGATACGGGTGCGCATTCTGATTTGTTCAACGATGTTACACTCGCAGAATGGCTGGTTGTATACTTTGTCCTGCTGGAGGCGGGAGTGTGCAATGCAGGATTAGTATCCGATTCGCCACTACTGAAAGAAACCACACTATTTGACCTGCTACACAATGTGACCGTTGCATGGGTTGTACTTCTATACTCCTTTGGGGGTACAGTTCTAAACTCAGGTTTATGGTAAGAAAATGGGGTGTGGCTGCTAGTCTCCCGTGAATGTACAAGACACAACAGGGCAGTACTACACACAGAATTATTTCCTCCGGGCACAAGATCTTCAAACTTCTGACCCTCGCTCCCACAGCTGCAGATCTGGCTTGGAAGCAACAGTGACTGCTCACTGCTGATGCTGCAGCTTCGAGAAGAGCTTGCTGATCGAGTTAGGACATCAGCTTCAAGGACATCATCTGCTTCTACAGGTGAAGCACTTAGAATGTTCTCTGAGGCAGCATGATTGCTAGAAACACCTCCAACATCCAAGCTACACATCTGATTTGTTCCATGCTGACAGAAACTCCGAGAAACATGATCGACTGCATCGACATGCCCCAACAGGGAAGTTTCTCTCTTGTCTACGCTGCTTTTGGCAGAGACGGTGGGCTTTTTCTGCCGGACATCAATCACTCTCGTTGGACGTCCTGGACGTAAAATTATAAACTTGCTAGGACCTGCGAACAAAAGCGAAATAAACTCACTAAAGTTGTTTGATAATAAGAAGTTATTAACGTTCTTTGATAATAAAATTAATTTATTAATGTTCTTTGAGAGAAAGACAATACTACTATAGGTGTTCTTTGACAAGATAAAGTTATCTGAAAAAAAGATTAGGTTAATAAAGTTACCTGATAATAAGATACAGTTATTAAAGTGATCTGACAACAAGAAAAAGTTATTAACATTATCTGACAAGATGAAGTTTTTACAGTTTTTTGACAAGAGAAAGTTATTGGACAACAAGATAAAGTTATTTAACAACAAGATAAAGTTATTAAAGTTATCTGACAATAAGATTCAGTTATTAAAGTTACCTGATAACAAGTTATTAAAGTTATTTGACAACAAAATACAGTTGTTAAAGTTACTTGACAATAAGATAAAGTTAAAGTTATTTGACAAGACAAAGTTATTAAAGTTACCCGAAATGATAAAATTACTACATTCTCTGACAGTTATTAAAGTTTGATTGAAGCCGAATCCTTAATAATATATTGAGGTACATATAAACAAGCCAGATCTGTAAAACAGATAGCTTCCTTCGAAGTCGGAGTGCATCTGGAACATCTGGAGGCAAGGAACCAGCAGTCTGCACACAAATGAGTCAGATCTGTAAAACGGATGCACACGCAACACTAGGTTTTGGAACAGGACTGCAGTCCAGAAGTGGATGAACAACCAGAACTTTCTACCAGAGTTCTACAGCTGGTGACCGCAAAGAAGAAAGAAGAAGAAAACAGATGTGCAGGCAACATGCAGATTCTGGAATAAGACCACAGTCCAGAGGTGGACAAACAACCAGGACTTTCTGCAGGAGTTTACAGCCTGTGAATGAGAAGAATAATGACTTCATTCACGATATCGAGGTGAACGCACAGGAGAGAGTCAAAGGGAGACACAGACTGCAAGTCATACGTGACATATAATGGTAGAATAGGACAATGCATGAATTACGAGTTTGTTGGCACTGAATTTGTCAGGCAGAGGTGAAGGTGAGAGAATTAACTTCATTGCACCAGATTTTATCATATATCGTTGTCTCTCTCCGCACAAAAACTAGCTGCCTGCTGAAAGCGCCACAAACAGCATGACCTCCCTAGCTCCGACGACGATCCCCGGGAATCTCCGTAAAAATTGAACTGAGCGGTGAGGCCATAAAACGAACCCACTAACTTCAGAGTGCGAGGCAAATGGCTTGACCACTTCGCCACGGAGACCGCCAGTGAGGCCAAACTGTGTAGATACCAGAGCCTAGCTGTAAACTACAATGTCATAAGTGCGAATGCTGAAGAAGAAAGAACAAGAACAATGAGAACTGACCCGACATAATCTCCTCCCCGTACCAGTTACTCGGGGTAAGTGTCGCCAGCGGTGGAATCGGAGGAGACTCGTCCACCGCTGCCTCCATGTCAGCAGTTGGAAATCCGGTGACCTCTTGCTTCCGCCGCTGCTTGTTCCATGGACACAGGACGCTGATGGACACCCTCTGCTTGCACAGCGGGCATCGGTTGGACATTTTCACCAGCCATCTATCTACACAGTAGCTATGGTAGCCTGTGTGACCAACACAACATGTTTACCATACTGAGATGTACACATGATAGTTATTAATGTCACTCAGTCAGAAAACTGGCAAGTCATGTCATTCAGTCATAAAACTGTCAAGTCATGTCATTCAGTCCAAAAAATTGGCAAGTCATTTCACTCAGTCATAAAAGTGGCAAGTCCTGTCACTGAGTCAGAAAACTGGACAGTCATGTCATTCAGTCAGAAACTGGCAAGTCGTGTCAGTCAGTCAAAAAACTGGCAAATTGTGTCACTCAGTCAGAAAACCGGCCAATGATGATGATAATGACAATAAATGCTGATGAGATAATGATGATGCTTTTGATAAATAATGATGATGAGATAAATTATGATTCTGTCAATAAATGATGATGATGAGATAGATGATGTTGATGACAGTGATAAATGATGGTGATGATGACAGCGATAACTGATGATGATGATATAAATGATGATGATGATGGCGATAAATGATGATGATCAGATAAACGATGATGGTGATGATGTTGGCAATAAATGATGACAATAAACGATGATAAAAGTAAACCCACAATGATTACAAGGCAGCTGTCGTATAAGGCGTTCTTCGTGAAACTCTTCATGGCAGATAGGACATCTGTCTTGGCTGTCCTCTGTGACAGACATAAGTATAACCTGATTAACAAGTGCAACCGCAAAAAAAGAATTTAATACAGTAAAACCTTGTCAACATGAACCTGCCTAATCATTTCGTCCTGGTAATGCTAACAATTTTTTCTTATCAGCAATTTTGTTTCGAATAAATTTCACTGCTGTTTTTAGTTCGTTCACGAGGCCAGAGTTTACATTCCACTGTTGTTCTTTCTGGCCAAAAGGTTCCCCTTAATGAGTCAAATTCTGTACAGACCTGGAGTACATATTACAGGTGCACATGGCTGATACGCCTATCTTGAATTGTGTGTACACGTGATTACGTAATCAGCTGTGCCCTGTTCTGAGGCAGAGGAAAATGACTTGTTCTGGTCCGTCCACAAGAAAATAGTCGTCTTGTGGTTTCCCGATCGATGTAATAATATTTTGGTGGTATGTAACTAATACATCGGCTGCTCGGACTTAACAAACAAACTACTATCTACAACTCATTTTTTCTTCTTCTAATTTCCGCTTCTTCTTCTTCTCTGCATTCAGTTTCACATGCTCAGATCAGACCATCAGGTGGGTTGCCTCTATGAACTTGAACGTCAGCAGCAGGTCCTGCATGGTTCCCCATAGCTTGCTCTGCACACTTTGCTTTAGAGGCCAGGTTTCCTTTAGAAGTTGTAGGTAGAGTGGGCAGGTCTGCAGGATGTGCTGGGGTGTGGTCCAGTCTGACAGGCACACTGTGGGGACCGTACAGTCTTTATGCATGTGATAGTTGAGCCTGTAGTGTCCTGTACATTTTTTCCAATTTAACTGCCAGGTGGTCTACAAAACTATTGTCCTTTTTTGTGGGTCCATGGTTGTCAAAAGGCTGAAGAACACTGCCTTACAGGATGTTGCAGAACCAACCTCAGCATTTTTTGGGTTGTTTAGTTGTACTAGGTAATTTACATTTAGTAGTTTGCCTTTGCTACTGAAAGGTCAACACTTACATCAGTGTGAAAATAATGCAGTGTGGTGTGCAGAACAGTACTTTGTATGTTGAAATTATGAAAATGCATTCATAACTCCTAAGCCATAAAGCTGGCATTTACAACTAGCTAAGTAGTACTGATAACTTATAGGGGAAGAGGAGAAGAGGCACACCAAGAAAGACATGGATAAAGAACTCTGATGACAGGCCGTGCTGTACCAATGGATAGGCCCATTGGGTATTTGCATGCATGAGTCCTAAAGAGCACAAGGACCTCATGCTAATCTGTGTGTATGTTCAATACTTCTTTTTCTTCTGCGTTCATCCGAAGATGTAATTGCGTTGTGCCTGTTTTCAGCATGGCTGTGATATTTGCACCTTTCGGACAACATATCTGACTTCTGCGGGCATTTCTTGACCAGGTTAGCCTTTCCGGCATGTTCAATAAAATCAGTCACTTATATTTTATCTCTGTGAGTGGCTGTCGTAGGAAAGCTGACCAGACAGTCAACTGCAACTGGTGACCCAACGACACGCAGTGTGACGAGACGATGATGAAGTTGATAAGTCAAGACTGCTTGTCCTGTGGAAATTTTTTCTGTCCGGGACTCAGTTCTCAAAATCACATAAGATATCAGACGACCCCACACCGTCCTATCAGCAACATCCTCAAAAACACATAAGATATAAGACGACCACCTCGTCCTATCAGCAACATCCTCAAAAACACGTAAGATATCAGACGACCACCCCGTCCCATCAGCAACATACTCAAAATCACAAAAGATATCAGACGATCACCCTTGTCCTATCAGCAACATCCTAAACACTGGAGTTATATCATCATGTGCCCTGCTAACTGGGCGCTCTTGCATCTCCACAGATCACAATCCCTGGTTGCCTGGAACAGCTCTCTGGATAATATCCCTCCGTGCCATCATTTTAGCCCATCCAGTATCATCTCTCTTGGTCTGCCTCTACCCCTTTTCCAACTGAGTTATATATAAGCCACAAACAGAACAAACCCATGCCTACCTCCATCAACTCTCTTGGTCTGCCTCTACTCATTTTCCCACTGAGTTATATATAAGCCACAAACAGAACAAACCCATGCCTACCTCCATCAACTCTCTTGGTCTGCCTCTACTCTTTTCCCACTGAGTTATATATAAGCCACAAACTGAACAAACCCATGCCTACCTCCATCAACTCTCTTGGTCTGCCTCTACTCTTTTCCCACTGAGTTATATATAAGCCACAAACTGAACAAACCCATGCCTACCTCCATCAACTCTCTGAAATCTCTTCAGAGGAATCCTCTTCACCTCCCATCTGGTTAGAGATCGGCCACAGCAGCCCCATTTCTGTGTAGGAGAGAAGGTACGTACACACATTCATTAACACTTTATATGGATAGCTGGTGAAACAGAGTCAGCGGTGTAAGTGCTAATCAATACAAATTCACGCCCAGGTGACATCATTATGCATACAGATGGGTCTGTGGTCAGAAGTAAGAAGAATGGGTGGGGTTTTATTGCAAAGGTGAATGGACACTGTTTGAAAACAGAGAGGCTTGCATGCAATGTCACTACATCCAGTGTGAGAATGGAGGTGGAGGCAGCCTTTCAGTGACTCAGGAGCAGCACAGTCTGGGATGTAATTACAAGAGATTCACAGAGCATGATTTGGAAAACTGAAATGGGCATCCTGCATGCAGAACGGCTAGCATCATTTGATAAGACTCAGATCAGGAGTATGTTATAGATTGTCTGCCCAGGGTATGCAGGTGTGCGAGGTAATGAGCAGGCTGATTGATTAGCTGCTGCCATTCCTCTGGGCGGTGAGCTATTTTATAATAAAGCAGACGTGGATATTGGCCTATGTCTTATCTCCATCATCATATTTTTTTTCCAGGCTACAATGACATTAAACATGGCTAAAATACCTCAGCTTTTGGAACATGATTCTGTTTATGATCCAATTCTTCTCTACGTTCAGATCACGTAGGATGTCGATGTGTTTTTCTTCTTCCTGGTCCATGGTATTCTAAGAATTTTTCTGTAACATTTCAGGGACAGGTAAAAACTGTTAACATGCTTACCGCTGACATGACAAAACTGTTAACATGATTACCTCTGACACGACAAAACTGTTTACATGCTTACCACTGACAGGACAAAACTGTTAACAAGCTTACCACTGACAGGACAAAACTGTTGACAAGGTTACCACTGACAGGACAAAACTGTTTACAAGCTTATCACTGACAGGACAAAACTGTTAACAAGCTTACCACTGACAGGACAAAACTGTTAACACACTTACCACTGACAGGACAAAACTGTTAACATGCTTACCACTGACAGGGCGATGAGGCTGCTAACAACCACACAGGCCCAAATGTAAATACAGATATGGAAATAGTGTTCACCAAACGAGTCGTCGTCTTCCCCGTTATCGCTGACGCTGACTTTGTTTCCTTGATTATTGTTCTGTCCCAGGACAGGAGGGTGAGCGGTTGTGTGCGTAAGTATTGTCAGCAAATGTGAACTGAAACAGGGTGAGAATTTTATACCAGAGTAGTATTGTCAGCAAATGTGAACTGAAACAGGGTGAGAATTGTATACCAGATGTGAATAAAGGTAGGTAGGTAATTGTACTCCACCAGGACATCGCACAAGCGATAAACACCCGGTGACACAAAGTGCCTCTGTACGGATGAGGATCACCCGTGGAGAGATCCTGGAAACCCTGTTCAGCTGCTAGGCCATATTTCAGGCCCGGCTATATAAAGGGCCCCTGTCAAAAGCCAGGGTGGGGCTTCAAAATAGCTAAAAGTTGCATTCCACAAGAGGATTATGAGATACTTAGTAGTGAATAAAGATACAAACAAAAAAATTTTTTATTTACGTCCTCGTGTGGGTTGTATGGCCCCTTGTGGGTTGCAGGGCCCCATGTGGGTTCCAGAACCCCATTTTAAGAGACAAAAGAAAAGACCCACTGCCCCTTAAAGGTTGCGCTGTCCAGGTAATCGCTAACATAAGAATCCTTTCATGCCAGCATTTAATCGTACAAAGAACCGTCACTCATGCTGGTCCCACACTGAGGTCCTCTGCCTTCTTCTCACCTCAGTTCATTCCCTTTGACCACAGTTCACTGACTTCCTGAAAATCCCTTTACACGTTCTCGCTTCCTTTTTCATGGAGCATTCTCTCCTTGTGTTTAAGATCTCCTAACTGGCCTCTGACCTCTTAACCTTTCCTCTGGGGGAATCCTTTCTATCGTCTTAGGGGGTTTTCCTATTCATAACATCGGCACATTTTGCTGTATCTTATCAAGTGTATTCGACAGTAACAATTGAATCGCCGCGGCGCGAACAAAGCACTGCCTAAATCAACCAAATTGTCTCACCAGTTACCTATTGATTACACAGTCGTCTCGCATCGTCTCGTCCGAAAAGTATGTTAATCCATCGACGCAGCAGGGGATAAAATGGGGCCTGGTCTCATGAACCAGGTCGGCCCACCTTTTGAAACAGTTTAGGAAATAACGGGCCGAAACAATTAACGAAGAATGACTTTCTACTGAAGACAGGTAGACCCCTGCTGTACATGCTCTCCTGTGGAGTTTTTCTTATTATTAAATGAAGCAAATAAATGAATCCTGTATAACTAAAACATGTTAGTTAGTCGACAGATTATTCTCACTGCACAACGAACCAGTCATCCACAAGCGCTCAGATCCCATCTTCAGTTAATCATGCAGTGTGTAGTGGCTTACCACACCAGTTCTGTGTTGGTTTTTTTTCCCCATTATTCTTTACCTTCCTTCATAGTGCTCTTGTCTGGCCATACCCCTTTTAACTAGCTGTTCTTGCAGTCTGGTCATGGTAGCAGATTCCCAGTCATCACTTGGTGCTTGCAAAAGCCTTACTTCTCAAAGAACATTCAGAAAATCTGTGTGGCCCATGGCTTGTCAGCCCTCCACAGTAGCTTTACCCACAAGCCCATCTCAGCTTGCTCATTTCCTTGCATGCCATGCCTGTGTGCCGTCATGAATATGAAACTGACCTTTGTTAGTTCTGACCCCCTCAGAGACATCAACCCATGTAGCAGGTCCTTTGCAGAACGTCGCTCTCGTCGCGGTCTGCCCGAAAGAAACTCGGTCACTCGCCAGCTCTCCCGCCTCGTGTACTTTCATACTCAAGGAGTCACTTATATCCTGTGCCCATCTTCGTGTCAATCGGCCCCTGCCCCTCCTTCTTGGTACCATGCCTTCTGCTATAATTTTGTCCAACACGTTGTGGCGCTCGATATGACCAAAATATTTTAGTTTTCGAGACAGGATCCTGAAGTTATTTACAAAATCATTCTTACTTAAAACTAACTGCCTCTTTTACCAGCGCTAAAAAACGTTAGTTGTGTATCCTTTACAGGATGTTGCAGAACAACATAATTTTTTGGTTATTGTGGTTTTTCCAGGCAAAATTTACGCTCAGCAGTTTGCCACTGCTTGCTAAACGGTCAGCTCCCGGTACGACTGTCGAAACGAACGCACGACAAATCGTCCGCAGCTGAATTGAACCCGGCACTACCAGGGCTAAGGCAAGCAGCATAAAAACAAATACTCGGTCTCTCGCCAGCTCTCCCGCATCATGTACTTTCATACTCAATGAGTCACTTATATCCTGTGCCCCTCTTCGTGTTGGTCGGCCCCTGCCCCTCCTTCCTGGTACCCTGCCTTCTGCTACAATTCTTTCCAAACCGTTGTGGCGCTTGTTATGACCAAAATATTTCAGCTTCTGAGATGGGATGCTATTTATTAGCCAATCTTCCTTGATGTTCAAATCTTTCAAGATGTCAGTATTTCTCCCCTTCTTTGTCCAAGACATTCTGAGAATATTTCTATAGCATTTCAGCTCAAAAGCCCCTATTCTCTTTCTTAAGGACTGGGAGATAGTCCACAACTCACATCTGTTTGTTGCCACAGTGAAGATGCATGCTCTCAAAATTGTAAATGTTATCTCCTTGCTGGTGCTTAACCTTAGAATTTTAAGGCTGTTCAATCTTTGCACTGCTATAGCCATCCTCCTTTTAATTTCTGTCAAATAGTCTGCACTGCTGTTTATTATAGAGCCTAGATATTCAAAGTTTGTGACAAATCAAATAGACTGGCCATGTAACAAGACTGGCAACCTACAGGGCACCACAGAAAGCAATGTTAGAAAGATGCAGTGGAAACAGAGCTAGTGGTCAACCAAGCAGAATATGAACTAGGGCAAATATCAGAGACACTGAAAAGTACTATATATGAAGTGAACAGAAAGGTCAATTCCATGGATCTCTTCCTGCCCTCATGCTATGAGGCATTTCAAGAGTAGACAAAAGAAGAGGAAGAAGAAGAATCATTTCAGAAAGACACCTGGTAATGGAGGAGTTAACATAATTTTACCTTAGCTCACAAACAACTAGAGTCTAAAACAAATACCTGGAAGAATTGATTTGTACGGAAGTAAAAATGCTCCCACTGGTGTAGTTGATGAAGTAGGCGGAAAGTGACATGGCTGTTGGCATTGCTGTATGAACAAAACAAAAACACATTTGAGTGAGTTGGGTTGAGTCAAGAACTGACATCACAGCACTCGGGGCATTCCTATGTGTGCTCTGTCCTTATCTTCAGCAGCCAGCACAGAGTTCCAATGCTGATGGTACCGGTCACAATCTGGTTATATATCCGTCTTGCCTTTTCTCTGAGTTTAGTGAGCCGGCCAGACCCTCTGGTTACACCCAGATGCCTCATTCTCTCCAGGCTATAATAATCTTCTTTCTCTACTGACTCCATTGCTTGTTTCCAAAAGGCCTTGACCACATCTGCCTTGTCATGTATCAATTCACTACCCAGTGGAGTGCAGATCCAGCCAATCTGTCTGCCTGTTCATTACCCAATACGCCGGCATAGCCTGGAGAAAAGATCCAAAGTATGTTTACTACCTGTGACCTTCCCAGTGAAGCTTGCCACTCTGCTAGAAGCATCTTCTTTCTCAGCATGATTTTAGAGTCTGTTACAATTATGACATATGTATGCATCTAGTTCTTTAGCCACCATCATTTAAGCTGCATGCTTAACATATTCCCCACATACAAAATGTTGCCCACTCATTACAGCCATTTTCTTCGACCCGTACTTTGCAGAAATATCCTGGGGGGCTCCTTTAAAAATATTAGCCCAACCTATAAGTGGCTACAATTGAAACTAAACAGAGAAGTTGAATGGATGTTACCGATCGCTTTATCTCAAAAATAATGCTCTAGCCAAATGTAATCATTTTTCTAACTTCTAAGTGGGAGTCGCCGTGGCGGAGCCGCTAGACACTCGCCTGCAGATCAGAAGGTCGTGTGTTCGCTCCCTGGCAGAGCCGGATTAGTTTTTAAAAATTACCTTGGCTCCCAGGTCAACATAGCATGAGTGGGTATTGGGTGCAGTCCCAGGAAGTAAAGTTGGCCAGCGTGATGCTGACCAAATCACCCATCATGTGTTGATTGGTCTATAAAATATATGCGGCCAGGGGACTGAACTCCGGCGTACTCCCCCGGCCGCCATAATAAGTGGCCGTAGTTTTAAGGAGAACCAAAATCCCTAATTACTCACATTTCACAACCTGCCCCCAAAACCCACAGTGGGAGAATTATTTAAAAATTCAAAGCAGTTGACGGAGATAATCTTTAAATCCTCAGTAACAACTGTACACAAAACAAAACAAAAATATCTAAAAAAGTATACATATATATATATATATAGTCTTTTTTAAGATATTTGTTTCGTACAACTTTTACTACTTTGTCAATATACTACTACTACTACTACTACTACTACTATTAGTACCACCACACAACTACTACTACTACTAATACTACTACTGTTACTTGTGCTACTACTACTACCACCACTGCCACTATTATTTCTACTATTACAACTATTACTGCTCAAATACTACAACTATTGTTACTATTATTACTGCTAATACTACTACCAATAAAAATAGTAATACTACTATTACTACTACCAATACTAATAAAATTACTACTACACTACATTTATTACTACACTACAACTACTACTACTACTGTGACCCTAAAATTACTACTATAATTATTACTACTACTACAATTACTACTACAAGTACTACAATTACTACTGCTACAATTACTACTACTACTACTACTACTACTACTACTACTAAAATAACTACTACTACAGTTACTACTACTTCTACAATTACTATTACTACTATTACAATTTCTACTACAAGTACCTACACTGACTTTATTAACAGCCCTTTAGACTTTAGTATGATAAATGTGTATAACAAACAGATCACAAAGAGCTGCTGCCAAAATATTTCAAGAGTCTGTGAAGGAAATCCAGATCTGACTCACTAATGTGTAAGGAAGAAGGAATTACCCGAGTATCTACTGGAAAACCACAGCGACTTGATCCATTTCCCAATATATGGCGCAGGGAATACTAACACTGACAGGGTCATAATTACATTGACTGATAGTATTATTAATATACTGATACAGTCTTATTTATTCATACCGTTTAGTAATAATTATACTCTGTACTGTTTTCCTGAAATGCACTAGAATAAAAATTAAATAAAAAATGAAATCGGAGTACAAAACGTATCTATCAACAACTGTACTCACTGTAGTGTTACTTAGTAAAGTAACAGTACTGCACAGAATAACAATTATGTTGATAGTTAATACACTAATAATTATGTTGACTAATTAATAAAATAACACAACACAGATTTAAGTACCCTCTAGCTAGGAATCGATAAATGGCATGAAATGTCCATTTAGCTTTCTACAACAATGACTTCAATGAGTCACTGCCTCAGACTGGGTACTTAATAATAAGTTTGATGAAGATCAACATATTACAATTAAATAGCGTATACATGTGAAGCAAAATCAATAAACTACAGTTTAAATCCACATAAAATGAGATTAATATGCAACAAACCTTAGGCATTCGCCATTTCATCAACAACAAAGGAGACGACGGTCCATGTCTCTCTTTTCCACAGCTGATCTCTCCTACTCCAAGATCGCCACTTTCTCCGCCATATTCACAAAAATAACACATCAACCAGACTTCATGATGCTTTTAAAACAATCCGGGGTCGTCATGTGTGATGTATCTCTCTTCGTCAGCCCTGTAATTAGCAGCAATTTCTCACAAATCAATCGCCGTTAACGGATTTCTTTGTATCACCGCTTTGTTGTCATTTCTCAGCGGCGGCCATCGTCTGAATCCAGCCAAACGCTGGCCGTTGATTGGCTGGCTCGCGGCCTCTGCTGGCGGGCAGGGGGTCGTGCCTACAGGGTCGGGGAGACGGAGCACTTGGGGGCTGATATCGATGGGCAGTTATATAGAAGGACTTGTTTTTCCAAAATGTACACACTAATATGATGATGATACATTATCTAATTTCGTCCTTTTAAAGACGACATTTTTTGTTATTTGAAGCCCCACTCTGGCTTTTGTCAGGGGCCGCAATATAGGCAGGCCATAAATATGGCCACGTCTGAACGCGGTTTCTGGGACCTCTCCACGGTGATCCTCATCCTCATGGTGGCACTTTGTGTCATCGGGTGTTTATCGCTTGTGTAATGTCCTGGTGGGGTAGAAAGTCAGTCAGTCAGTCGAAATTTACACTGGGTGTCCGCGTCACCCACTGGCTAGCCGGTAGACAACTTCGCAGCGGTTCGGGACAGTATTTGGGTCTGTCCACGACCGGCTTCAACTGACGGGAGGTGCTGCTGACGTCAACCGTCGGGCTTACTATGCATTAACGCAGCGGTTCTCAAACTGGGTGCCGAGGTCCCCTAGGGTGCCGTGTGTGTATGCCCGGGGTGCCGCGGCAATAATGAAATTATTAAACAAGGCATGTAGATACTTAAAAGTTAAAATTTAAGTTATCTTCCCTCGCAACTGATGAAAATTGTTTATATATTGTTTGAAAACCGCTGCTTTTACGCATCGTTAGCCCGACCCGGTGACGTCAACAGCACGGCCCGTCAGCTGGAACCGGTCGTGGTCTGTCCCCTCTGATCGCATGAACACTGCAGGAGTTATTTTCAGGGCTCTTGGTGACCTGTAGTGCTAAGCCATTTTATCTGGCGCACATAACCTAGTCACAATTATAACCTTAAGCTCCTGCTTCGAGGATGCTGGTTAAACGTAAAAAAATTTTTCAGCAAAGCATCGGATCTTTTCCAAAAATGTGTTTCTTTTTCATTCTCTTTTTTTTTTTCTGTTGGATAAAGGTGTGTGGGTTTGGGTTGGTTGACGAGTTTCCTAATACCTCTGAGGCAAGGCCGGATTAAATTACAAATGCCCTACATCTATAGCTATAGACGGCCATGGATGACCTAAGCGCTGAAAAGATGTGGGCTGTTCCCCCTCCCCCCCCCCCCCCCCCCAGCAATTGCGAACATGTTAGTGCCCCCCCCCCCCCTAAGATCTGTATTAACAGCATTTTAAGCCCCTGGGAAAACACTGAGTTGACGCCCCTACGACAACCGCTGACAAGAGAAAACGTAAATGGTCGCTTAGGGGCACACAGATTAGCATAGCGGCCCCTATATTTGTGGGGCACCTGGGCATGTCCCCAGTGGGCTCATGTGTTGAGACGACACTGTTACTACCCCCCCCCCCCCACCCCCAATATACATGTCATTAAAAATATTTTGAAAAAAATTATACATTTTAAAATCAAAGTATATTTATCGAAATTAAACTGACAGAAAGATGGAAAATAAGGGCTGTGTTTGTATGCTTCCACTTTAGTTAGTTAGTTAGCTAGTTAGTTAGTTAGCTAGTTAGTTAGTTAGTTAGTTAGTTAGTTAGCTAGCTAGCTAGCTAGTTAGTTAGTTAGTTAGTTAGTTAGTTAGTTAGTTAGTTAGTTAGTTAGTTAGTTAGTTAGTTAGTTAGTTAGTTAGTTAGTTAGTTAGTTAGTTAGTTAGTTAGTTAGTTAGTTAGTTAGTTAGTTAGTTAGTTAGTTAGTTAGTTAGTTAGTTAGTTAGTTAGTTAGTTAGTTAGTTAGTTAGTTCTCTTGTCGGGCCACACATCTTGTTCTTGCAGTCTGGTCATGGTTGCAGATTTACAGTCATCACTTGGTTCTCGTAAACGTCTTACTTCTCGCAGAGCATACAGTACATCAGCTTAGTCCATGACACGTCCGCCCTCTACAGTAGCTTTGCCCGCAAGCTGATCAGCGATTTAAATTTTAGCAAATGCTTTGAGGATCTGGAACGCTTGAACGGGATCGAATTATCATTTTTGATCTGCAAGTGGAATGAAACAGAGTCAGCGATTTCACTTTATTTACATTTGAACAGTTGTCGCCTACTTTATTATTATTATTATTATTATTATTATTATTATTATTATTATTATTATTATTATTATTATTATTATTTTGGAATTGCAATGTCTTTAATCAAATCTTAAGATTCATTTTGTGCAACACATCGTTTGCGTATGTGCTTACTAGAATAAAAAGATGCACATAGACACATCCTCTAATGAACGTAGAATTGTGACAACAGAGATGAAATGCCTTAGAAGAGCTGCAGGAGTTTCAAGGAAAGACAGAATACGAAATCATGAAATCAGACGAATGCTAGGAATAAAGCCAGTCTTACAGGTCATCAAAGAACAACAAATGAAATGGTTTGGACACCTAACGAGAATGCCCTGGTACTATCTGCCACAATGGGTACAGAGCGAGTGGAAGACCTCGGAAAATATGGAGTAATGACATTAATAATAGCCTTACAGAAATAAACATCAATCTAAATACTGCTCTTGGCAGAGCCCATTAACGAATGTTACATCTCCCGCCAACATCCAACGCTCAACACTCAGGGGAAAGGTGAGACGGATATATAATCAGACAGTTACCGGTACCACCGGAATTTTAACTTTTCGCTTGCTTCTGAAAATAGGGACGGAGCGCTTATGGGGGTGTCTCGAGTGCTGTGATGTCGATTCCTAATTAAACATTCAACATCTCCCGAAGACACTACGCTGAGGTACATGGTGGAAGAGAAGAAGAAGAGGAATAAATGCATTGACGACATACCAGTTATTGCTATACGACATTAATTGCAGCAGCTGGAAGCAGCCACAGAATCATCATGTGTCCTGCCAACTGGCGTGGGCGCTCATGCGTCTCCACAGATCACGATTCCTGGTTGCCTGGAGCAGCTCTTTTGATGATAGCCCTCCACGCAATCGTTTCAGCCCATCCAGCATCATCTCTCTTGTTCTGCCTCTACCTCTTTCCCCCACTGATCTTTCCAGTTGTTACGATGTTCTTCAATGTCTCTCTTCTCATTACGTGACCAAAGAACAGTGTTTGTCTCTTTCTCATTGTTGCATATAGAGATCTACTTTCATTAGCTTCTTTCAAACAATCGTTGTTAGTTACTCTGGCCGTCCAAGCTATTTGTAACATTCGTCTCAGAAACCACATCTCTGTTGTTTACAAATTCTTCTTAATTTGTTCAGCGACATTCCAAGATTTGCTGTCATACAGCAGAACAGGTTCTATGTAACATTTTAGCCCTCATTTTAGACACAACAGCTTTGTAGATACTGAGCGGGAAGAGAATGGTACAGCAATGATGTAATATACTCAGAACTTCCATTCTGAATAAATATTAAATATGCCATATATATATATATATATATATATATATATATATATATATATATATATATATATATACACACACACACACACACCCCACCCCCAAATGTCGGCAGCCGTGGTTTCACCTGGATTATAACTCATTTCGAAGCTGAACTTTGTATCTGGAATAACTGCACAGAGGACATTCCCATACGTGTTCCTTTTTTATCCTCAGCAGTTGATAAACAATTTCCCGTTAACTACTGTACCTTTAAAATGACAGAACCAAACGTAGAATTGCGGCCCCTAGGAGAACTCGCGTGTTTGTGAAAACAAGAACGGATGTGACTACAACTTGAAGCCGCCCGTACTTTCAACGTTCTAATTTGTTGTAAGTATGAAACTAAATTCTTCCTCTATTTAAAGATACACGACCCTGTCCTAGTGTCTTTTCTTCTTCTTTCTTGGATTTAATTTTACTTGTGGCTAATATCTAAGGTGTGATAGCAGCATATTTCTCATCAGTAATGTCCGATTCAACAAGCTGGTGTTCAGACATTACTCTTATTTCTACATTCCCATTTCTTGATGTTATCTTTTTTAATGTTTATCAGTTTCCACAAGCAATTATTTTTCTTATGCATCTAGATTTCGTTATGTCTTTAACGGTTAGTCAAATTTCACTGGCGGATGGTAAAACTGAAATAACATAATTTAGAATGGGTAGTTTGGGTTGTACACGATATCCATTGAGAGTACCATTTCAGGATTTTAAAAGCTGTATTGTATTGTGCATGGCGACTGCACTAGTCGTCCCTAATCGTCAGGCTCCACAATGACTTTCTTCCTTCTTCTTCTTCTTTTTCTTCTTCTTTTCCTTCTTCTTTTCCTTCTTCTTCTTTTCCTTCTTCTTCTTCTTCTTCTTCTTCTTCTTCTTCTTCTTCTTCTTCTTCTTCTTCTTCTTCTTCTTCTTCTTCTTCTTCTTCTTCTTCTTCTTCTTCTTCTTCTTCTTCTTCTTCTTCTTCTTCTTCTTCTTCTTTTTCACCATCTACTTCTTCTTCTTCTTCTTTTTCATCATCATCATCATCTTCTTCTTCTTCTTCTTCTTCTTCTTCTTCTTCTTCTTCTTCTTCTTCTTCTACTTTGTCTTCTTCTTCTTCTTCTTCTTCTTCTTCTTCTTCTTCTTCTTCTTCTTCTTCTTCTTCTTCTTCTTCTTCTTCTTCTTCTTCTTCTTCTTCACCATCTACTTCTTCTTCTTCTTCTTCTTTTTCACCATCTACTTCTTCTTCTTCTTCTTTTTCATCATCATCATCATCATCATCATCTTCTTCTTCTTCTTCTTCTTCTTCTACTTTGTCTTCTTCTTCTTCTTCTTCTTCTTCTTCTTCTTCTTCTTCTTCTTCTTCTTCTTCTTCTTCTTCTTCTTCTTCTTCTTCTTCTTCTTCTTCTTCTTTTTCACCATCTACTTCTTCTTCTTCTTCTTTTTCATCATCATCATCATCATCATCATCTTCATCATCATCATCTTCTTCTACTTTGTCTTCTTCTTCTTCTTCTTCTTCTTCTTCTTCTTCTTCTTCTTCTTCTTCTTCTTCTTCTTCTTCTTCTTCTTCTTCTTCTCTAGTCCTGTTCTGCCTTTCAGTAGGGTAATGATCCTAAAGACGCTGAGTGTTGAATGATTTTTACCAGGCTTAGTAAGTGGAATCAGGTAGCTTCTGGGACTGAAGCTGTCCTAATGCTCTGGTTGCAACCAGCAGTCATCTCCACCAGGTCTGCATCACTCATGTCTTTCATGTGGGAGTCAACGTTTCAGGTGTAGGGCTCAAATCAAGGATAAGTCACTGGTTTCCTAATAAGCTGCTCGCTTTGATTGTGTTTCAGGCATGGACAAAGCCGACAGGATGTGTCGCCCGATTTAAAAAAAAAAAAGAAATGAAATACTGTTACCTTTTGTGTATTAGTAGTGAACAAAATACATGAGACCTGATTCAACATACTCTGTGATATAAGATACTCCGGGAAGTACTGAAATCGTCATGTTTATCAGCTAGTAACGAATTGCACGAATCTGAAGCAAGATAGACATTGAAATAGTAACATTATCAGTAAGTAAGGCAAGAAGGCAATTCAAGATAATCACTGCAAGAACCTTCTTGAAATACTGTCATTGTTCATCAGGCAAGGACGAAATACAAGACATCGGAATAAGAAGAATCTGCTACAAGATACTTCTTCAAATACTGACATTGTCAACGTGTTAGATAAGAACAAAATACAAAGAACTTGCTACAAGATACTCCTCGAAATAGGGACATGGTGAGTACGAGCGATACAAGCCAATTACGAGAATCAGCCACAAGAAATGGTGTGAAATACTGACACTGAATGCAAGTCGAGAACGAAACAGAGAGACCAATTTCAAGATACACTGTCTGAGTGCACGATGCCAGCGAAGCAGCGGAGACGGACCAGCTGCACGTTTTTTTTTAATGACATACTTCGTCAGATTTTCCATCGAACGTGAAGGTTTGTTCCAACAAGGTAGGTTTTGTTTATCAGAATTAGTTCATATCATCCAAGTAGCATAAGGGCAAAGTAAGCGACTTGCCATTATCATTATCACAACCAACATCATCATCAGTATCGCCATTGTCATCACTGTCTGCGTCTTCGCAAAGTCTATGCCGTGTGGCGTTGGTAGTCATGTCTATCCACAACCTTCTGTCTCGTGTACTTTTAATCAACTCTGACACAGATGATCTTCCATAGTCCATGCCGTGTGGCGTTGGTGGTCATGTCTATCCACAACCTTCTGTCTCGCGTACTTTCAATCAACTCTGACACAGATGATCTTCCATAGTCTATGCCGTGTGGCGTTGGTGGTCATGTCTATCCACAACCTTCTGTCTCGCGTACTTTCAATCAACTCTGACACAGATGATCTTCCATAGTCTATGCCGTGTGGCGTTGGTGGTCATGTCTATCCACAACCTTCTGTCTCGCGTACTTTCAATCTACTCTGATACAGATGATCTTCTATGGCATCATGTCAAACTGTCCTGCATCTTCTCTCTTGGTCTACCTCTGCCTCTCCCCCCCCCCTCCCCTCCAACTTTCCTCATGTCACAATGTACTCCAGTTTTCTGCTTCTCATCACATGAACAAAGAATGTAGATTGTCTCTTTCTGATGTGGGCAATCAGTTTTCCACGTGTCAGTTTCTTTCAGGACATCTTCATTAATCTTTGTATCTGTCCAGGGTATTCTCATCATTCGTCTATAAAACACATTTCCGCCGCTCTACAAATAATCTTTTACCAGTCTACTAACTGCTCATGATTCACTTCCTTATATCAAGATAGGATTTGTATAGCTTTTTAGAATTCTCTTTCTCGTCTCAATTGACAAAGAAAGATTGCATACAATATTTTTCATTTTGTAAAATGCTGCCTTTGCTTGATTTATTCTACATTGAACTTCTTTAACACATCATCCACCTGACGTTATCGGGGTATCCAGGTACTTAAACATATCAACTTTCCTGAGGTTTGTCCCATTAACTTTGATGTTACATTTCGCATGGCAACATTTCTTTGCGATTATCATCACTTTTGTTTTTCCGCTATTCAGACTGAGCCTTGTTTTGACTTTCTGCTAGAAATATGCCCATCACTTTATCGTTGCCAGAATGTTTACCATTATTACCATCATCACCATCATGAGTCGGGGCCGCTTTGGCACCATCGATAAGAGACTCGTTTTCAAATCCAGCTGCGACTCGACTTCAAAACCGGGCGGTTCCCGGGGTTGACTCAGCCTCTAGGTAATAGGTACCAGAGTTAACACTCTGGGGTAAATGGAATAATGTCGCTGCACCTATAGAGTTGCGTGCGGACGGCGAAACAGGCGGACAGTTTCTTATCAGCTGTCCTTACTGGTGGCAGAGCACTTATGGTTTATAACCGTGTGCAATGACGCTGGTTCACATCTCCCGACTTGACCTTTTACCTCATGAGTGTCTCCATGATTATGACCATAATGATCGTCATCTCTTCTTTTGAATTCAGTGTCTCCCTCAGCGTATGGCGACTGATAACACCAGTTCTTTGTTGGTTTACTATTCTTCTTTGGCTGCCTGTATGGCAACATCCTTTTCTGTGTAGCTTTTGTAGTCTTGTCATGGTTGTCGAATCACCGTCGTCTGCTAAATCATCTACTCGTCCTACCTCATCCAAAAACGTTGAGAATTTCGTTCCAGTTCCAGTTTGTGGGGAAAAAAAAAACTTCCTACGTTCGTCGACGTTTAACCAACTCCTATCAGAACGGCGATTATTTGGTCGGCAGAATGAGTCTTTGTGCTGTAGGTTCAAACCTGATTATGTTTCTTGTTTTCAAGCTGTAGCTGTCCTATCTGTGCGTCTTCTACGTTTTTGTTATGTTTTGTTTCATATGCTTCTGAGTTTTTGCGGTTTCTTTCATGTCTGATAAGATTTTTGTAGGATGTGGTCCGGTTCTCTTTTGCTCCTATCCCTGTGGGTTTTTTGTTGAGAATTTCGGCCCCGTCCATTGCTTTTCATGTGAACACCGTGGCCCTGCCAGCAAGCCAATCCACTCTTTCATTCTCTCCTACTTCAGAGTGACCTGGCAACAAAACACACACACAAAAAAAAAACAACTGGTTCCTGTTAGACCAGATTTGCTCAGAGACTCCAACAGTTGTCGTCGACCCCATTCTGCCTCGAGCTTCCCTGGCATGTTCTTTGAATCAGAAAGCACGCATGGGTTTGGGTTGGTTGGGGGGGGGGGGGGCGAATAGGCATCTTTAGCTGCGGAGATGTGGGTTTTGTTTTTTAACAGACGAATGATGCGAATACCCTGCACAGATAGAAAGAAAGCAAAGATGTCTGGAAAGAAACTGACTCACGATGACAACTTAATGCCCACATCAGAAAGGGATAGTCTGCATTCTTTGGTCTTGAGAAAAAAAGGGGAAAAAAAACTGAAGTACATCCTGATTGTGGGAAAGTTTGAAAAAGGGGGGGGGAGACAAAAGGAGACCGAGAGACATGATGCTAAACAGTTTGACATTGCGTCATGAAAGATTATTTCTGTCAGAGCTGATTGAAAGTACACGAAACAGAAAATTGTGGATAGACATGACTACCAACACCACACGGCATGAACTGTAAAAAAAAGCTAGGTCATTGCTTTTGTTAGCACCATCATCTCCATTGTCAGACTGCTTGTAGTCAGCTATCTTCAAGTTCTCCCTGTAACCAAAACAGTGAAAATCTATAAGGAAGCAGCCCGGAGGGTAAAACGGAAGGAAGGAAAAGAGAAACCAAGCTATATAATTATTTATGCCCAGGGTCACTGCTGCTTGAATTATTTTAGGGAAAAAAGATATTTGTGGTTCCCTGAACAGCCGAAAAGGTGCAGATGGTAAAAGTATTTCTCCGCTCTAGTACATGCACACATACTCTCAGCACGGTCCACATTTATGCAGGCATGTCCCTGTCGGGGTATTTATAAAACTGTAGGTATTTGATTCCGTGGGCCGTCTGTTTGTGAACAGTGGCATGACGAATGACACAGTTTTGATATTCATAGCCAAGTCGACACGATTCGGTGTTTCCTTGCAGCATTCAAGGTATGTCTTTTAAGTTTTACAGTAAAGTTATCAGTTCAGAATATTGGTTTCTGTTTTTCTCGTTGAAACGAAAGTCTCTCCTGTGGTGTCCATGAAGGATGTAATTGGATTGAATTTACTGATGCCGCCATTAAGCTTTTTCTTCTTCGCATTCACCAGCTGTAAACTCTGGCGGAAAGTTCTGGTTGTTTGTCCACTTCTGGACTGCAGTCCTGTTCCAGAACTTGAGTATTGCATCCGTTTGACAGATCTCACTAATTTGAATGCAGACTGTTGGTTCATTGCCTCTAAGGCAGATGCACTAGGACTTTGAAGGAAGCTCCCAATTAGTCGACTCTTACGCAATAATGCTTGTTGATTCCGTGTCTTTATGTTGATTCTTGCAAAGTGGGTTCCCATTGTGGGTTTCGACGCCCCTCCCCCCATCCTTTTTTCCTTAGGGGTGCGGGGTGGGGTGGGGGCGCAGGGGGGGGGGGGGGGCCTAACCGTGACCTCCGTCAGAAGATCAAAAGCTGGAGACGGACGTGCCCTAACAAGCATGTTGGGAGTGGGTGTTCCAAATCGGAGAGCAAACTCTTCAGAGACAAAGAACTAACAGTCTGCACACAAATAAAGTAGATTTGCACAATGGTTGTGCACGCAAAAGTCCGGTTCTGAAACAAGACTTAAATTCAGAAGTGGTCGAACAGCCCGAATTTTCCGCTGGAGTTTCCATCCGTTAAAGAAGAAGAAGAAGAAGAAGAAGAAGAAGAAGAAGAAGAAGAAGAAGAAGAAGAAGAAGAAGAAGAAGAAGAAGAAGAAGAAGAAGAAGAAGAAGAAGATTAAGAAGAAGAAGAGGAAGAAGAAGAAGAAGAAGAATAAGAAGAAGAAGAAGAAAGAAGAAGAAGAAGAAGAAGAAGAAGAAGAAGAAGATTAAGAAGAAGAAGAAGAAGAAGAAGAAGAAGAAGAAGAAGAAGAAGAAGATTAAGAAGAAGAGAAGAAGAAAAAGAAAAAGAAGAAGAAGAAGAAGAAGAAGAGAAGAAGAAGAAGAAGAAGAAGAAGAAGAAGAAGAAGAAGAAGATTAAGAAGAAGAAGAAGAAGAAGAAGAAGAAGAAGAAGAAGAAGAAGAAGAAGAAGAAGAAGAAGAAGAAGAAGAAGAAGAAGAAGAAGAAGAAGAAGAAGAAGAAGATTAAGAAGAAGAAGAAGAAGAAGAAGAAGAAGAAGAAGAAGAAGAAGAAGAAGAAGAAGAAGAAGAAGAAGAAGAAGAAGAAGAAGAAGAAGAAGAAGAAGAAGAAGAAGAAGAAGAAGAAAAAGAAGAAGGAGGAGAAGAAGATGAAGTAGAGGAAGAAAAACAAGATTAGGGTTGTGACAAGACTATTGCGCATACATAAAGAGCTGACGTCCCTACCTTCCTTATCCTCCGCCGCCTCCTCCTTCTCTACATCCTCCTCTAACTGATCCTCTTTTTTTTCCTTCTCCTCCTTTTCCAACTTTTTTCATCTTCCTCTTTTCCTCTTCTTTCTCTTCTTTCCCATCTCCTTCTTCGTCTTCGTCCAAACGTCGGATCTCTACTGAAGGAATCTCACTGAAACCTCTACTGTAGTGTCTCTTTCTTTCTTTTTTCTTTTTTTAATATCCAGAAACAATGAGTTCTTAACCCTTTGGCTCGTTACTATGGATATTGCAACCCTTCGGCCTTGATTCCATGATAAATACCGTCAGTCTGGGATAAATGTGGCTTTTCTGCCTTCTCGGATTCTTCCTGCGTGCATTAGGGGCAATACTTGCCAGCTGGATTAATTATTTCATTACATTTTCTTGCTACATATCCAGATGTGTAGATCCAGCAGGGCGGGGTTAAGTGCGACTTTAGTTCTCACCATTAACGGTAACTTCTTTTCTGCCAAGCAAACCCGCCATTTCACCATCGCTGCTCCGCCACTGATAAGTGTATAAGCGCTGCAGTGATTTTATGACAGGGGCCACTTGCTATGCATCTGCGGGCCAGATTAGGCCCGCGTGTCACCATTTGAATAACCCTGCATTAACGTGTCATCACACCCAGTCTTGACAGCTCTGATTTCGACAAAACCTGTAAGGGAGTGAATTCAACTACCGGTTGTATCCCTTGCACAGTGCAACACGGTCGGATTGCACATACTATGCACCGCCCTTGTAGGTCATCGATTTTCTTAGGATACTATCTATACCTCTTTGATTGTATCTGCAAGTTTGGGATTTTATACTGCTTTTCTTTAGGCTGAGTAGAGTTGGTTCAAGAACCGACTTCACAGCACTCGGGGCATTCCCATAAGCGCTCCGTCCCCATCTTCAGCAGCCAGCGCAGAGTTCCGATACTAATGGTACCAGTAGCATTCTGATTAAACGTCTGTCTGGCCTTTCCTCTAAGCCTCCAGCATCCCCCCCCCCCCCCAATCAATCTCACCAGACTGTGGTGATCCATCTGCTCCTCCGAACTGTACACGCTCTCCCACAAGGCACTAACCACGCCTGCCTTATCATGCATCAGTATTCCATCAAGTTGTGCTTTTCTTCAAATCTCTATGAGTTTCTGTTTCCAAACTCATTCAAGAGTTTTGTTTCTTTGTTGAATGTGAAACAATTGACTGTTCAGTTTTATATCTTTCCATGATATTTGTTGATTGTAAAGATGATGTAAGAATTTTGTCTAAATGATGAGTGTACTTAGTAATTTTTTAAGTTGATCCAAAAAAAAAAAAAAATCGGAGCTTTAGGAGTGAAATGATACGCATGGACAAAAAAAAAAAAAAAGAACAACTCCGACATCCTACGTGATATGAGGAGAATTGGCTCATAAACAGCATCCTATTTCTAAAACTGGGTTATGTGGCCACGTTGAACTTCATAGTGGCCTGGAGAAAACTGTGATGGAGGGCATAGTTTCCGGGAAGCGAGGCAGAGGCAGTCCTCCGCGAGTGTGGATGCAAGACATTGAAGATACATTGACTATGAAAGCACACAGAGCTAGAGAATCGGCTAGAGAGAGAGAGAGAGAGAGAGACTTTCGGGTGTGCCGTGATGAGAGCGTCGTTCCGGGAAGGACCTGCTGAATGGTGACGATTATGACTGGGCTGTGTACACCATCGTAAAATCCTTACCCATATAAAGGTTTGCAGGTTACATAAGGCTGGTATAATCGTTACGATTGCCTTAATTATAACTTCTTTGCAGGTTGAAGGGGGTATCTCGAATTTGAAATGCTAGTTTTTTTATCCTCGTTGAGATTGTATAATCTCACTTTGTTTCAGAGCACTCTGAGTCTCGTTTCTGGAGCGATAGAGTTAGTATTTTGTGAAACATTCCCGTGGGTGACCAGGCGTTTTGTGTAAATATATCAAAATCCTGCACAATAAAATATTTTGCGTCGCCTCTAAAGTAGCATTTTAAAACATTTTTCATTAAACGGCTAACTTGATAATACTTTTTTACTCGCGTCTATCCGTGCTGGATCCTGTATGCTAATCCACGAGTCATGTATCTCCCGTCAGTCTGCAGTACAGCGCATCCATCATCCATCAATCCATTAATTTGTTTGTTTTTGCCGTTGTCTGCTTTTAACCAACTAATCCAATCCGCGACGGACTGCAATAATGTTTAGGCATTAACTCTAATAGAAATCTGGCATACTTGCGTGAGTGATCTGTTAAAAGGTGGACGGGAAAAGGGGGGCGTTACCCAGACAAAACGAAGCATACGTATTAATTATAGCATATACCTAATTGTTGTGTATCACAGTAACCATTTGTTATCTGTTACGGCTAACGTTTGTGTCTTCTTCTTTTTCTCTTCCACTTTGTACCTCATCGAAGTGTCGGGGGGAGATGTAATGTTCGTTGATAAGCTCTGCCAAAAGCACTATTAAGACTGATGTTCATTTCTGTAAGGCTGTTCTTAATGCCATCACTCCATATTTTCCGAGGTCTTCCACTCGCTCTATACCCGTTGTAACGTTTCAGTGTGGCTCGCTGTAGCAGATAGTACCAGGGCATTCTTGTTAGGTGTCCAAACCACTTCATTTGTTGTTCTTTGATGACCTGTAAGACTGGCTTTATTCCTAGCATTCGTCTGATTTCATGGTTTCGTATTCTGTCTTTCCTTGAAACTCCTGCAGCTCTTCTGAAGCATCATCTCTGTTGTCATAATTTTACGTTTATTGGATTATGTAAGTGTCCACGTTTGGCACTGATAGCATAGTGTTGGCCAGAAAAAAGTTCTGATAAGATTCACTTTAGTACTCCGAGGTATATGCTAGTGTGTCAACGTTTGTGTACAAGTTGAAAATCATGAAAACTAATCATGGTAAAAGAACAGTGAGCAATTGTAGACAGCATTTCCTTCAATCGAATTATACACAATGGACTGGTCCAAAACAGTTGCTGTAGTCATTCAGGTAATCATCCCATTGCTTAGGTTGGGAAAGATATAAAACTGAACGAAAATTATAACAGCGAGCTTCACAATATAACATGAAAAACGTCAACGTGGCGGCTATGGAGCCTTCTTCAGCACATAGATAGATTGGACTACTACACAAATACACAATATCACTTATCTTCCTATCTCGTGGCAGCCAGGTCAATGTCTAGCCGATAGTCTTGTGAGGCACATAGGGCCGGGAAAATAAATATCCCGGGATATATCAGGGGCCGTCACTTGAGGATAAGGTGAAACTGTGTAGACAGTTAAGCCCCTTAGTATTTAGATGAAGCTGTGTTGGCAGTTTAGTCCACTTAGGTAGGCGTCGAATACCGTCCGCAGAAAGAAAAAATAAAGTATGGTGACAGCTCACTGAACCAAATGTTCACCGTGTTCAATACGTGGTACTACTGTGAACATACCTTCCGATATATTTCTTTTTCTCCTGTCCAGTTTGCTAGTTGTCACTAGGTTTACACGTTTATCTGTCCGCTCCTTTTTATTACAGTCTACGAGATCGACAGATAGATAGACAGGTCAGGGGGGGGGGGGGGGGGGGGGGCTTACACTAAATTTTAACAAAAATATAGTTCAGGAGGATCAGGAAAAATACTCATCGGCATTGGCGGTATAAGCATAAAGACAGACAGACAGAGACAGACAGACAGACAGAGACAGACAGACAGACAGACAGACAGACAGACAGACAGACAGACAGACAGACAGACAGACAGACAGACAGACAGACAGACAGACAGACAGACAGACAGACAGACAGACAGACAGACAGAGACAGACAGACAGACAGACAGACAGAGATAAACAGACAGACAGACAGACAGACAGAGAGAGAGAGACAGACAGACAGAGATAAACAGACAGAGACAGACACATACAGACAGACAGAGACAGACAGGCAGAGACAGACAGACTGACTGACAGATAGACAGAGACATAGCTCCAGTGTCCTAAGCGTTGTGTAAGTGCTTAATAATAATAATAATGTTCTAGAAGTAAATGAATATAATAATGAAGTTAACATCATTTGATATGATTAAGCAGAGCTCTCGCCCCCCCCCCCACCCCCTCGCTCCCTCACGCCCCCGGAAAATAAAAGGGTGCTGGTACTCGCCACACAAAAAGGTTCCGGCCGAAACTCATCATCATTTATCTATTACAGCATCGATGAAATAAAAAATGCTTCCAAATTAGTGCCGGTGTGCGTACTGCTTAGGGAAAAAAAGTTGGGGTGGGGAGGCGGGGGGTGGGGGGGGGGGGGGGGAGGGCACTAACAATAGGGTGAACATACATCCCATTGACACCAGGACATTCTTACCTTTTGCCACTTTCTCGGCCACCCCGTCGGTAAAAAAAAAAATGTCAAGTTAAAAATAATAATAATAATAATATTAATAATAATAATAGTATTAATAAGCTCGAGAATAAAATAATTACTTATAGTCATATCTGTAGAGCATATTTAATTTCATAGTTTTAGATAGTTTTAATGCCTGCTATGTGTTGATATAAATTGTCGTGTTGTAGTGTATATTGTTTCGTTTACTTCAAGGCTTCTGGTTTTTATTCCATTGTTGAGCTAGTAAATTACCCGTTCAACCCGATGACCTATGAATAAATGGGGTGGGGGCTATACATATTACTTGTGATGTCCCGTTTGTAACTCAAACTATCACTGGGATGTCCCGTTTGTAACTAAAACTATCAGTGGGATGTCCCGTTTGTAACTCAAACTATCAGTGGGATGTCCCGTTTGCAACTCAAACTATCAGTGGGATGTCTCGTTTGCAACTCAAACTATCAATGGGATGTCCCGTTTGTAACTAAAACTATCAGTGGGATGTCCCGTTTGCAACTCAAACTATCAGTGGGATGTCTCGTTTGAGACTCAAACTATCAATGGGATGTCCCGTTTTCAGCTCAAAATACTAGTTGATGTCTCGTTTCAGCTCAGAATATCAGTGGGATGTCCCGTTTTTTAGCCCAGGATAATGTGGTGGCTCGGCCTAACAAACAGGTTGTGAGAAGCAACTTATTTGAGGTTCCCTTGAATTGGATGCGTTGGGTCAAATGGTGCCAGCATTGTAGTCTAGCTATAAATTAGCTTCTTGTCTTTTAGTTCACCCTATTTTGGGGTCTCCGAAATTTCGCGGGGAATTCGCGGGAAAGTCCAATATTATAGGGGTATAGGATGTGAAATGAACCGACTAACACTAACACAACCCCCCCCCCCTCCCCCATTATTGGACCTTTTCAGGAACTCACCATGAAACTTCGGGGTCTCTGAGATCGGGTGAACTAAAAGAAAAGTACCGTAAACTTCAACGCTAAGTGCTAACCCGTCTCTTTTCAGGGCGAGCGGTGATTTCTGTGTCAAGATGGTGGGGAAAATTTTGAGCACACGTCTTTGCACGTGCCGAAGTTGACGTAGGTGTTGCATGGTCACGTGCGCTGGGCTTACACTGTTCGTCCGCACTGTGTGTCTGTCTGCATGTCTGTTTGTCCGTGCGCTTTCCTGTCCGGCCGAACTTCACTACCTTTGGTATCATTCTGTAAAATTATTGTGTTTTAAGCATATTGTATATTTTAATTCCGCGATTGAAACCCACTGCTGGCTGCATGGATGTTAAACATGGTATGGGGCGTCGCAGGTCGACCAAGCCTAAAATGGGTACCAGGGTGTATGTCTTGGAAAAGCAAAGACGCATTACCTGATTTACTGACTTAAGAATCTACATCACAGCACACCGGGCATACCGATAGATGATCCGTCTCCCGCGGCAAATGACGTAAGGTGTAGATGCTAACTGTTCCCGTAACACACTGATTATACACACGCTGATCTCTTCCTCTCATCTGTCCCTCCTTGCCGAATCCACACTTAATACTTTGTTCACAAATTCTTGCCTATGTTATTTCATATAATAAAAACGGCCGGCGTAATGCTGACCACATTACCCACCTAGTGCGAATTGGTCTGTAAAAATATGGGTGTTCTTTCCATATGCCCGATGTGCCTAAGGGAGATTTACTTTTTGTTTTATTTTATTTTGTATAATTTATTTAGATTTGTTGGAATTACTACACTTAGTATTATAATTATTTACAGGAGCGTAGTTAAGTAAAGGCCCCTTTTTTCCCGCCTCCTGGCGTATTGGGCATATAGGGCTAGACCAGTATTTTATAGACTAGTCGGTATTGGGTAGGTGATGCGGTCATGATGGCACCGGCCTCCTTTACTTTCAAGGACGTTACAGGGGCGTACCAAGGGTATTTGGGAGCCGCCCCTGTTGTAGTTCGCCTGTAGATAGGAAGATGGTGGGTGTCAGGTCCTCACAGAGCCTTACTGCTGGCCCCACCAGCCACCTTGTGCCGATTGGTCTATGATAGGTCGAGGTCAAAAGTCCTTACCTAGTGTATTTTGGGTCCATTGTAAAACAGTGTGTGTGTGGGGGCGGGGGTGCGGGGGAGAGGTTGGATAAGGGGCGTTGGGGGAGGGGGGTGCGAGGGAGAGGTTGGATAAGGGCGTTGGGGGAGGGGGGGGGTGCGAGGGAGAGGTTGGATAAGGGGCGTTGTGTGTGTGGGGGGGGGTGCGAGGGAGAGGTTGGATAAGGGGCGTTGGGGGGGGGGGGGTGCGAGGGAGAGGTTGGATAAGGGGCGTTGTGGGAGGGGGGGTGCGAGGGAGAGGTTGGATAAGGGGCGTTGTGGGGGGGGGAAGGGGGTTCGAGGGAGAGGCTGGATAAGGGGCGTTGTGGGGGGAGGGGGTTCGAGGGAGAGGCTGGATAAGGGGTGGGAGGGGGGGGGGTGTCAGATAAATCTGTAAGATATTTTCGTGTGTAGCGCCTGCTTTGGTAGTTGTTCTGGTTGCTTTCTTACTAAATGACCAAACCATTTGATCTTCTGTTTCTCAATGAATTTACTGCAGGATGTTGTGCCCAGTCTGTCTGATAACAGAAAATGATAAAACGCTATTACGTGTATCTATCTGTTTCTTAAAGCATTGCTTCTAACATACGTAGATTATGTTTCCTATGTCGTGCACAATATATCGACCACATAGACGAATGTGCATTACTCACGCTGAAGATATTTATCGATTCATCTACCTCTTTATTCACCATCGATCTATTCAGTAATCGCGTACATATATAGGTGTTTTTCATCAGAAGCAATTTTCCAATTGGCTTTTCTTTTTCTGTATCTTACTTTGACAAAACAAATTATGTGGCAAACCGTGCGCTTAAATAGTGGTACAGCTGTTTGCTAATCTTAATTTTTTTTTTCTTCTATTGTGTTCTTTTCGACTGCTCCCTGTTTCTTCTCTCTCTCTCTCTCTCTCTCTCTCTCTCTCTCTCTCTCTCTCTCTCTCTCTCTCTCTCTCTCTCTCTCTCTCCCTCTTTCAGTTGCCGTGCATATTTTCTAGAAGTAGGGTAAATTAACCATTTTAATCAAATTTAATAAGAATAATAATAGTCACAATAATACTAGTAGCAGTTGTAATACTAATGATAATGATAATAATAAGAAGAAAAAGAAGAAGAAGAAGAAGAAGAAGAAGAAGAAGAAGAAGAAGAAGAAGAAGAAGAAGAAGAAGAAGAAGAAGAAGAAGAAGCTGAAGAAAAGAAGAAGAAAAAGAAGAAGAAGAAGAAGAAGCTGAAGAAAAAAAAAAAAAGAAGAAGAAGAAGAAGAAGAAGAAGAAGAAAAAGAGGAAGACGAAGAAGAAAAATGCGGAATGGTGGAGAAAAACATAATTTTGGATCAAATATGATGGGGCAGATGCTGTTTATGTGCAGTAGGGAGACCCCAGGCAGGTTTCAGGCCCTAATTTGGGTTGGGAGATTGGGAGGGGGGGGGGGGTTAACTGCTTTACAACAAGCATGTCTTAAAAGGCGAATAATCAGAGGGAAGGTATTATATCTCGGAATGTATCTGCCCGAGAGGTTGGAACGACTCGTCTACATAACAGATAAGCCAGCTATGTGAAACAGATATGCAAGCACAACTCAAGTTGTGTATGTATGAAACAAACTAAAGTCCAGAAGTGGACGAATAACCAGAACTCCCCCCCCCCCCCCGGAGTTTACAGCCAGTGAACACTAAACAGAAGGAGAACTATCAGTGCAACGCACTAACACATCTAGCTGCCAACCCTACAGCCATCCACTCTTAGTTAAGGCGACTGAGATTTGTAGATCGTTCTGACGCGTCCCCAACACAGGGCTGCCGAAGTTTTTTGTTTTTTCAAAAACGATACTAAAATTATTGATTTTTCAAGTACTGAAGCATATAAAAAGGTGCTATATTTTTAAAACCGGTAAAATATCCGTTGAAACATACACAAACACGCGCGTGCGCACGCGCGCACTACTGGCTAACCTTATATGAGATCAGAACTGACATTTGTTGTCCATTATATCTTTGCTAAAAAAATATAAATTAAATTGTCCCAGTTCAAAGAAGGACGATTTTTTAAACTAAATATTATTAGACAGAGAGATAACTTTCTGTAGCTGCAGACGAATAAGGTAATGCTAAAAGACATAAGCATATATTACAAATTGTTATGCTAATGAGGAGCAGTTTTCATCTCCACAAGGCGTACTGGGCATCGAGGGCTAGACCTACATTTTAAATGCCCATCGGAACTCGGTGAGTGATATGGTTAACATCAACCTGACCGCCTGTACTTTTAAGGACTATAATCGGTACGTACTCAAGACTGGGGCGACCTCGGGGCAATGATCATTTTTGAAAAAGTCCAGCTCTATCAAGACCCACACACGACCTTCCTAACCGCAGGCGAGCGTCTAGACCCTACACCACACAGAGGTTTCCCAACATTCAAAAGATTACTGCAACATGATTAAAACGTACGGCAGTGGTACTAAAAGTACAGTTTTGATCGATACCTGTCAAATAGTACGAAATTTGAACGAAAGTACCAGCTTCGGCAGCCCTGGTGCAACAATGCACCCAAGATATGCGGGTTCTCAAACATTTTCGCCGCAGCACCCTTGTCGGTCACAAATAAATTCGTGGCACACCTATACATAAAGCGGTTCACAAACATTTTCGCCGCAGCACCCTTTTTGGTCACAAATAAATTCGTGGCACACCTATACATAAAGCGGTTCACAAACATTTTCGCCGCAGCACCCTTTTTGGTCACAAATAAATTCGTGGCACACCTATACATAAAGCGGTTCACAAACATTTTCGCTGCAGCACCCTTGTCGGTCACGAACAAATTCGTGGCACACCTACACATAAAGCAGTTCGACATTTAATGTTCAGTTGTCTTTAATACGATGCATGAAACTGTTTAGATAAATTTTTCATTAGTTCCCTTATTTTTACGAGAAGTTTAGCTAATTATACCCTCAGATCACTCGAAGATTGCTCCTGTGTTTTTGTTTACTGTAAGCATACTTGGAGATTGCGCTGCAGACTTGCTAATAGCATTGTTTTCTGAATACATCTGCATGCAAACTCGTCTTGGCTTCCTTCGTTTTATAACTGTTTTGAACTGCTGTCTTCGCTGATCTCAAGCAGATTTGAAAAAAGTCTTGATTACTGCCGCGGCACCCCTGGTATACGCTCGCCGCACCCCTGGGTACCGCGACAATTAGTTTGAGAACCTCTGCTCTAGTTGATACGGTGTTTTGTGGGAGCACACAACCTCCCCCTCTCCCTTGTCGTGGTATCAGCTGTTGTATGTTTAGAACGAGCAAAATTGTCGGCTCTTGTGGAAAAGAAGAGAAAAATAGAACATTTGTGCTTTGACCAGGCTGGGTTATATTGTGTCCTGTTTCGTTTGTGACATATTTTACTGGCACCTTTAAAGTAAGTGGTTGTCTATTTCTTAGTTATGTCTGCCGACTTCTTTTTCTTCATCTTCCACGTTGGTCCTATAAAGGGTAGTTGGCTTGTTGTGTTGTGGTTAACAGCTAGGCTTTGATATTTGCGTCAATCTCCATGGATTTCCCCCAGCTCTTAATTATTCGTCTTTAATGACTTGCTTATTAAGTGGGAGTAGGTCCATTCTCCCGCCCCCCCCAACCCATATGGCCCTGGAACCAACTCTAGGCTCCCATGTGGCCCCAGAACCAACACTAGTCCCTCCCCCCCCCCCCATAGGGCCTCGGAACGCACACTAGGATTTCTCTTTTGTCTGTCTGTCCCCCATCCCCTCCCTCCCCTCCCTATCTCTCTCTCTCTCTCTCTCTCTCTCTCTCTCTCTCTCTCTCTCTCTCTCTCTCTCTCTCTCTCTCTCTCTTTGTCTGGCTCATTCTGGTTTCAGTATCTGCTGTCTGTTTTTGCCACTACTACTGTATGCAGTTTTATATTAAGTATTTTTTCAAAGCTTATTGAACAGTTTGGTGCTCACATTCTTGTCGAAATCGCCGCAAACCAATCAGTTGCCAAATCTCCGAGCTGACTACGAACCGACGTATGTCGAAATTATGACACTAAGTTCATAACCTTACAAAAATATTGGGGGTGGGGGTGGGTAGGGCGCAATATAATGGATTCACCGCCCCTAACAAGCATGTCGCCAAAGGCCACTAATTGGGAATTTGCTGAAATCGGATGTGTGGTCCGAAAATCGCAGATATCGCACTCCATTTGTAAACCACATCACATCGTGCCAAACAGCCTTTTAAGTGGCGTTGGCTGAAGAAGAAGGCTACAGAAGAAAGCTTCCACGAATTTGCCAGCCGGTTAAATCACAGAGATCAGACATGGCGAATTGATGGCGAAATACGCTAACAGTGGCTGGAGATCTGTGCTGCGTTACACTGCGCTGTCGGAAAGTTTTGGCACCATGGGCAGTACACAGGCTTTCAGATGATAGTGTATATATGTTAGTTAGCTGCCTATTCTTTACAGGTCGTTGCAGAACCAACCCTAGCATTTTTTAACTGTTGTGGTTTTTCTAGGCAAATTTTACGATCATTAGTTTGCTATTGCCCTGAACGGTCAGCTCTCGGTAACACTGTCGAAACCAATGCAAGACACAGAATCCGACCCTCCGGCATTGCGAAGCGCGTTCGCAACGCCTAATCCACAGACGCTGTATGTATGAATGTATGAATGTATGTATGTGTGTGTGTGCGTGTGCGTGTGTGTGTGATAAACACAATATATTCTTACCATCGCTCTGCTACCAATGTCAAACATGGACACTGTCTTCATAAGACAGAAATAAAATAGTCACAACAGAAATGAAATGTTTACTTACTATGCTAGGTGTCACGAGGAAAGATCGAGTAGGAACGATGATATCAGGAGGAGAGTCGGCACATAAGCAATACTGAACTTTATCGGTAGGCAACAAATCAAATGGTTTGGCCATGTAGCAAGACTTGCATGAGACGGGGGCCCACAGAGTGCAGTGTTATACAGGTACAGCGGTAACAGAGCAAGAGGTCTTCTTTTCTTCTCCTTCTCTCTTTGTGTTCCCCACGCCTCTCTTGCCCTACAGCTTTGCCACTGGCACGATATACTCCAGTTAC
>CAJHNH020002773.1:1518728-1521228 GCA_905116865.2 Candidula unifasciata
AAAACCAGCTGCGACTCGCTGCAGCCCACGGTCGGTGTTGGAAACCGGGCGGTCCCTGGGGTTCACCCAGCCTCAAGGGAATGGGTACCAGAGATGACACTCTGGGGTAAATGGAGAAACGTCGCTGTAGCTACAGAGTTACGTGCGAACGGCGACACAGGCGGACAATTCTTATCAGCTGCCCGTACTGGTGGCGGAGCACTTAGGGTTTATAACCGTGTGCAATGACGCTGGTTCACATCTCCCGACTTTACTTTACTTTTACTTTACATGTTGTGTAAAGGATACGCAACTAACCGTTTAAAATAATTTTAGTAGTGTTAGCATTCTATGTTGAATGGTAAATTTAAAAATAATATATTTCAAATAATATGACAAGTAGAAATAAATGCTTAAGAAGAGAACATCTAAATTTGCTCGAGAGCGGGAGGGGGGCAGTTGGGGGCTGCTGCATACACATTATCTAGAGGGGGCGAGAGAAAATAGTCCCTTACAATACTGGCGGGTAAGGGGGTGGGGGGGGGGGGGGTAAGGGGCCTGAGCTTCCAGGTTGCGGCGCCTCTGCCTGGGAACTCTGTGCACTGGTGTGGACCCTAAACTCCGTGAAGAGTTCGTGAAGCGGCTAAGTCCACCCCCTCCCCCTTTTTACCCTTTCCTCTCATTCTCACCGATGTATAGGTTTTATTTCAAGTATTTGTAAAGTATTTCGTAAAGCCGGGATGCCAGGTTCGATCCCAGCTGCGGGCCATGCGCCTTGCGTTGGTTAACGACAGTGGTGTCAAGAGAGCCGACCGTCCAGAGGCAATGGCAAACTTCTGGACGTACATTTTCCTAGAAAACCACATAGCCTGGGGCTGTTTGTGGTTGGTTCTGCAACATCCTGCAAATGATAGGCAACTAACCTGTTTGTTTGTACATTTTATAGTTCAGATATAATATTAGGTACTTTGGTTCTTTATTTTTAGCCGACCACAAATTAGTGACGGGACAGTCCAATATTTTAGAGGGTGGTAAGAGCGGGTTTTCTATGCCTTCGCGCGTTTCTTCCAAGGTCACGTTTTCGCGCATTTCTTCCAAGGTCAAGTTTTCGCGCATTTCTTCCAAGGTCAAGTTTTTGCGCATTTCTTCCAGGGTCAAGTTTTAGCGCATTTCTTCCAAGGTCAAGTTTTCGCGCATTTCTTCCAAGGTCAAGTTTTCGCGCATTTCTTCCAAGGTCAGGTTTTCGCGCGTTTCTTCCAGCGGCGTGTTTTCAGTCTTTGCCATGAATGTCGTTGAATTAGCAGCATCGGTACAATGCTATCAGTGCCAAACGTGGACACTTACATCCTCTAATGAACGTAAAATTGTGACAACAGAGATGAAATGCTTTAGAAGAGCTGCAGGAGTATCAAGGAAAGACAGAATACGAAATTATGAAATCAGACGAATGCTAGAAATACAGCCAGTCTTTCTGGTCATCAAAGAACAACAAATGAAGTGGTTTGGACACCTAACAAGAATGCCCTGGTACTATCTGCCACAGCGAGCCACACTAAAACGTTACAACGGGTATAGAGCGAGTGGAAGACCTCGGAAAATATGGAGTGATGGCATTAAGAACAGCCTTACAGAAATGAACATCAATCTTAATAGTGCTCTTGAGAAAGCTCATCAACGAACATTACATCCCCCCCCCCCCCCTGACACTTCGATGAGGTACAAGGTGGAAGAGAAGAAGATGGTACATGTCAAATAGAGCAGCCGTGCTTCTCTGCAAAGTCATGGCGCTTTGAATCACCAGAACAATAGTCAGTCGTCTCTGCTACCGCCCCACCAGTTGCCACATTTTAACTTCTCTCCAGATCTACTAACGTGTAAAACTGTTCTGACTGTGAGCGTTATAAGAGAGGGGGGGGGTGTAAGGACAGAGCCGCCTAAGCAGCCTTATGGGCCCTTGGGCAAAACAGTGTGCTGGGGCCCATACGACACCCACTCACAGAAATGACGGTTTTATATGTGGTAAGTCACTTAACATACGCAGATTAGGATTGGGCCTTTAGGCTCAAGGGGCCCCCGGGAAAGTGCCCAGCGGGTTCATGCGTTAAGTCAGCCCCTGGGTTAGGGTTAGTGTTTGTCGGTGGTGATTTCACACCCTAACATCCCTTTCTCCGGAAACTCTCGGATTCCCGTAGATGGGGTGGACAAAAAGTAAAGAGCCCATTAATGTGTTCATTAATTATCATTTATTATTATTAGACACCTAAACAGTGTTTTAGTCTCAACCTCTACCCCCTCCCCCCCCCCCCACGTACAGAAATGTTTTCTTTCTCTCGCCGCGCCCAGTCGCAAGAACTAATGAAGTTAATATACACGATATTAGGCATCCAAAGGCGTGACCAGTACGGATTATCTGCTTTTGCTTTCTGGGCCGTATTGATTGTCTCCTGTTGAAGGCCTTGCATGTCGCAACGTTTTGATGAATGGATCCTGGAATATGTTACCTCATGTTAGTGAATCTCTG
>CAJHNH020002773.1:1523728-1568728 GCA_905116865.2 Candidula unifasciata
CCGGTGCTATGCATGAGAGAAATGGCCATGCGCTAACCGAGCACCAACCGACAGAGAACCTAACCATTGGAAGACAAGGTCAGGAAGTGCATCTGACAAGTGTCAGCGCCTTGAACAACCTCAAGGGGCTGGAGGAGCTGTTGAAGCTTCTAGAGAACCAAGATTTCGATGGAGCTCAGAAAGCTGCATGTCAGTTGAGGAAAAGTCCGGCTTTTTGTCATTCTGTCAGTACAGAGCCTGGAGAGGATATACTAGGTGTGCCGATTATGTTGTTGTTGACATTCAGTCATTGTCCTGTTGTGTCATTTTTTGTTATGTAGGATATTAGGGTGCTTGTCACTTTGGTGGGCCCAGAAAGAGAGTGACTTTCCCTGCCATTTTGCCTGGTTGTGTTGTAGGTCCAGTCCTGTGTTGAGGGGGTGTCACGCTTAGTGACCAGCCAGCAAACTGACATATTTACTCGTTATTGTCAACGACCGTCGATATCCTGTGTTCTATGTAAACGCTTTTAATCGTCCCAAAACATGTAGCACTGGCCCTAACCCAAACTCCCCTACACCTCAGCCTAAGTCTCACGAGAGAGGGCAGCCTACGTCCAACGAATGCATACAGCCTGTGACAAAGCGTAAATTACATTGTGTTACTGGACGCTCACTAAGCCTGACCCCCCCCCCCCCCCTCCCTCCCCCTTTCTGTGCGCAACATAGGATATGCCCTGCGACATGACCATTCATAAATGGCAAGGGAAGTCATTCTCTTTCTGGGCCTGACTTTGTTACCTACACCTAGATGGAGAGAAGATGTGTCATGGAAAAGGCTGATATTCTGAATGCTTTAGGAGAAGTGACTTTTGCAAGAACCAAGTGACGACTGAATCTGTAACCATGACCTGACTACAAGAATAACAAGTAAAAAATAGTGTGGCCAGAGAAGAGCACTATGCAGGAAGCCAAAGAAGAATAAGAAACCAAAACAGGGCTCGTGTCGTCAGTTGCTACACGCTGCAGGATTTACTGAGGAGGGGGTCCGAGCACTTATGGACTGAATGGTTTGATATTCAGAGAGGATATTCTGTTGACTAACTAAGCAAATATGTCACACAGGAGCAGAAGCTTTGATGAAAGCTAGTGTGTAGTCCGTTATATCTCCCCGTGTACTATACAGCTTTGTCTTCGTTTACGTTGTTAAGGTAACACTGCGTGTCTGTTAGCCGCGTACAGGTGATAGTGGTAGGTAGGTAGTTGAACCTCATCAGGATATCACACAAGCCATAAACACCCGGTGACACAAAGTGCCACCATGCTGATGTGGATCACCTGTTAACAGGTCCCAGAAACACCTTTTAGCCGTTAGACCATATCTATGCCCCGGCTATATTCAGGGGCCCCGGCAGAAGCCATTCTGGAGCTTTAAACAAAAAAAATTGCATCCCACATTGGGACGACTTTTCATAGGTCATAGTGCATTTAATTGTGAACGTGTTTAATGCTATGTCTTATCTTTAGTAGTTCTCAAACTGTCGCTGGCACATGTTAAAACGGGTTTAACAATTAAAATTACACATATATAACTTGTATACCTTTTGGTAAAACACAAGTTAAGAAAACCTAAGAACAACAACTAGAATGGCTTTACACTCACGGGAACTCACAGTAACATAGAAATAAAAGCAGATTTCAAAAACCACACGAATAAGGGAGATACACAGTGTTGCCACTTTTCTTTGACAAAAACCACCCAAAACGGAGTCAAAAAATATCTAAAAACATTTAAATGTGCGTGGAAAACATCTAGAAAAAAACATCCAAATGGAAAGAGTCACAAACTACATAGCAACTGATATGACTTACCCTAAAGAATCACGTCCTCATCTTTACTGAAGTCTGCCTTACAAGATCCACAGGATAAACTTAGCTTGGATGATGAAGTTGAGGCTTCAGATCCAAAATGACTCTGGAATGCTTTAGCTGTTCCAATTTCTTTTAATACCCAATCAGGGAGCTGATAAGTGGAACAGCCTTTTCCGACTTTTATCAGGCCGAATTTTATTGTCAAGACAGCATTTAAGAGGTCGAATTTCATCCTGTTTCTTAGGTTAGATTTTATAAATTCCCTCCAAATGAAAAAAAAAAAAACATCCTAAAAAAAATCTACCATCTAAACGTCAATAACGCCATCTAAATGCAAGTTAAAACATCTAAATCTGGATGTAAAACATCCAAAGTGGCAACACTGGAGATACATTTAAACAGTTTTGCGTGTCCTTGACCGAATATTGCCGAACCAACCCGAACATTTGATGGCTGTTTTGATTTTACTAGGCAATTTTTCATTTTTCTTTGCTTCTGTATCGTCCGCTATTGATACCCATGTCAAATTAACGCAAGGTACTAAACTGTCGCAGCAGGAATCTAACCAGGTACTTCAGAATTACGAAGTGTGTTCCCACTGCCTAAGCCACAGACAAGAGCTATCGAGGGATGCAGTTTTTCGTTATTTGAAGCCCCACCCTGGCTTTTGTCGGGGGTGGGGGGCTAGGGGGGGGGGGGGGGCTGAATATAGCGGGCCATAAATATAGGCCTAAAAGGGGTTTCTAAGAACTCTGCATGGGTGAACCTCATCCGCATGGTGGCACTTTGTGTCACCGGGTGTTTATCGCTTGTGTGATGTCCTGGTGGGGTACAATAAGAGAGAGATGGAGCTAACGAGGGATACTAAAAAAAAAATATAACGAGCATATAGGAAGCACTACATGCGATAGCAAAGAATAGGATAGCTTAGAGTGTGCTGGTTGGGAGCCTATGCTCCACTGGGAGATAAAGAACAGAAATGATATAACAACAGCCGCGATGTCCCAGTTGATTAAGACGTGGAAGAGCAAATCAACATCGCAGTTAAGGTCAATATATACAAATCACTGGTACTGCCTGTTTTCTTATACAGATGCCAGAGTTGGACTCTCACTGTAGAAATAGAAAGAAGGATCCAGGCTTTCGAATGTAAATGTTACACAACAATTTTACACATTAGTCATTTAGAACATAAAACTAATAAATATGTCAGAGACGAAATAAAAAAAAAAAAATTGCAGGACATCAGGAGCGTCTCTTGGCAGTGTTGAAAAGTCGGAAGCTTGTTTGGTTTGGTATGTGGTGAGACATGATTCGATTGCAAAGACTGTACTTCAAGGAACATTGATGGGTGGTGGAAAAAGGGGGGGGGGGAGGGGGTTAGTCAAAGACGAAATGGACCTGGAATTATAACATCAAGAAATGGATAGGACTAAGTTATCATGCATTTATTCCTTCAAGGTAGGAGTGCGTCTGACCGAGCGGCTAGGGACAAACAACTGCATACAAATAAACCAGTAAAACGGATGTGCACGAAAAACTCGGGCCTAGCACAAAGCCAAAGCCAAATGGGATAATCAACAAGGACTTTTCGCCAGAGCTTACAGCCGGCGAAAAAAGGAGAAGGTCCACCCTGTGCAATCAATTCAATATCATGGATAGAATACAGTCCAGAACCCTTGGTCAACGTTCATTTCAAGTTTCTTTTATAGATTCTTGTTTCCTCTTTTTTTTTTCTAATTCCATTGCCTTTTTTATGATTCTCTGCTCTTTTATTCTCCGACTGTGTCCACTGTGGCTCAATTTTATTCATCATTATCATCATCATAAACCACTTCTGCCGTTAAGCAGCGTGGGGAGGAATAATTTGCGATCCAGTGCACGTTGGCTGCCACTGGCTATTGTCATGTCGTGAAGGCGTAGAGTGTCTTTAATGTTGTCGATCCATATTTCCTCGGCCGTCCTCTTGCTCTTGTAGCTGATCTTCTGAGATGTAGTGCTTGTGATGGTATTTGATCTTGCTGCATTCTCACGATATGGCCAATCCACCTGATCTGTTGTTTCTCGATGAATCTAGTACAAGGTGTCGTTCCCACAATTTGCCTGATAGTTTCATTATTCACTCGATCTCAGATGGTTAGGTTAACTGCTTGCCTCAGGCACCTCATCTCGCAGGTGGTGATTTTGCGTTTATGGGCTTTAGATAGTGTCCATGTTTGGCACTGGTAGCTTAATGTTGGAATGAATATGCTATTAATAATCTGTCTCTTTGCACTCATAGTTATGCTTGGATGTCCTAATAATGGTATATAAGTGCATTGTCTTTCTAACATCTGGTTTCTGTTTCTCTGTCAATTCTACCATCTTATTAGTATGCTTAAAACGACATTGGATTTTGCTAACACATTGCTTTCTGACCATTGTCCAACATCAGTGTCGCGGTCCATCAAATCAGCGGACAGCTCTACGGTAACGTCCACCTGGTCCACAAACACCGAGGAAGACATCACAGAAATAGCCAGTTGTTCTCTGGTGCTGCACACCGAACCAGCCGAAGAATTAACCGAGAACCAGCGCAAAGTCCTGATACAGCTAGACGAAGAATTATCTCAGTTTGAAGCCCTTGAAGAAAAGATTGCCAATGAACCACAGATTTTTCACTCTGGAATCCCCAGACTAATCTCTTCCCGCTCTTCTGGAGGAAGTGCCCTTACGGAGTCCAGCAGAAAGACTCCAGACAGAAAAAGAAGTCCCTCCCCTAGTGGCCGACTGAAGTCCTCGGGGATTCCGAGATATGCCTGGGCGCACGTTTCGCCGGTAACCGGCAGTCCGTCTTCTCCAGCGGAATCAAAAGTGGAACATGCCCTGGATGCCACTTCACTGTCAGATGTGAGTAACAAGAAAAAGTGACCTTGTTTCGATGCCGTTAAATGATTCAGTCTCATAATTTTGTTTCTTTTCTTTTGGGGTCACAGTTTGTATGACATAAAATATATTTATAGTTACAAAGTTTGGGAACTCAGATCTGATTTTGTCTTTCGTTTAAGGATACAGTATCAATGATATAAAATATATCTGTAGTGAAAGAGTGAATTCAACACTGACTTTTTTTTTTTTAATGTAGCCATATACATCTTTCTGACAGGACAATTTATGTCGATGTGGTGTTCAGTAAATGATTTTTTCACTGATATTACTTCGTTTATATCAGATATGGTTTCAGGCCATGCTTTTTCTAAGTGGCTCTTGACTTTTGAAGAGCAGATTATGTGTATATATTGATTATTCTATTCGTGGTACTCTGTGGTTTGTGGAGATGTTATGGGATGATGGTTAGTACTGTCAAGACAGTAAGGTAGCTGACACTTGTTAATGCCAGTGGCTCCTCATGCAAGTAATGCTAGATTCAAATTTATATCAACCACTTGGCAGCCGGTAGGTGATCTGCTCTCCGTTTTTGTCTACAACTTCAGACATAAGCATGGAGGTGGAGGCAGTCACTGCAGCTCTGAAGGGAAAGTAGTTGCCAGGGGAATTATAGTGTCTGATTCTCAATCGCGCTCCGGAAGGTTTAGAACGGACAAATGTGGCGTGAGTGGATATCAAGCATCAGTACGCCAACATTGCAGGGAATCACGTGGAGTTACTGCCCGGAAGATGCAGGAGTAGGAGGGAATAAAAGAGCGGATTTTCTGCGTACAAAAGCGATAGCTACGGGAACACTCGTACTGGAGAACGAAGATATTCTGAAGATCATTTACGAATGAAGGCTGACAGGAGACGCAAAACTAGATAAAATTACGGGTGTAAGAATATGTGAATGAGGAATTAGGAGTGGTTTTGGCAAGGAGGGAGGGATGAGAGGAAGATATCGGCGTGTGTATAATCAGTGTGCTACATATACAGTTAGGATCTACATCTTTAGACATTTGCTGCGAGAGACTGAGAATCTGTGGTAATGTCCAGAGTGCTATGATATTGATTCATAAATCAGTAATCTGTAATCTGATCACATTTACTTCCCTGCACATTACCTGGTACCAGTCTTTAGGCTAGGTTGACCTTGAGCCAAGGTAATTTTGTTTTACATCTGACCCGATAGGTATTTGATCCCAAAACCTCCTGACCAACAGGCAAGGTCTAGTGTTTACGCTACCATGGCTTCAACCAAAATTGGCTTTACATAAATTTTCTTCTTCTTCTTCTTCTTCTTCTTCTTCTTCTTCTTCTTCTTCTTCTTCTTCTTCTTCTTCTTCTTCTTCTTCTTCTTCTTCTTCTTCTTCTTCTTCTTCTTCTTCTTCTTCTTCTTCTTCTTCTTCTTCTTCTTCTTCTTCTTCTTCTTCTTCTTCTTCTTCTTCTTCTTCTTCTTCTTCTTCTCTTCTTCTCTTCTTCTTCTTCTCTTCTTCTCTTCTTCTTCTTCTTCTTCTTCTTTCTTCTCTTCTTCTTTCTTCTTCTTCTTCTTCTTCTTCTTCTTCTTCTTCTTCTTCTTTCTTCTTCTTCTTCTTCTTCTTCTTCTTCTTCTTCTTCTTCTTCTTCTTCTTCTTCTTCTTCTTCTTCTTCTTCTTCTTCTTCTTTTCTTCTTCTTCTTCTTCTTCTTCTTCTTCTTCTTCTTCTTCTTCTTCTTCCTTCTTCTTCTTTCTTCTTCTTCTTCTTCTTCTTCTTCTTCTTCTTCTTCTTCTTCTTCTTTCTTCTTCTTCTTCTTCTTCTTCTCTTCTTCTTCTTCTTCTTCTTCTTCTTCTTCTTCTTCTTCTTCTTCTTCTTCTTCTTCTTCTTCTTTCTTCTTCTTCTTCTTCTTCTTCTTCTTCTTCTTCTTCTTCTTCTTCTTCTTCTTCTTCTTCTTCTTCTTCTTCATCTTCTTTCTTCTTCTTCTCTTCTTCTTCTTCTTCTTCTCTTCTTCTTCTTCTTCTTCTTCTTCTTCTTCTTCTTCTTCTTTCTTCTTCTTCTTCTTCTTCTTCTTCTTCTTCTTCTTCTTCTTCTTCTTCTTCTTCTTCTTCTTCTTCTTTCTTCTTCTTCTTCTTCTTCTTCTTCTTCTTCTTCTTCTTCTTCTTCTTCTTCTTCTTCTTCTTCTTCTTCTTCTTCTTCTTCTTCTTCTTCTTCTTCTTCTTCTTCTTCTTCTTCTTCTTCTTCTTCTTCTTCTTTCTTCTTCTTCTTCTTCTTCTTCTTCTTCTTCTTCTTCTTCTTCTCTTCTTCTTCTTCTTCTTCTTCTTCTTCTTCTCTTCTTCTTCTTCTTCTTCTTCTTCTTCTTCTTCTTCTTCTTCTTCTTCTTCTTCTTCTTCTTCTTCTTTCTTCTTCTTCTTCTTCTTCTTCTCTTCTTCTTCTTCTTCTTCTTCTTCTTCTTCTTCTTCTTCTTCTTCCTTCTTCTTCTTCTTCTTCTTCTTCTTTCTTCTTCTTCTTCTTCTTCTTCTTCTTTCTTCTTCTTCTTCTTCTTCTTCTTCTTCTTCTTCTTCTTCTTCTTCTTCTTCTTCTTCTTCTTCTTCTTCTTCTTCTTCTTCTTCTTCTTCTTCTTCTTCTTCTTCTTCTTCTTCTTCTTCTTTCTTCTTCTCTTCTTCTTCTTCTTCTTCTTCTTCTTCTTCTTCTTCTTCTTCTTCTTTCTTCTTCTTCTTCTTCTTCTTCTTCTTCTTCTTCTTCTTCTTCTTTCTTCTTCTTCTTCTTCTTCTTCTTCTTCTTCTTCTTCTTCTTCTTCTTCTTCTTCTTCTTCTTCTTCTTCTTCTTCTTCTTCTTCTTTTCTTCTTCTTCTTCCTTCTTCTTCTTCTCTCTTCTTCTTCTTCTTCTTCTTCTTCTTCTTCTTCTTCTTCTTCTTCTTCTTCTTCTTCTTCTTCTTCTTCTTCTTCTTCTTCTTTCTTTCTTTCTTCTTCTTCTTCTTCTTCTTCTCTTCTTCTTCTTCTTCTTCTTCTTCTTCTTCTTCTTCTTCTTCTTCTTCTTCTTCTTCTTCTTCTTCTTCTTCTTCTTATTCTTCTTCTTCTTCTTCTTCTTCTTCTTCTTCTTCTTCTTCTTCTTCTTCTTTTTCTTCTTCACTACTTCCTCTTTTACCGCTTCGAGTGTTGAGGGATATATAAGTTTCTACTTGTTGCTGTTCTGACCGCCTCGACCATAAGCACATCGTGATGGTGTAGAGTTTCTCTGATGTTATCTTTCCATATTGTTCTTGTTCTGCCTTATGCTCCACCTACTTCTCCTCTTTTGCTGTATGCCTTGTATGGTATTACATCACAAGACATTCGCTCTAATTGAGCAAACCATTTGATTTGCTGTCTGTGTGTGTCATTTAGAATTGATTTTGTGCCAACCTTTTCTCTTGTGACCTCATTTTTGATTTGATCTCTTCTGGTGACTCCTACATCCCTTTTTTAGACATCTCATTTCCATGGTTACTAATTTTCTGTTATGGTTTGTTGTGAGTGTCCATATCTGGCACTGGTAGCATAGGGTGGGAATGAATATGTTTTGTATAAGATGTTGATTTGTGTTGTTCGGGATTGTCTTTCTGGTTTGTTGTGTGTCCATGTTTGGCACTGGTAGCATAGGGTAGGTGTGAATGTGCTTTGTAAATGTCGATGGAAGTAAAGTGGCCTATGTGATATTTACCTATTTGTCATCAAGTGTTGATTTGCATGTACAATGAGTGGACAAACGCCTTTTTCTCAGTATGGCTGAAAACAGAAAGGCTCTTTCAGTTTACTGATATTTTCCGCTAAATTATCTTATGTGATCTTATCTGCCTTTAACACAGTGTGAATAAAACGACTAAAAACAAACACAAATTGTCTCATTATGTTAATTTTTCTAACCTAACCAATTCACAGACTGAAATATGAATCATTGTCTTGTAATTTTTAATCTCATTATGATTTTTGTTCGACCTAACTGACTCTTAGATGAAAATTTGAATGGAAATATCAATACAAATGACACACATTTTATATATGTTTATGTTTTTATTAAATGGCAGTTTATCCAGTAATATTGTTGTTTACATAAAATAACATAAGAATTGACTCTAGTATAATGAAAATGTATTTAGTAATTTGAGTGAAAAAAAATAAATTGCAATAGACAAGTGTTTCCCAAACTGTTCTTAGTTGCGGCGCCTTTTTTTTTTCAATTAAAATTTGTTCACCTAAGTCAAAGTATGACTATTCGTATGTGAGAGATTACAAAAATAATAATAATAAAACTCGTGTATCTTTAAATATTTCGCGGCAACCCTGTAAAGAGCTCGCGGCTTCCCGGGGGTGTTGCGGCGTACAGTTTGGGAATCACTTGAATGGACTGATAAAGGGTGAAATGTTTTAATAGCTAAATTAGCCGGGGGTGGGGGGGGGGGGGGGGGGGGGGGGGGGGGTGGGGGGGGGGGGGGGGGTACAGTTGACAAAGCTGTGGGTAGTACTGTATGGATTATGGGACTGAATCAGTTAACTCATTGTATGCTAAAGAATGTATTGTTCCTTTTTTAACTCATTGTGTCACCGTGTCAGTTCAGGGGTCCTATGGGGGAGGGGGATACAACCACTGCCCCCCCCCCCCCGCGCCCATACAGCATGTCGTAAAAGTCGACTAATTAGGGATGATTCCTTTGAAGCCAGAACGCATCTGCCTAAAAGGTATAGAACTAACATTCTGCATACAAATAAGCCCTATCTGTAAAACAGATGTGCAGGGGAAACTCAAGTTGTGGAACAGGACCAAAGTCCAGAACTGGACAAACAACGAGAACTTACCATCAGAGTGTTCAGCCAGTGAACCTTAACCAAAAAAAGAAGAAGACGATGAAGAAGAAGAAGAAGAAGATGATGATGATAATCAAATAAGAGTGAATTTGAACCCAAGACACTGGGGTCAGGGGACGACTGGCGCAACCCTGGCAAAAGGTCACTAGGAACTGAAAGTTGGCAAAGCTGTCAGAGAATAAAGTGCCTTTCCATCTTTTCATGTCGCTCTCTTGGACATATTCTGAGAAGAAACTAACAGAGAATCACCAAACAGGCACAGAAATGTGAAATAAAGGAACTGAAGAGACGAGGACGTCCGACGGAAACTACAGCATACGTCGATGAAAGAGGCCAAAGCTGCTAGACTGGATACCAGCCATGATATTAAACTGATTGCACACAATAGAACTGAGGGGATGAGTAGCCTGTGAGCCCTATGTGACACAAATTGACACAACGAGACAATCAGTAAATGAATATAGCTTCATTCTACGAAGGAACTGCTGTATGATGATGATGGTCACAATCATTCTTCTTCTTCTTCTTCTTCTTCTTCTTCTTCTTCTTCTTCTTCTTCTTCTTCTTCTTCTTTTGCTGTGGTTGGGGGGTCTTTGAGTTGAGGATTTAAGGCAGAATGGCTAGTGCTTTCGCCTGGGACTGTGGAGGTTGGGAGTTTAATTTTGCCCCAACAAACAAAAATCCCCTTCATTACTGAGGATTCGAACCTGGGTCTCACACATTAAGTACACATGGTAGCTGATTTTCTCCCAAAGAAACTCAGCCTGTATATGCTACTCCTATGCTTCCTGTAAGTGCCGATTGTCTACCAGATTCTCAGTTAATTCCCCACAGCGTCATGTTTTCCATACTAGACACCTTCAACCCTTTGGAGACAGAGTCTTGGGGGGTTCAGTGCTAAGAAGAAACAGCCTTCAGTGGGAACATTCTCTTATTTTGCACACACACAAATTATTTTTAAAAAATAGAGCGTTTAATTAACATGTATAAAACTGTATAATTTCGTATAAGAAATTGAATAAATGAAAACAATCTTTATGAATCACACTGAGATCTCAAAATAACTGTTGAATTTGCATGTTTATGCATGCATGCATGGCTAAATTTAACTGTCTGACTAAATTTTATGATGAATAAATCTTGATTAAGTCCTAACATTTGTGTATTGAGAAGTAAGGCCCATGCAGGTTCTCCAGACACCCCAGGCACATGGTTCTACTCCTTTCCTATCTCATAATATATGTTGATTGCTATGACCAAAAACAAAACCAAAATGAAAATCGATGTAAAATTACAGAACACATCAAACTTCCATGAAAGCCGTCATGAACATCCTATGTATGCAAGAAATGCGAGAAGCAATCTGATTGGCTGGTACGAAAAACTGCTAGCCAATCTCGAGGCTTGTATTTTAGGGCCGTCGAATCGTCCCAGCCGTCTTTTTGGCCATTTTGCTGTTATGCCGATAGATCGGCCGAGTTGTCTTCAAAGGTAGTCCCGCAAGGTAATAAGGTTGTCTCAAAAGAAACTTGACTCATGAAGAGAACTGATTGCCCAAATGGAAAAGGAAACATTCTTTTGTTATGTCATGAGAAGGAGAAAACTGGAGTACATCGTGACAGTAGGAAAGTTGGAGAAGAAGAGAGACGGAGGGAGACCAGCGAACAGGTGATGGACAGTTTGACATCATGACATGGAAGATCATTTGTATCAGAACCGATTGAAAGCACACAAGCCAATTCCATGTGACGCGGGCTATGGAAGACCATCTGTATCAGAACTGTTTGAATAGACACGAGACAGAAGGTTGTCGATAGACATGACTACCAACGCCACACAGAGTCTTGCCTGCGGATCGTAAGGCTGTAGGTTCAGGTCATGACGTAACCGGATTTTTAAAATAAACTTGGCTCCCAGGTCGACCCTGCCTTGAATGGGTACCAGGTGCAGTCCTGGGAAGTAAAGGCGGCCGGCGTGATGCTGAACACATCACCCTCCAAGTGACGATTGGTCTCTTAAATAAAGGTCTAGCCCTTTATGCCTTATACGCCTAAAGCGTGGAAAAGTGTACTTAACTTTAATACGGCTATACAGTTGAATGGGGTGTTCCGGGTTTGTGTCTGTGTGATGCTCGTTCTTGAGATGTCAATCCCACAGGCTACAATCATCGAGGGGAAATTGAAAGAATAACTATTTTTAAAAGAAACCCCCTCTAGAAGTGTAGGTCAAATGAATATTTGGCTCGCTGTTGTCAGTTCCCAACTGCCGTAGAGTTTTGAACATGCTCTATGGTCCTCGGGGAGCCATGAAAGTAGCTAGTATATTTGCCTGGTGGTTCAGTAGGTAAAGTAAAGTATGGTATAGAACCATTTTCTACGCCTTCAGGCGTATTGGGCATATAGGGCACGACATTTTTATAGACCAAAGGGCACTTGGTGGGTGATGTGGCCGCCTTTTCTTCCCAGGACTGCACCTGGCACCCACTAAAGGCTGAGTCGACCTGAGAGCCAATGTCATTTTTGAAGAAAACTGGGTTACATCGGTGATTCAGTGCTCAGGTGATTAACTCTTACCGAATGCAAAAAATAACCCCCCCCCCCCCCCGCCCCCAACCCCCTCCAAAAAAAAACATACAAAACTAAAAAAATTCACCCAAAATTTACTTCTATAATTCCCGTGTGAGTTCCAGGGCCCTATTACGGGAAAGAAAGAAAGAGCGGACTCACTGTCCCATTAACAAGCATGTCGTAAAAGGCGACTAATTGGGGGTGGGGGATCAGTTCAAAGAGAGTGCATTATTCTGAGAGGTGAGAAACCTACAGTCTGCATACAGATGGGCCCGATCTGTAAAATGGTTGTGCACGCAGAAGTCAAGTTCTGGAACAAGACAAAAATCCACAAGTGGACGAACACCCGAAACTTTTCACTGGAGTTTAGAGCTGGTGAATGCTCAGAATAAGACGTTTTTCTTCTATTTTACTACTACTACTACTACTACTACTACTACTATTACTACTACTACTACTACTACTACTACTACTACTACTACTACTACTACTACTACTACTACTACTACTACTACTACTACTACTACTACTACAACTACTACTACTACTACAACTACTACTACTAATAATAATACTACTACTACTACTACTACTACTACTACTACTACTACTACTACTACTACTACTACTACTACTAATACTACTAATACTACTACTACTACTACTACTACTACTACTACTACTACTACTACTACTACTACTACTAATACTACTACTACTACTACTAATACTACTACTACTACTACCACTACTACTACTAGTACTTCTACTACTACTACTACTACTACTACTACTACTACTACTACTACTACTACTACTACTACTACTACTACTACTACTACTACACCACCACCACCACCACCACCACCACTACTACTACTACTACTACTACTACCACCACTACTACTACTACTACTACTACTACTACTACTACTACTACTACTACTACTACTACTACTGCTTCAACTACTATCGTTGCTGCTGATATTGCTACTAATACGACTTCTGCTACATCAAACATGGGATCTAGAACATTTCTTGGAAGCAAAGGTGACCGTCGTGATAATGACCCCATCAGCCATTGGTGGCGACCGGTCTGTACAGATATGAGCCTGTTACAATCCATTAAACATACCTTAAGACAAGGAGAAAGACACTGTGCACACTATACTTTCACAGGGCTTTCAACTTGCATGTACTTATCTGAAAAGACTAGGTTTGATTCGCTACTGCAAGCCCCAATGGGAGTAACCTAGCTATTCTTTGTAAAGAGTAAAAAGCTACACAGACAATCAGATTTACAAAGATTCCTTCATATTTTGATACATTCGTTTATGTAATCATAATTTATGTGTATTCTGTTATGTTTCAATATAATTTGATTCATATAATGATACTTTCATTTGTACAATGATGCACTTGTACTGTTGTTTATGTAATGATATTGTCATTCATATACTTTACTGACAACTGTCACCTGTCGATCACGACATATGTATAGTGATACTGTCATTCATATACTTTTACTGACACTTTCATCTGCCGGCCAATGGTGACATGTGTTTACTAATACTGTCATTCATATACTTTTACTGACACTGTCATCTGCCGATGCTGACATGTGTTTACTAATACTGTCATTCATATACTTATCCTCATTACTCGACATGTCCTTTTCAGATCGTCGCTATCGTCACGGAGCGTCTAAAGGTCTCTCTTTCTCTAGCCAATTATCCAACCCTATCTGCTTTCATAGCCAATGCGTCTGCAGTGTCTTGAATTCACCTTCGAGGAGCTCGGCCTCTGCCTCGTTTACCGGAAACTTCCGTTTCTCGACAGGACAGACACTAAGCTGTTTAACTTGGCCAAAATAGCTTACCTGTTATGGCAGGATGCTGTTTATGAGCAGGTTATCCCACATTTTCACATCGTTTTGAAATCAACGTTTTTATTTTTCTTCCGTTCATGGTACTCTCAGTATGTTTCTGTAACATTTCAGTTCAAAAGTTCTGATGTGTTTGATATGTGTGATATGTGATATTGTCATACAATGATACTGTCTATCATATAACGACGCCGTCTTTGCTGTAGTGATACTATCACTTTCCATACACAGAAAATAAAACAACGTTTTTTTTTTTTTGAAAAGGGGGGGGGGGGGGGGTTATTAAAATCATTGTTATGCTCTGCATGACTACATTCAACAAGAAAGCGCCCCTGGAACTACATCAGCCATACACTCAGAATGGATAAGACCAGACTTCCCTATCAAGTCCTCTTGTGGACACCGGAAGGGGAAAAGAAAACGGAGAAGACCAAGAGAGACTCTGCGTAGAACCATCATCAGGGAAGGCTCAACCATGGGGCTAATGAACATCTAAGACCTAAAACACGAGGCAACGAACCGCCAGACATGGACAGCTATGACCTCTGCCCTATGCGCCGCCTTAGGCTCAAAAGGAAAGACTAACTAAAATGACTACAGTTGATTTGAGAACACATTTCCATGCGTGTCCTCCACAGATGAAGATGGCGTATCAGCACATCTGGAGTTCCGCTGGTAATAGAGTAGGTGATGTTTTTATTATTTTGTAGTGAACCTTATGACACACCCTGTATCATAAAAAGGATGTCTTTAATATAATCATGCTTCATTTATATGGTAATGATGTCATTCTTAATGTAGATAAAGATGGGGGAATGACAGAGATATTAAAAATTGAATACAAAAATCAAGCGGAGCTTTTGTAGAACTAGGGAATTTGTGGAGGTCAAAGAAAAATTGAAACTAAAAAATTAAAATTTAATTCTGATATTTGTTTGTAGCGGAAACATGTAAAAAAACTAAGGCAATTAAAAATAAACTACAACAATCCATTAATTGGTGCCTACACAGAATAGAGGGAATTAAATGGTTTGAAAGAATAACTAATGTAGAGCTTTGGTAGAGAACAAAACAAGCTCCAGTGGACCAAGAGGTGAAGAAAAGACGCTGGCGTTGGATAGGACACACCTCGAGAAAACATAGGAACAATATAACTACAATGTATTTGCTCTGGAACCCACAGGGGCATAGAAATAAAGGAAGACAAAGAAAAAAGGAAACACCCATGAAGAAGGGACCTAGAGAGTGAAGTTAAAAAGATGGGAAGAGATGCATGCGATGGCGAAGGATAGAACGACTTGGCGTGGGTTGATTGTGAGTTGCTTCATTGGGGGTTAGAAAGGCAGAAGAAGACGCCATTATTAATATAAGGATATTGTCATTTATGTAGTAATACTGTCTGCTATTTGTTACTGTCATTCAAATACTGCTACTGTCTTTTTTACCAAGATACTCTCATTCGACAGACTCTGGAATCCATGCCAGAACTGACAGACAGGCTTCACGCCAACAGAAGAACCTGGGATAAGACTTTCGTAATAGACAAGCACGGCAGCAGTACTGGACGCTCGGAGAGCAGCCTGGCCAGTGGGCAGTCTGGAGATCCTGCATCCCTGGACATCAACGTGTGTGACCACACAGGGCGAGTTAGGATCAAGAAGAGGCATTTTTGTAAGACTTGTGCTACTTTTGTATTGACCATGACCATGTGTCGATTCCTCTCCACACACGTTGTTCGTCCATTAGGAGTGATGAAGACAAGTTTCATCCAAAGTTAGTTAGTTAGTTAGTCTTTCCTCTTGTGTCGAGTGCGGCACATAGGGCAGAGGTCATGACTCTCCATGCATGGCGGTTCGTTGCAATCTGTTGTAGGTCTTGGATGTTTGAGTGGCCCATGAGCGAGCCTTCCCTGATGATAGTTCTACGTAGGGTTTCCCTTGGTCTTCCACGATGTTAATGTGGTGTTAATTTGGAGTCCAATTTGTTTCATCAAAAGTAGTAACGATCAATCATTATGAGTACGAAGGTGGCTGATTAGTCCAATATGAGCCAGGAAAGTTCTTGAGCAGTGCGGGCAACTGATTATGATGATGGTGATATCATTATCATCATCATCATAAACTTCTGCCGTTAAGAGTAGTGGGGAGGAATAATTTGCGATCCAGTGCACGTTGGCTACCACTGGCTATTGTTATGCCGTGAAGGCGTAGAGTGTGTTTAATGTTGTCGTTTAATTTTTTCCGTGGCCGTCCTCTTGCTCTTGTAGCCGATCTTCTCAGATGATCTTCTGATTATGTTGATAGCTGGATGAAAGTGACTTGCGCAAGGACTTGGCTTTAAGTGTGGAAGAGATGCGCAATTCGTCGAGATCACATTCTCGCCCGTGTCTATCTTGATCCAATGGCAGGACAATGTCGAGACGACTGGAAATGGACCTAGGTGCAGTGGATGACCAAGGCGTCTTAAGTGCCTTGCCTTGCTCGAAGCTCTCCACTGAGCCTGCTGGTAAACGCCTTCTTGTCCGTTAAACCAATAAAAGGTTTCATCCGCACAATCCGCCGTCCAGCTTTTGCATGCAGGGTAAGCATATCTTAATCAACAAGTGGTAAGACACATACACGCACACATACACACACACAAATGGATGACACGATCTGTTTTCGAGTTTGTGGTTCCCCACTCACTAACGAGGTTCTGTCTTCCGGGATAGTGGACAGATGCAATCAAAACACTGCGAGCATATCGTGGTCGAGACTGCCAGATCTATCGCTTATCATCCAGCCCTAACATAGCGCAACAGTAGAACATACTACTCTAATTTTAAAAAAGAGAGGTTTATATGGCTGGCCCTGATCCTAATGAAAGCATTAACCATCTAACAAGAAGGGACCAGGCCACCATCTTCAGACTTATAACGCAACATACTCCATTCAGTGGACACCTAAACAGAATACAGCCACAACACTCCCCAGAGTGCCAGCTATGTAACTACCCCTACGAAACTGTTGACCACCATCTCTTTGAGTGCCCAAAACTCAGTGAGACAAGAAGAACGCTACTCCCTCCGAGACCAGACAAGTGGAACACCTTGTACGGAGGAAAAGAACAGCTTGTGAAAACATGCAAATTCCACTACATGGCATTGGGCCAAAGGGCGAAATCTCATGCGCCGCTGGATCGATAACAAAAACAGCAATAAAAAAATTGTCACACACACTCACGCGTATAGTATCCTGCTTCGGAAACATGCATAAAATAGCAACCCATTGCAAGAAAAAAGAACAGTCACGGAGAAATCACAGCCACCGAGAAATAACACAGTCACTCGTCGCCAGTGTGAAAATGGAAGTCTGAGTTTTGCATTGGGCGTTATAAAACAGGAAAAGATCCACCGCCCCTCCAACAAGCATGTCCTAGGAGTCCACTAATGGGGAGCTTCCTTCAAAGTCGGAGTGCATCTGCCCGAGCGGCGAAGAAAAACCAGCTGCACACAAATAAGTCAGTAAAACGGATGTACACACAAAACTCAGGCCGTGGCACAAAGCCAAAGTCCAAATAGACGAACAACCAAGACTTTCCGCCGGAGCTCAAAACCGGTAAACAGAGAAGTAGAAGGACCATATGTGTATTGTTTATACTGAAGGAGCTCCTGGTCAAATGGTTAAGAAGGCAGCGCTCTCATACGGTAGTCCCGGCTTCGAATCCGTAATAAGTTTGTAGATTTTTTTTTCTATCAGGAATGTTTCTGTTTAGTGGTATTGTGCATTTGTGTTCATGTTTGTAGTACTGTCTATTCATGTAATGTGCTGATGAAGACCTTTTAGACGCAACGTTGACTTGTAGTTTGTGTTTGCGATAATGTGAAGGTGATGAGCTCTATTTTTAATTTTGTTTGATAACTGGGAAAGCTCAGGACAGGCATGCTTTGTGCAGAGTGGCATGCTTCGCTTCGGAGGTCACGGGTGAGGAGCATCGTCTGGATGTTTTCTTCGGTCATGCCGGTGTGTTGGGGAAAAGAACAAACGGACAGACTGGCTGGCTGTGCCCAACTTGGTAGAATATTCATGCATGATAAGGCAGACGTGGTTAGGGCCTTTTGGTAGAGCGTGTACAGTTCGGAGGAGCAGATGGATCACCACAGTCTGGTGAGAGTAAAGCAGTGACGAGAGGTTCTGGCCGATACTTGACGCTCAGAGGAAAGGCGAGATGTAAGTATACTCATAATGCTACCGGCACCATTGAAACTCTGCGCTGGATGCTGAAGATTGGGAATGTCCCAAGTGCTGTGATGTCAGTTCTTAAATCAACTCAACTCTCCTCTGCACATAACTTTCCATGATAAAATCCTAACATGTACAGTTCGTGGTGACAGCACTCGCCATGCCGCCATAAATCCTCAGGATTGAAGGCAACAATGGTAAATAGAGGCTTTAGTGGGAATGTTTGTTCCTAGCAATTATTGTAGGTGTTAAACTTAACAGAACATAACATAACCCTTGACCCGACAAGGTCGTGGATGTGTATTAACGGAAGCACTAGTACATAAAACCCGCCATCTTTCTCTGTCTTCTGCTTGATGAATAAGTGTATGATAACTTAGTCCTGTCTATTTCTTAATGTTGTCATTCCAGGTTCTTCTTTGTCCTCCTCTTCTTCGACTATCCCCCAATGTTCCTTGAAGTACAGTCTTTGCAATCGAATCATGTCTCACCACGTGCCCAAACCAAGCTAGCTTGCGACGTTTCACCACTGCCAAGAAAGGCATCTGATGTCCCGCAAAGTTGTATATTTTGTCTCTGACTTATTTATTAGTTTTGTTTTTTAAATAACTAATTCCTAAAATACGCCAGTAGCATTTACATTCGAAAGCCTGGATCCTCGTTTCCATTTCCACAGTAAGAGTCTAACTTTCACACCCACAGTGATTTGTAAATATTGATCTTGACTGCGATGCTGATTTTGCTCTTCCACGTCGTATTCAGCTGCGACATCGCGGCTGTTGAACGTACCCAGTTTTTGATGCTGTTATTTGATCGAACTGACCTGTCTCCAGGTCTGCCTGCCAGCTGGACCAAGCCAGAAGAGTTCCTCAAACTACCCAGCAGGAGCAAACACAACCAGATGCAGAGCAACAGTTCCTCTACGCAGATGGGTACGGAGGAGATCCTGGCCTGCAGGGCTATCGGGGAGTGTGGCAATCCTGCAGAGAGGAAAGTTCTCGACCTCAAACGATGGTGGGTCAACGTTTGTTGTTTTATATGGCCCTCTCTCCCTTTTTTCCTCTGTGTGTGTGTGTGTGTCTCTCTCTCTCTGTCTCTCTCTCTCTCTCTCTCTCTCTCTCTCTCTGTCTCTGTCTCTCTCTCTAACTCTGTTGTTTTATTGGCCATCTCTCTCTCTCTCTCTCTCTCTCTCTCTCTCTCTCTCTCTCTCTTTGTGCGCTCACTGGCTGCTGGGGAATGGGACAAAGCACTTATGAGAATGTCCCGCATGCCGTGATTTAGGTTTTTAGATCAACTTGTGTTTTGCATTATTAGAAGTGAGTGTGTGTGTAGTGGGAGGGGGTGATGAGACAGACAGGTTAGAGAGGCAGACAAATATAGAGTGGAAGAGACAGACAAGCAGAGGTAGGCATGCAGAAAGGGAAACACACAGAGAAAGAGCGAGACAAGGGCACAGAGAAAGAGAAAAATACACGTAGACTAACAAACCAGAATATGGCGATCCATTGGCTCCCCCGAACTGTACAAGTTCTCTTACAAGGCCCTACGACATCTGCCTTATCATGCATCAGTATTCCACCAAGTTGTGCAGAGCCAGCCAGTCTGTCCATCTGGTAATTTCACAGCACACCTGCATATCCAGAGAAAAGATCCAGACAATGATCCGTGACCTCCAAAGCGAAGCTTGCCACTCTGCACAAAGCCTTGTGTTCGGAGACAGTCACAATCAAGATGTTTGTGTGTGTTGTGTGAGCTGGGGGGGGGGGGGGGTAGACACACACACACACACAGAGAGAGAGAGAGAGAGAGAGAGAGAGAGAGAGAGAGAGAGAGAGAGAGAGAGAGAGAGAGAGCTCCACTATCGACTACTTATAGCTTTACAGTTAACTTGACATGTGTTTTGTCACTTCTGTATGTGCAGGTACTGCATCAGCCGTCCCCAGTACAAGTCATCATGCGGTGTTTCTTCTGTTGTCTCCTGTTTCAACTTTTTGTTCTCCACTTTGGGCCATGGAAGGTTTGTTTGGCTAAATGTGTTCAGTACCACAACTGCAACATCCACACCTCGTCTGTTGTATTTACTTACTTAGTCGACCTTCTTCTACCCTGGGATGTAGAGGTTTGCCAGAGAGATCGCCAGATTTCTATATCGGCCGGTTTTGTGTATGTGTGTGTGTGTCTTTGTTGCATTCGAGTCCTCTGTCAGTCAGGGACTGTCGAATGTTGTCTTCCCAGGGAACCCTGGGTCGTCCTGGAGGTCTGGTTCCCTAGTTCTTAGTCTCCCATGCCTGCCATAATGGCTGACTCTCTCCCATTCTGCAGACATGTTTAAACCATCGTAACTGTCACTGATCCACTTTAGTTTGTTTTTTTAACCTGATATTAAAGATCATGACTACATATAATTAAAAAAGAGACAATATATTGATCGGCACTCATACAAAGACAGAAGGACACATTAGACAACATAAAAATCGAAAGCAAAAGTTGCCGTCCCGGGATTCGAACCTGTCACATCTAGATGACGTGTGCGTCTCGATATGGAAACAAGCGTACTAAGAACAGAACCAACTAGGCACCCCAACAAAATGTGTCTTCGTTGGCATGTATATCGTACAGCTTGGAATCCACAACTTCGGAATACCGACAGAATTCATCCCAAACCATTTAAATGGCACCATGGGTTACAGACATTTTTATTAACGAAGCATAGGTCGTATAACGAACACAGCAACAATTTACGAACACAGCAGAACGTAAAGCTTTAGAATACACGAACATTTAAGAAAGACATTTGATTGGTAGGTTCCATTGTGTCACACGTCATTCACATAAATTAACAGAGCGGGAACCCATGAAGCTGTAGACAAATGTTATATATATATATATATATATATATATATATATATATATATATATATATATATATATATATATATATATATATATATATATATATATATATAATTAACAAAAAGTCAATGTATTGATGGGCACTCATAGAAAGAAGTAAACTGTTTATTTATTTATCTATTTATTTATTTATTTATTTATGTCAAGATAATGACGTGGTTGCGAACTTTGTCCTTGGTGGGGGTTGGGGGAGGGGGTAAAGCCACTGTATTGTCACAAAAAAGTTAATCAAATGAGCTGTGACTGAAAAGCTTAACAAAACGGGGAAGGTGAACAATGTGCACAAAATAGACGGACAGGTCGACTTTTCGGCTCGAGTGTTGTTCATGTGCAAAAAGGCTCCGGTCGAAACGTCGATTTGTCTATTTTGTGCACGTTGTTTCCCATCCACGATTTATTAAGCTGTTTAGTCACTGTTCATTGTATGAGGTCTATTCCAAAAACAACCTCCCGTTAGCTTGTAAAAGTAAATCTTTGCCATAGCGACACCATTCATTGCTTGCATCATTCATTATTCTTTTAGGTGACTACACATCAGCCTACAGTTGGATTTGTTTAATGTTTTACGTACCGACGATGATTCTTTTTTGAACCAGCTAATCGGAGGTTGATTTTAGAATAGCCCTCGTATTAGCTTGACTGTAGTCATCCCTGTTTTGACGTGCTTCTTAACAAGCATATTAGACTTACTAAATGTTGGTGGAAATCAGATGTATTGGACTGAAAGGCGCAGATACTGCAGCCTAGTTGTCTACCTCAAACCCCAGTCTTAAGGATGAATGCAGAAGGAAAGAAGAAGAAAAGGAATGAAGAGGCGGGGCAGGAGGAGGAGAAGAAAAAGAAGAAGAAGAAGAAGACAAAGAAGAAGACAAAGAAGAAGAAGAAGAAGAAGAAGAAGAAGAAGAAGAAGAAGAAGAAGAAGAAGAAGAAGAAGAAGAAGAAGAAGAAGAAGAAGAAGAAGAAGAAGAAGAAGAAGAAGAAGAAGAAGAAGAAGAAAAAGAAGAAGAAGAACAGCAAGAACAACAACAACAACATTATCATTAACAACAACAACAGAAACAAAAAGATAAACAAAAACAAGAGGAACAAGAACAAACACAAGAAGAAGACGCAGAAGAAAAAGAAGAAGAAGAAGAAGAAGAAGAAGAAGAAGAAGAAGAAGAAGAAGAAGAAGAAGAAGAAGAAGAAGAAGAAGAAGAAGAAGAAGAAGAAGAAGAAAGAAGAAGAAGAAGAAGAAGAAGAAGAAGAAGAAGAAGAAGAAGAAGAAGAAGAAGAAGAAGAAGAAGAAGAAGAAGAAAAAAAAAAGAAGAAGAAGAAGAAGAAGAAGAAGAAGAAGAAGAAGAAGAAGAAGAAGAAGAAGAAGAAGAAGAAGAAGAAGAAGAAGAAGAAGAAGAAGAAGAAGAAGAAGAAGAAGAAAGAAGAAGAAGAAGAAGAAGAAGAAGAAGAAGAAGAAGAAGAAGAAGAAGAAGAAGAAGAAGAAGAAGAAGAAGAAGAAGAAGAAGAAGAAGAAGAAGAAGAAGAAGAAGAAGAAGAAGAAGAAGAAGAACAACAACAACAACAACAACAACAACAACAACAAAAAGAAGACTATATAGTAATTTTACACCAGCCTCGTGGGACAGTGAAAACTGTTCCACGAGCCAGTTTTGGCCTACGTGCCATAGTTTACCCACCGCGAAACAAAATCATGCCATGTTTGTATATCTACACAGACTGAAACCTGTAACACAGGAATCGGCCATGAAGCTGTTTGGATTTACTTCCCCGTTTGATGAAATCAGTTTTGGTCCAATAACAGGAAATACAACTCTCTTGCGGTACGATTCATTGTGCGTTCACGTGCATATAGCTCAGACTTTATATAATTCTGCTGTTTATTATGGTTTTGTTTCGTTTTGTTTACACAGTATTTAAACACTTTGAAGAGCTGCAGAAGTTTCAAGGAAAGAGAGAATACGAAATCATGAAATCAGACGAATGCTAGGAATAAAGCCAGTCTTACAGGTCATCAAAGAACCACAAATGAAGTGGTTTAGACACCTAACAAGAATGCCCTGGTACTATCTGCCACAGCGAGCCACACTGAAACGTTACAACGGGTATAGAGCGAGTGGAAGACCTCGGAAAAGATGGAGTGATGGCATTAAGAACAGCCTTACAGAAATGAACATCAGTCTTAATAGTGCTCTTTGACAGTGCTCATCAACGAACATTATATCTCCCCCCGACACTTCGATGGAAGGAAGAACAAAGTGAAAGAGAAGAAGAAATGTAAAATAAGATAGTACGTTAATTTGTGTGTGTTGTGTTATGTTTCTCATCACTGAAGCCCCACTCTGGCTTCTGCAGGGAAGCCCTGAACATAGCCAGATATGGCCTAATGACTGAGAGGGGTTTCATGGACCTCTCCACGTGTGATCCTCATCCGCATGGTGGCATTTTTGTGTCACCGAGTGTTTATCGCTTAGTGGATGCCCCGGTGGGATACAACTACCTACCTACCTACCTGGTAATTTTCTGTTGAGGTTTTTGAGGTTTGAACGACGGATCAACATCATTGCACACGGATAGTAACCTATAAGTGCTCCGTTCTTCTTCTAACGCAAGTCTAAGTCCGAAGTAGCTCAACACAGTGCATGGCTCCCTAGCACCGGCGAGGATCCTGAAATATTTTGGATAGATTTTTAACTCCAAATTTTGCCCGGGCAGCGCCGTTAAGTTACTTTTTTTTAATTTCGATTTCCAAATGCCAACGGATTTTCTACGTGCGCAACAATACACACGAGCGTCCGATCTTACTACCCAGAGACCAGGGGAAATTACTAATAGTCCACTTGAAATAAATCCTAGCCTTCACGGGGGCCTGAACCCGGGACCTCTAGCACTCGAGGCGGACACCATGCCACGAGACCACGCAGCCCCCATTGATGAGGGCTATTCGCCTCAGTGCCCTTTGTTTGTATTTGTCTCAGTTCTTTTCTGTACCGGGCAGTCACTTTTATATCATGGGTGGAATCCGGCTGTTTTATTAATATCATACCCCAAAACAGAGGAAATCCACAGGTCACGGGACAGTCTAATATTTCAGGGGGTCGTAGATAGGCTGCATGCAGTCCTGATACCTAGACTGCACTCTTTCGTGGTACGTAGGTGGGTTGGGGTTAGGGCCAGTTCTAGATATTTTGGGGTCGTTAGAAGCATCAGAAAGCCGGAAAAACCCAGTCTTAAAATCCGGAAAACCCAGTCTTACCACCCTCTAAAATGTTGGACTGTCCTGTGACGTCATCTAGGGGTAGGATAGTAATAAAAAACCGAATTTTTTTAAAAAGACTTTTATTAAGAATGACAGACATGGTCATCATCATCACGTGCCTTGCTAACTGGCGTAGGCGCTCATGCGTCTCTACAGATCACGATCTCTAGTTGCCTGGAACAGCTCTTTTGATGATGTCCCTCCATGCCATCGTTTTAGCCCGTCCAGCATCGTCTCTCTTGGTCTGCCTCTACCCCCTTTTCCGCTGATCTTTCCAGTTCTCACAATGTTCTCCAGTGTCTCTCTTCTCATTACGTGACCACAGAACAGTGTTTGTCTGTTTCTTATTGTTGTTTAAAGAGATCTACTTTCATTAGCTTTTTTCAATCAATCTTTGTTAGTTACTCTGGCAAGGGATCCAAGGTATTCGTAACATTCGTCTCAGAAACTACTTTTATGTTGCTTCCAAATTCTTCCTAATTTGTTCACTAACATTCCAAGATTCGCTGCCATACAGCAGTACAGATTCTGTGTAACATTTGAGCACTCTATTTACAGGCATGGTAAAGAAAATTATTTATTTTAAAGAAATAAATCGTTGTGGTGGCTCACCTACTGAACTGAAAGTTTTGGGTTCAAGTTAGGAATTTGTTCCAAACAGACATCGGCTCTCACGTTGACTCAGCCTAAAATAAGTGCCAGGTAATTTCTTGGGAAGCAAAGGTGATCGGCGTGATGTTGATAACATCGCCCATCCAGTGCTGATTGTTCTACAAAAATAAGTTACCAGAGAAAATTGGTGTTTCAACTTTGACCAAAAACAAGTCACCATAAATCGCCTATCAGGTTCCTTAACTCACACTATACGAATCCAACACCAGTAAATACATAAGTTATTTCCCCTACACGATTTCAAAACTTTAAGATGCATGATGAAACGAGAAAAAGCGACTTTTCAGAAATTTTAATTTTTATTATGTAATAAGTCACCTGTTTTGAATTTTAGAAAGAGAGTATCAAACTATTTGTGATTTTGTATTTTTTTTTTTTTTTTTTTTTTTCATGAATGCGGATATTTTGTGGATCTCTTGAAGTTGTTACTGCAGCTACCGAGTTTGTGCTTTGTACAACGTTTCCAGCAGGCAGTTAGCCATTTTCTATGGCAATAAATTCTTTAAGCTTTTTTTTCCTATTTCGAATTTAAAGGATTAATCATTTAATACCCCCTCCCTCCCCAACCCAACCACCTCACACTGTACACCAAATAGACATTTACTAAAAATGGCGGAAGCCATTACAATCAAAATGAACGAAGAGATCCTGACCGCATAACCCACAAAGTGCCGATTGGCCTATAAAAATTGAGGTCTAGCCCTGTATTCCTGTCAGCTCTGTGGCTAAGTCGATGCGAGCGCTTCGTAATGCCGGGATACCGGGTTCGATCCCAGCTGCGGGCCATGCGCCTTGCGTTGGTTTCGATAGTGGTATCAAGAAAGCCGACCGTCCAGTAAGAAATGGCAAACTACTAGACGTAAATTTGCCTAGAAAATCTACACAACAGCCAGGGGCTGTTATGGTTCGTTCTGTAACGTCCTGTAAAGGATACGCATCTAACCTAACCTAACCTGTGTTTCCAGTACCTCTAAAGGCGTGGAAAGGGGACCTTATAATATACTTTTACTGCTCGATTGTTTTAATCAACTCTTTTAAAGTCAAAACATTCCACCCGTATCTCAAATCTTGTTCCTATAGGTGGTTCAGTGAACTGTGCTCTCATTTCAACGTAAACGGCCAGGGTTTTATCATGTACAAGCCAAGTGGAACACACCAGACAGAAGGTGTGACAGATGAGATGGCTTTGGACTTTCTCAAGAAAGGATTGAAGGATACGAACACAGCTTTCATTTACCATTGTCATAATCATTATTTCTGTCCAATTGGATATGAGGATACTCCCTATTTCTGTGTGGATGCCTACAGGTAAACGCTTGTTCTGTCTTCTATATACTTCTAATCAGAATGTTGGATAGGAATGTACTTCTAATCAGAATGTTGGATAGGCATGTACTTCTAATCAGAATGTTGGACAGGCATGTACTTCTAATCAGAATGTTGGATAGGCATGTACTTCTAATCAGAATGTGCGATAGGCATGTACTTCTAATCAGAATGTGCGATAGGCATGTACTTCTAACCAGAATGTTGGACAGGCATGTACTTCTAATCAGAATGTTGGATAGGCATGTACTTCTAATCAGAATGTTGGATAGGCATGCACTTCTAATAAGAATATTGGATAGGCATTTTCTTCTAATTAGAATGTCGGATAGGCATTCTCTTCTAATCATAATGTTGGATAGGCAGGCACTTCTAATCAGAATGTTGGATAGGCATGCACTTCTAATAAGAATATTGGATAGGCATTTTCTTCCAATTAGAATGTCGGATAGGCATTCTCTTCTAATCATAATGTTGGATAGGCAGGCACTTCTAATCAGAATGTTGGATAGGCAGGCACTTTTAATCAGAATGTTGGATAGGCATGCACTTCTAATAAGAATATTGGATAGGCATTTTCTTCCAATTAGAATGTCGGATAGGCATTCTCTTCTAATCAGAATGTTGGATAGGCAGGCACTTCTAATCAGAATGTTGGATAGGCAGGCACTTCTAATCAGAATGTTGGATAGGCAGGCACTTCTAATCAGAATGTTGGATAGGCAGGCACTTCTAATCAGAATGTTGGATGGGCAGGCTTACCGTCTTTAGCCATGGCAAGTTTTTTGGGTTCTATCCCAATATCTTCCCCAAAATAGACAGTCGAATATTTTAGGGGGTGGAAGATAGGCTGCATGCAGTCGTAGGACCTAGGCTGCACTCTCTTGGGGGATGTAGGCTGCACTCTCTCGGGATACGTAGGTGGGTTGGGGTTAGGCTCAGTTCTGGATGTTTTGGGGTAGTTAGAAGCATCATCAGAAAACCGGGAAACACGCTCTTTCAACCTTCGAAAATAGTGAACTGTCCTGTGACGTCATCCTGAGGGAGATATTGCGAAAGCACCAGTTTTTTATTTGCCAATAGTAAGCCATTGCATTTTCCTCAATATCTAATCTAAAAGGATATACTTCCATCACCTATCACCTAGCTACTGAGTTGAGTGCATGGAGCGACACTGTGAGCTGCGGATTTTAATTGAAACACTTTTAGACTGCTCAAAATGGTTTGTGTTGTGTACAGCAGATTCAGAAAATAGAGTGTCACCTGATGCCGGAGAACTGGTGGTGCCCTATGCAACAAATTGCGTTTGTTATATTACCGGGCCATTGTAATTGGTGCTTCCATAGACAATAGACGGCATTTATAGTGGCGGACTTCTTCTTCTTCTTCTTTGTGTCCACCAGCTGTAAACTCTGGTGGAAAGTTCTGGTTGTTCGTCCACCTCTGGACCGCAGTCCTGTTCCAGAACCTGAGTGTTGCGTGTGCATCCGTTTGACAGATCTGGTTCCTTGCCTCTCCGGCAGATGCACTCCGACTTCGAAGGAAGCTCCCAGCTAGTCAACTCTTACGACATCCTTTTTGGTAGGCAGTGGGTCAGTTCTTGTTTTCCCTATAATAGGCCTTGGAACCCAAACGGGGGTAGTGGCGGACTATTTTCAGTGGCACTTCTGACGGCTGCTTTATGCATTTAATGCATGTATAAGCTATTTATTAACTTTGCTGTCAAGTTCTTTCACCACTTTTATAAAGACGAATCATAGACCGCAATTCTCCCACGGGGTAGTCACATGACTAACTATAACTAAATCTAAACTTTAGAAACAGAAAGGAATGCGAAACAAAACATTTAAAAGAATAACGAAAATAAAAATTATATTCTTTGTTTATCTGTTTATTTCTTGATTTGTGAATTTTTTTCTTTAATCATTGACATTTTAATTGCAGTGGTGATGTCGGGAACAGTTCTGAATGCTGGGTAATGATTGGCGACACAAGCAGGAAGTATCCATCCATACATAGTATCAGGTGTTTATCTGTAACTTTATATATCGTTATCATCATAATTAATTTCCACTTTCGCCATTAAGAGCCGTGGGGAGGAGCAGTTTATGATCCACTGCTTGATGGATAGCAATGGCTACTGTCATTCAGTGTTGATATAGAAGGTATTTAATGCCATCAGTCCATATTTTTCAGGGGCGACCTCTTGCTTTCACATAAGATCTTTTCATGTGTAGCGCACGTGTTGGTAGCTATTGTGGCTGTATTCTGAGTAGGTGACCAAACCATTTGATCTGCTCTTCCTCAATTAATATTGTGCATGATGCTGTTCCCAGAGTATGTTTCATAATATTATTTTTCACTTTGTCTCCCTCTCTCTCTCTCTCTCTCTCTCTCTCTCTCTCTCTCTCTCTCTCTCTCTCTCTCTCCCTCCCTCCCTCTCTCTCTCTCTCTGAAGATTAAGTTGGCAGCTTCTCTCAGGCATCTTACTTCGCAGATAGCATGCTCCATGCAGAGTGGCAAGCATCAATTCAGAGGTCCTGGGTAGTTAGCGTGCTTTGGATATTTTCTCCAGGCTATGCCAGTGTGTTGGGAAATCAGCAGACAGATAGACTGGCTGGCTCTGCAAAACTTGGTGGTGAATTGATGTATGACAAGTTAGATGTTGTGAGGGCGCTTTGGGGGCGAGTGAACAGTGCGGAGGCGCATATAGATCATAACAGTATGAGGAGAATGGCGCTGCGAGGAGTTACCAGGGGATCTGGCTGACGCTCAACACTCAGAGGAAGGGCAAGACGGATATACCATCAGACAATAACTGATGCCATCAGAATTGCAACTTTTCGCTTGCTGTTGAAGATGGGGAAGGAGCGCTTATGGGAGTGTCCTGAGTGTTGTGATGTCAATCCCTAATTCAACATTCAACATTTAACTTTCAACTTCGCAGATCTAATTTTACGTAGATTAGCTTTTGATAAAGTTTACTTACCAAAAAAGTAAATCATATCTCTACATCCTAAGTAGAAGATCAAAGACTACACAAGACGTAAAGAATCTCAACATCCAAAGGTGACAATGGCAAGTATAAACAAGATGAAAGCATCTTAACCCCCAGCCGGCATAGAGTAGAGGCTAAATAACATCATCATGGAGCAGGTCCTTTGAAGAACGTCGATGTCATCGCATCTTGCCTGGCAGGTTCTCAGTCTCTCGCCAGCTCTCACGCCTTGTGCACTTTCCTACCCAAGGAGTTATATTCTTTGCCTATTTTCATGCTGGTCAGCCTCTGTCCCTTCTTGCTGCCATGCCGTCTGATATTATATTTTTTTCCAATACGCAATGGCGCTTGATATGACCAAAATATGTCAGATTCCGAGACAGGATGCTGTTTTCTAGCCAATCTTACTTAATCTTTAAATCGTTTAGGATGTCAAAATGTTTGCTCTGTGGTGTTTTGAGAATCTTTCTATAGCATTTCAACTCAAAAGCCCATATTTTCTTAATCAGGGTCAAGGCTATACAAAACTAAGTTAACTTTCCAAACAAGAGTCGAAGATCAGATTCTAAACAAGACCGAAAAGTGCATCTTCACCCAGGATAGAAGAGGAAAAACTAATAAAGAATGTATATTGCCTCTGCACCCCAGGATATAAGAATGTATGATATCTCTACACTCTAGGATAGAAGAATGTATGATATCTCTACACTCTAGGATAGAAGAATGTGTGATATCTCTACACTCTAGGATATAAGAATGTATGATATCTCTACACTCTAGGATATAAGAATGTATGATATCTCTACACTCTAGAATATAAGAATGTATGATATCTCTACACTCTAGAATATAAGAATGTATGATATCTCTACACTCTAGAATATAAGAATGTATGATAGCTACTAACACGTGCGCTACACATGAAATATGATATCTCTACACTCTAGAATATAAGAATGTATGATATCTCTACACTCTAGGATAGAAGAATGTATGATATCTCTACACTCTAGGATAGAAAATAAATAATATCTCTACACTCTATGATAGAATATGTATGATATCTCTACACTCTAGGATAGAAGATGTGTGATATCTATACACGGTAGGGTAGAATATGTATACTATCTCTACACTCTAGAATAGAAGATGTGTGATATCTCTACACTCTAGGATTGAAGATATATGATATCAATACACGCTAGGGTAGAAGAGGAAATACTGATCAATGTTCTGAGATCTTTGCACCCTAAAACCCCACTCTTGTGTTTGGACAGTGGAAAATGAGTCATTGTGTGAAAGGGATTGTTCTCTCGCCAGAATATATTCCAGAAGACTGTGGGGTACTCGTCAGCCAGCCATTCTTGCGGAGATGACCCACAGTTACTAGAGTTGAACTATCAGAACAAATCATTATCCTTCGCCCCAGAACAAGACACAATTGATTATGTAATCTTATGTACATAAAATTCAAGATAGACATATCAGCCATGTGCAGCTGTGATAAAAATGCCTCAGACAACATGTACTGCTGGATTGAACCACATTTGGTACAGTAAGGGAAATCTTTTGGTCAGACAGAACAACAGTTGAACGTAAACTCTATGGACCACTGCATGAACTAACAACAACAGTGGAACGTAAACTCTATGGACCACTGCATGAACTAACAACAACAGTGGAACGTAAACTCTATGGACCACTGAATGAACTAACAACAACAGTGGAACGTAAACTCTATGGACCACTGAATGAACTAACAACAACAGTGGAACGTAAACTCTATGGACCACTGCATGAACTAACAACAACAGTGAAACGTAAACTCTATGGACCACTGAATGAACTAACAACAACAGTGGAACGTAAACTCTATGGACCACTGAATGAACTAACAACAACAGTGGAACGTAAACTCTATGGACCACTGAATGAACTAACAACAACAGTGGAACGTAAACTCTATGGACCACTGAATGAACTAACAACAACAGTGGAACGTAAACTCTATGGACCACTGAATGAACTAACAACAACAGTGGAACGTAAACTCTATGGACCACTGCATGAACTAACAACAACAGTGGAACGTAAACTCTATGGACCACTGCATGAACTAACAACAACAGTGGAACGTAAACTCTATGGACCACTGCATGAACTAACAACAACAGTGGAACGTAAACTCTATGGACCACTGCATGAACTAACAACAACAGTGGAACGTAAACTCTATGGACCACTGCATGAACTAACAACAACAGTGGAACGTAAACTCCATGGACCACTGAATGAACTAACAACAACAGTGGAACGTAAATTCTATGGACCACTGCATGAACTAACAACAACAGTGGAACGTAAACTCTATGGACCACTGAATGAACTAACAACAACAGTGGAACGTAAATTCTATGGACCACTGCATGAACTAAACATTACAGTGAAATTTATACGAGAGACAAGTTTGCTCATATAGACAACTTATTTCAGGCGAACGAAAGAAGAAGAAGAAGAAGAAGAAGAAGAAGAAGAAGAGGAAATCCGATGTCACAAACTTGCGGTTTTCAGCTAATGTGACATATGCTGCTGCTTAGAGTAGCGGTTCTCAATTTCTGGGTCTTGACCCAACAGAACAGGTAATCTAATCACCACTAGAGACCTAATAGAACAGGTAATCTAGGCACCACTAGAGACCCAATAGAACAGGTAATCTAGGCACCACTAGAGACCCAATAGAACAGGTAATCTAGGCACCACTAGAGACCCAATAGAACAGGTAATCTAGGCACCACTAGAGACCCAATAGAACAGGTAATCTAGGCACCACTAGAGACCCAATAGAACGGGTAATCTAGGCACCACTAGAGACCCAATAGAACAGGTAATCTAGGCACCACTAGAGACCCAATAGAACAGGTAATCTAGGCACCACTAGAGACCCAATAGAACAGGTAATCTAGGCACCACTAGAGACCTAATAGAACAGGTAATCTAGGCACCACTAGAGACCCAATAGAACAGGTAATCTAGGCACCACTAGAGACCCAATAGAACAGGTAATCTAGGCACCACTAGAGACCCAATAGAACAGGTAATCTAGGCACCACTAGAGACCCAATAGAACAGGTAATCTAGGCACCACTAGAGACCCAACAGAACAGGTAATCTAGGCACCACTAGAGACAAAACAGAACAGGTAATCTAGGCACCACTAGAGACCCAGTAGAACAGGTAATCTAGGCACCACTAGAGACTCAGGGAAAGGCAAGACTAGCAGTTACCCAGATGATAACGAGTACCATTTGTAAAGAGACTCTTCGCTGGTTGTTAAGGAGGAAGACAGAGTTCTCATAGGCTAACCCTGAGTGTTGTGACGTCGAATCTTTATCCAGAAGTTAGTTTTGAATTCCAGCTTCTGCTCTTGTTTTCATTTTTATCTTTTATATTTTCCTCAGCTGGGACCAAATCTGCCAAGACCTCAGCTGCAAGTCCCCCAACTACATTAACATCCGTCAGACCTGGAAAGGAATCCAACAGCTGAAGAACTCGAAGACCTGTGCCTGCAGCGAGAACCTCCACTGCCTCTTGGCTTTCCAGAAAGTCCACAGTGAAGCACCAACATCATCCAACTCCCAAGCATCCTCCACAAGCACTTCAGCCTTGACCAATCCATCACATCTTCCAGCCAGTTCCCCTTGCCCGCGTCCATTAATCTCCTCTTCCCCAACAGCAAATGCTCATTCTAAAGTTGATGCTCATCGGCCTGAACTCGGAGACCATTTCGAACCTGGGGACCATGAAGAAGAAGTAGGTTTCGAGAGTTTAAGTTCGGATAACAGTGGTAATGACCGTTTTGAGGGAATAGGAAAATTTGTGAGCGAGAATGAGAGCTCAGCGAGGAGGGGTGAACAGTCAGTGAGGGAGGGTGAAAACTCACTTGGGAGTGGTGAAAGCTCAGCGAGGGAGGGTGACAAATCACTCGTGGATAGTGAAAGCGCAGCGAGGGAGGGTGAAAACTCCCTTGTTGATAGTGAAAGCTCAGCGATGGATGGTGAAGACTCATTGATGGACGGTGAAAGCTCAGCGAGTGAGGGTGAAAACTCACTCGTGAATAGTGAAAGCTCAGCGAGGGAAGGTAAAAGTTCTGTGAGGGAGGATGAAAGCTCAATTGTGGATGATAAAAACTCAGTGAGAGATGATGAATACTCTGCAAGGGAGGGTGAAAACTCAGTTGTGGATGGTGAAAGCTCTGCCAAGAAGGGAGAAAGTTCAGTCATAAAGAGTGAGATCCCACTTAGGGAGGGTGATAACTCATTTTTGAATGGTGAAAGCTCAATTATTAATGGTGAAAACTCAGTAAGGAATGGTAAATACTCTGTGAGGGAGGGTGAAAACTCAGTTGTGGAGGGTGAGAACTCAGTCATGTAGTGTGAAATCTGAGTTACAAAGGTTAAAGCTCAGTCACTGAGAGTGAATGCTCAGTCATTGTGGGTGAAAGCTCAGCAAGGGAGGGTGAAATCTCAGTAATAGAGAGTGGCAAGCGTGAGTCATTGATGTTGAAAGCCTAGTCATTGATGGTGAAAGCTCAGTCATTGATGGTGAAAGCTCAGTCATTGATGGTGAAAGCTCAGTCATTGATGGTGAAAGCTCAGTCATCGGAGGCAGAAACTCAATCATTGGGGTGAAGCATCCCAATGTTGCCAGGTTTTAGAAGATCTTTGACTCAAATGTCAAACTACTAACTTTTGGACTCACACATTACTTTGTATATTGTAAGGTCCTACATTGGTGAAGGGTTTTCCTATTCCCTTTTAAAACATTAATTCAGCATTTATGTTGTCTGCCAGATTGGCTGTTATGGTACTTATCCATATTATTGCCAAAGTCAGCAGCCTGTCTTTATTTCTTTTTCATTTATTTTTTTTAACTGTTTTTTTTTTTCTTCTAAATACTTATTTTGATCTGATTATTTCCCCTGTCTGGGTTCAGCGGCCCTAGTGTTGGGGAAAACAAGAATAGACCCACTGCCTCCCCAAAAATATGTCGTAAGAGTCGACTAATTGGGAGCTTCCTTCGTAGTCGGTTTCCATCTGCCTGAGAAGCAAGAAACCACTAGTCTGCATTCAAATGCGTCAGATGTGTAAAACGGATGCACACGCAACACTCAGGTTCTGGAACAGGACTGCAGTGCAGAAGTGGATAAACAACCAGAACTTTCCGCCAGTTTACAGCTGGTGGACTCGAAGAAAAAGAAACAGATCTGACTATTATTCGTGTATAAAATATAAGAACGACAAACAGAAGGATGTGGATAAACATGACTACCAACACCACAGTGCATGGACTGTAAGAAGGAGACATGAGACCGAAGGTTTAACTGCTAACTCCGCCTCAATGTTTCACGCAATTTTTGGTTTTTTTAAAGCCCCACCCAGGCTGTAATTGGGTGCCCTAATATAACCAAACGGTTGAACAGGGATTCTGAGACTTGTTCCCGGGGGATACTCATCCGAATAGTGGCACTTTGTGTCACCGGATGTTTTCCCTCGTTGTGCGGTCCTGTTAGGGGTTGAACCTTACAGACAGAAGGTTGTGGATAGACATGACTTCAAACATCACATGGCATCCATTATAAGAAGACTATGACGGAGACAGAAGGTTGTGGATAGACATGACTTCAAACATCACATGGCATCCATTAAAAGAAAACTATGACAGGAGACAGAAGGTTGTAGATAGACATGACTTCAAACATCACATGGCATCCATTATAAGAAGACTATGACAGGAGACAGAAGAACGTGGATAGACATGACTACAAACATCACATGGCATCCATTAAAAGAAAACTATGACGGAGACAGAAGGTTGTAGATAGACATGACTTCAAACATCACATGGCATCCATTATAAGAAGACTATGACAGGAGACAGAAGAACGTGGATAGACATGACTTCAAACATCACATGGCATCCATTAAAAGAAAACTATGACGGAGACAGAAGGTTGTAGATAGACATGACTTCAAACATCACATGGCATCCATTATAAGAAGACTATGACAGGAGACAGAAGGTTGTGGATAGACATGACTACCAAAGCCACAATGGGATGATCTTTATTGCGACATTCTGTCTCAGAAAACATTCCCGAGCTCATAAGCAACAAATTTTTATTTGCGGGAATATTAGCTATTGGCTACTTACAATCCAGTCCTCTCCTTGTGAGACGCAATTTTTCTCTTTTTTGAAGCCCCACCCTGGCTCTTGCCAGGGGCCGCAATATAGCCCGAACATAAATATGGTCTAATGGCTGAACGCGGTTTCTGGGACCTCTCCACGGGTGATTCTCATCCACATGGTGGCACTTTGTTTCATCGTGTGTTTATCGCTTGTGTGATGTCCTGGTCGGGTAACAATCCACTCCACTTAGCTATTGGCTGAGAAAGTATGACTTAAAGACATTGAATTTAATCAATAAAATGTTATCTATATTTGTGGTTGTTTGTAGCTTCGCCAGCAGCTAGCCCATGAATATGTCTCCTAATTTTCCTGGGAGCGGCTGTAAAAGTTTGAAGAACACTGCCTTAAAAGATTTCACTGCATCTATTTACAATTTAAAAGATTTCAGTGCATCTATTTACAATTTAAAAGATTTCACTGCATCTATTTACAATTTAAAAGATTTCACTGCATCTATTTACAATTTAAAAGATTTCACTGCATCTATTTACAATTTAAAAGATTATAGTCCCTTTGTTTACAGTTGTGAAAGATTATAGTACCTCTTATTAACAATTACGAAGATTATAGTGTCTCTAAATACAATTGAAAAAAATTATAATGTCTTTACTTACAATTAAAAAGTTTATAATGTCTCTGTATACCGTTAAAATGATTATAATGTCCCTACAATGTAAAAAAAATTATAGTGCTTATGTTTACAACATGACAGATTATATTGCTTCTATATACAACTTAACATATTATAGTACATCTACAAACGATTTAAAAGATTATAATGTCTCTTTATACAACTTAACAGATTACAGTGTCTCTATGTACAATTTAAAAGACTGCAGTGACTCTCTATACAACTTAACAGGGTCTATAAACAATACGAAAGATTATAGTGCTTCTTTATACAACTTAACAGATTACAGTGTCTCTACAACTTAACAGATTACAGTGTTTCTATCTACAACATAATTAAAGATTGTAGTGTTTCTATATACAACTTAACAGATTACAGTGTCTCTATCTACAACATAATTAAAAGATTATAATGTTTCTTTATACAACTTAACAGATTACAGTGTCTCTATGTACAATTTAAAAGACTGTAGTGACTCTCTATACAACTTAACAGGGTCTATAAACAATACGAAAGATTATAGTGCTTCTTTATACAACTTAACAGATTACAGTGTCTCTACAACTTAACAGATTACAGTGTCTCTACAACTTAACAGATTACAGTGTCTTTACAACTTAACAGATTACAGAGTCTCTACAACTTAACAGATTACAGAGTCTCTACAACTTAACAGATTACAGTGTCTCTACAACTCAACAGATTACAGTGTCTCTACAACTTAACAGATTACAGAGTCTCTACAACTGAACAGATTACAGTGTCTCTACAACTTAACAGATTACAGAGTCTCTACAACTGAACAGATTACAGTGTCTCTATCTACAACATAATTAAAAGATTGTAGTGTTTTTGTTTACTTCTCAAAAGATTGTTGTGTTTCCGTATATATTTTTGTTCAGGTGTAGTAGACTTAGAGGGGCAGGCCAATAACCTTTCTGCCTCAGAGGATTTGAACTGTTAGTTACGGTGCTGGCAAGCAACAATACAACCACTTTGCCTTCCTTAGTAATGCAGTTGAAAAACATTATTTAAGTTTTAATTTTCCTTTAAATTAAAAAATCTTGCTATTTATACTAAATAAGCGGAAGTTTTAATTGATCTTTTTGGGGGTCTCTGATGTCTCTATCTGGGTACGCTGAAATGATGTTAAACCAGTAAAAAGTAAAGTAAAGATCCCTTTTCACGCCTTTCGGCGCATCGGGCATATGGGCAGAGAGTCCCATATTTTTACAGACCATCAGCACTCAATGTGGTCAGCATTACGCCGGCTGTCTTTACTTTCCCAGGACAGCCCATCCTGGTACTCATTTTTTAGGCTGGGTCGACCTGCGACGTCCCATACCACGACAAAAATCCACGCAGCCTGCAGTGGGTTTCGATCGCGGTATGCTGGCTCACGAGTCGGACTCGCAACGCCTTAGCCACGGACGCCGCGTTAAACCTGTGGCCACCCACATATGGGTCCCGAGTTCCCATTAAGAAGTGGTATGCACACATTCATCCGCAAATAAGCTTCTTTGGTGATTGTGAGGTAGTCCCCGACTCATATCTGTATACTGCAGCATAAAAGATACATGGATTAGTGAATGCGTTTCATAATCCTCGAATTTACCGGCGTTTAATGTCAGCAACTGTCGACTTAGACAAAGACTTTTCTGACTGCTTTGGGTGCGATGAGAATCAAACCATGGAAGAGATTGGGACGTCACTGCGTGATTTTCACTACAATGACATTGAATGTTAGATAATTTAAAAGGCATATGTTTGTTTATTAATAGTTACTACTAATAGCAGTGGATTCACATATGCGATGCAGCTAATCTCCATTGCGGAGAAGACACATCATAATCCTTATGAAGCAGATCTTTTGCACAACGTCGCTCTCATTACGGTCTGTCTGAAAGAAACTCGGTCTCTCGTCAGCTCTCTCGCCTCGTGTACATCCTTTTCAAGGAGTCACTTATATATTGTGCCCATCTTCGTGTTGGTCGACCCCTGCCCCTCCTTCCTGGTACCATGCTTCCGTAATGAGTTTCTTGGGATTAAAATGTGGTAGTTTCCCCTTGCTTTCCACATCCACCCGTCTTTGGACTATGTTCTCAGCCTTCAACAACGTTTTAGATTGCCAGAACAAGTTAGTGCCCTGCTCTGCGATGCTCCTGCTAACAGCTGAGGGCTTCCTAGAGGTGTCCAACCGGTAGCCATTGCTGCATTGGCCACACCGCAATGGGCTGACCATCCTCTACCTCGTGGAGGTGCAGTTGGGGTTTTCCGCTGGGTCTTGAGACCAGAATAGCATTTCCCCAAACTCCCTAGTACTTTTAGAGGGCGCAGGGGAAGGCACTGAAGTAATTAAATAAAACATAACAGTTTACTGCTCCTGACCAACTTTCAGATTCTGACCAGACTTTACGCTCCAGTCATGAGGTTCCATCTCGGGTCGCGATATCCACCAGTGAACAATCACAAAATACACCGACCACCCTTGGCGATTTACCCGCCTCCGAAGGAGGAGGACGAGTGTAACATTTCCCAATGTGGGGAAACTTTACGTCAAGATGTTGACTCACATCCCCCTGATACATCTGCCGGAGAAACGGGCAGCGATGTCACGCAAGATGAAGATAGTGCCTTTTAACTTTGGTTCAAGAGGATGCTTGATTTCTAAACGGTATTCTTTCTCGGCTTTATTTTGCAAGTTATTTCTTTGTTCTTTTTGCTGTTTGTTTTCTGCGTTGCAAGTGTTGCAAACTTAACATATTGTGAATGGTCCATTGTCATTTTCAGTGTTTCTTCTTTTTCTTTTTCTTCTTCTTCTTCTTCTTCTTCTTCTTCTTCTTCTTCTTCTTCTTCTTCTTCTTCTTCTTCTTCTTCTTCTTCTTCTTCTTCTTCTTCTTCTTCTTCTTCTTCTTCTTCTTCTTCTTCTTCTTCGTCTTCTTCTTCTTCCTTCCTTCCTTCCTTCCTTCCTTCCGTCTTCTCCTCCTCCTCTTCCTCCTTCTTCTTTTAGTCTTTTTTTTCTTTTTTTTTTCTTTTTTCTTCTTATTTTATTTTCTTTCTTTTTAGTTTTCGTCCTCCTCCTCTTTTTCCTCCTTTTCCTCCTTTTCTTCTTCTTCTTCTTCTTCTTCTTCTTCCTTTCTCCCTTCTACTACTACTACTACTACTACTACTACTACTACTACTACTACTACTACTACTACTACTACTACTACTACTACTACTACTACTACTACTACTACTACTACTACTACTACTACTACTACTACTACCACGACCACCGCCACTACTGCTACTACTACTTCGTTTGCCATGAAAACGACAGTTGGTATTTTGCTTTGTTATTTACAGCTAGGCCACGATATCTGCTCCTTTTGGCCCAGTGCAACATATTTAAGTAAATCCCTAAATAGTCACCTGTTGCATCATGCTTGTATGGTGCTGTGGGTTTTTTCTTGTTTGGTTCTTTTCCTTATTTTGTCTTCAAAGAAAATAGTTTGAATGGCTGAGAAAATCTTGTCTGAAAGGAATTGGCTAAACTTTTGTGCCAGGACACTCTGGGGGCAAAAGGGAATGAACGAGCGGATTGGCTTGCTGGCAGGGCCACGAAAGGTACAGGAAAAGCAATGAGCTCGGCCGACATTCTCAATGTTCTCAAGAAGGCAGGACGAGGAGATGATTCGGGAAACTACCCCGAATCGGCAACACTCGAAACTCTACAAGAACTTCAGGTCGATAGAGGTCTGGCTTGTTTGAATGCAGACTTTTGCTCCCTTGCTTCTCAGGCAGATGTACTCCGACTTCGAAGGATGTCCCCAATTAGTCGACTCTTACGACATGCTTGTTGGGTAGGCAGTGGGTCTATTCTTGTTGTCCCCACCATGGGGCCCCGGAACCCACACGGGGAGGACTGGATTTCGTACATGATATCCAAAGGATGCACAGAATAGAAAAGAATGGACAAAAAGACTGCGAGCCCAGTGTGACATGACAATACATAATTATATGGCCTAGTATTGGATGTACTCGTCTGCCAGCTCGACTTTCGTGGGTTCAAATCCGTATTTAGACAGTGTTTTTTTTTTTAAATTGCCTTAGCTCCCAGGTCGACTCAGCCTAAAACGGGTAGCAGGTCAGGGCATGGAAAGTAAAGGCAACCGGTGCGATTACTACCACATAACCCTCCAATGGTTGAGTTGAGTCGAGTTCAAATGTTGAATAAAGAATCGACATCACATCACTCGGGACACTCCTGTAAGTGTTCCGTCCCCATCTTCAGCAGCAAGCGAAGAGTTCCAATTCCTATGGTACCAGTAACTGTCTGATTGTATATCCGTCTCATCCTTCCCCTGAGTGTTGAGCGTCGGCCAGATTCCCTGGTAACTCCTCGCAGAGCCATTCTCCTCAGACCGTAATGATCTATCTGCGCCTCCGCACTGTTCATTGTTGATTCAAATACCGACCATAGCACGTGAGGCATTCCCATAGGCGCTCCGTCAACATCTTCAGCAGCCAGCGCAGAGTTTCATTACCAATAGTGCTAGTAGCAGTCTGATGATACGTCCGTCTTGCATTTCCTCTGAGCGTCATCAGACTGTGGTGATCCATCTGCTCCTCCGAATTGTACACGTTCTCCCACAAAGCTCCAACCACGTCTGCCTTAGCATGCATCAGTAGTCCACCAAGTTGTGTAGAGCCAGCCATTCTATCCGCCTGTTCATTTCCCAACACACCTGCGTATCCCAGTGAAAAGATCCCAAAAATGCTGCTCACCCGTGACCTCCGAAGCCAAGCATGCCTGTCCTGACCTTCCCCAGCATGATTTCTGTGTCTGTTACAGTCGCGATGCTTGTGTCGTGTTCTGTAACCAGCGGAAAGCTGCACCCACCAGATGGCGGCTGGTGTGTGTAAACATGAGTGTATAATCATATGCCTGATGCGACCCAGTGGGTAAAAATGTCCTTATAAAGGTTCACCGTCGAAGAGTCGGCTTTATTGTTCCGTCGTGGTTGCGAGTTCCCATGGCGGGGAGGGGGGTGTACTCCCTGACCCTAATAATTCATTACAGACGACTATATAGGGTCGTCCTAATGTATCCTGTTGGCAAGGAACCAACAGTCTGCATACAAATAAGTCAGATCTGTAAAGCGGATGTGGACGCAAAACTCAAGGAGAAGAAGAAGAAGAAGAAAAAGAAGAAAAAGAAGACTTTGTTTTCATCTTCCTGTTCCAATTGTCTTTCTCCTCCTTCTCCTTCTCCTCCTTCTCTGTCTTCTTCTTCTTCTTCTTCTTCTTCTTCTTCTTCTTCTTCTTCTTCTTCTTCTTCTTCTTCTTCTTCTTCTTCTTCTTCTTCTTCTTCTTCTTCTTCTTCTTCTTCTTCTTCTTCTTCTTCTTCTTCTTCTTCTTCTTCTTCTTCTTCTTCTTCTTCTTCTTCTTCTTCTTCTTCTTCTTCTTCTTCTTCTTCTTCTTCTTCTTCTTCTTCTTCTTCTTCTTCTTCTTCTTCTTCTTCTTCTTCTTCTTCTTCTTCTTTTTCTTCTTCTTCTTCTACTTCTTCTTCTTCTTCTTTTTCTTCTTCTTCTTCTTCTTCTTCTTCTTCTTCTTCTTCTTCTTCTTCTTCTTCTTCTTCTTCTTCTTCTTCTTCTTCTTCTTCTTCTTCTTCTTCTTCTTCTTCTTCTTCTTCTTCTTCTTCTTCTTCTTCTTCTTCTTCTTCTTCTTCTTCTTCTTCTTCTTCTTCTTCTTCTTCTTCTTCTTCTGTCATGGATTGTATGTATCTAATTATCTCACCAGTTTATGGTTTCTATCTGTTCCAAAAAGGATACAAACACTCCGAGTAAGGCTCCCTGTAGACTCCACAGATTAGTATACAGACATTTCGTATGCTGAGAACATAATGTAATGAAACTGCCTTTGACACTCCACAGAGTGGTTAACAGATTCAAGATTTTACTGAAAAGGAATGACAACTTTTGAAGATCTTCGTCTTTGTAGTGCTAGAAGACATACATAGCGGGATGGCTTGGTGGCATAGATAGGAATGGGATAAGAACACTGACATTATCTGATGATCGTCTGAGGTTGCAAAAAACGACAGCCTGTGCTTACCGGCTTGAGGATGATCTTGAGTGTCGTGTGTGGGGTATCACCGATACCCGGTTTTCCACAGGGAATCCCCTAGGTACAGATTCGGAAGTCCCCGGTCAGCCTCGAGGTTATGTCTGGGCTGCCAGTGTACAACAACCTGAAGTTTAGAAGGGGGAGATCATGAGTGAAAGAGTGAGTGAGTGTTTGAATGACTGAGTGACTGAGTGAATGACTGAAGGAGTGACTGAGTGAGTGACTGAGTGAGTGACTGAGTGAGTGATTGAATGACTGAGTGAGTGAATGACTGAATGAGTGACTGAGTGAGTGACTGAGTGAGTGAGTGACTGTGAGTGATTGAATGACTGAGTGAGTGACTGAGTGAATGACTGAGTGAGTGACTGAGTGAGTGACTGAAGGAGTAAGTGAGTAAGTGAGTAAGTGACTGAGTGAGTGAGTGAGTGAGTGAGTGACAGTGACTGAGTGAGAGACTGGATGAGTGAAAGAGTGAGTGTGTGAGTGAGTGAGTGAGTGAGTGAGTGAGTGAGTGAGTCGGTGAGTGAGTGAGTGAGTGAGTGAGTGAGTGAGTGAGTGAGTGAGTGAGTGAGTGAGTGAGTGAGTGAGTGAGTGAGTGAGTGAGTGAGTGAGTGAGTGAGTGAGTGAGTGAGTGACTGAGTAAGTGAATGAATGACTGAGCAAGTGACCGAGTGAGTGACTGAAGGAGGGAGTCAATAAGTGAGTGAAAGTCTGAGTGACTGATTGAGCGAGTGAGAGAGATTTAGTGGTTGACTGTGAGAAAGAGAGAGTGTGTGACAGAGAGAGTGAGAGATAGAGTGAGAGAGAGAGAAACAGAAAGAGAGTGAGAGAGTGTGAAGAAATGAGTGAGTGACTGGGTGAGCGAGGGAGCGATCGAGCATTTGAGTGAGTGAATGAGTGAGTGACTGGGTGAGTGAGGGAGAGAGCGAGCATGTGAGTGCATGAGTGAGTGAATGAGTGAGTGACTGGGTGAGCGAGGGAGCGAGCGAGTTAGCGAGCGAGCGAGCATGTGAGTGAGTGACTGGGTGAGCGAGGGAGCGAGCGAGCATGTGAGTGAGTGAGTGAGTGAGTGAGTGAATGAGTGATTGAGTGAGTGTGTGAGTTGAACCCCACAAAGACTGCCCACTTTGCAGTTAACACCCGGTGACGCAAAGTGTTACTAATCGGATGAGAATACCCCTGTACAGATACCCTCACCCCACCCACACAACATAACCCTCGTTCACCCAGACAGACAGACAGACAGACAGACAGACAGACAGACAGACAGACAGACAGACAGACAGACAGACAGACAGACAGACAGAGAAATTGTTCCAAATCTAATATAGTTAGTCTCGTTTATGGGCGGCAGTGGCTTAGGCGTTGCGAACAAGCTTCGTCACACAGAGGAGCCGGGTTTAATCCTACATGCGGGCATTGCTTCTTACGTTGACTTTGACAGTGGTATCGAGAAGCCGAAAAGCAATGGCAAACTACTGGACGTGAACTTGCCTAAAAAAATATAACAACCAAAAAATGCGGGTGTTGGTTCTGCAACGTCCTGTAAAGGATACGCAGCTAACTTCAACTGTTTATGGAGGGAGTGACGTGCAACTCCCATCAGGACCCCACAATGAGAGATAAACACTCGGTGACACAAAGTGCCACCATTTGGATAAGAATCACCCTACACAAGTCCCAGAAACCCCGTTCAACCGTTTGGTTATGTTTGGGCCTTCGACCAACCGAGGTGGGGTTTTTTTTTTTTTAGAACAAAACATGGCGTCCTATGTTGTGGTTGGAAGGCAGGTTGGTACTTTGCTGGAGGAAAAAAAAAAAAGAAAAATCGTCACGTTTAACAAGCACCCCTGAAGTGGAGCTTTAGGTTATAATTGTGACCATGTTATGTGTGCCACATAAAATGACTTAGCACTGCTAGCCACCAAGAGTCATGAGAAGAACTGCAGTGTTGATGTGATCACATGAGACAGACCCAAATACTGTCCAAACCAGCGACGAAGTCGTCTTTCGGTGAGCCAATGGGCGACCCACTCACAGACGAATACGTTATGTAAACTTGAGAGAGAGAGAGAGAGAGAGAGAGAGAGAGAGAGAGAGAGAGAGAGAGAGAGAGAGAGAGAGAGAGATTGTTACAAATTGAATGCAGCTTTCCTTGTTTATGGGGGCGGCATGTAGTTGTTTTTTTTTTTTTATTTTATTTAAAAAAAGGGCGTCTTTGAACAAGCGTACAGAAAATTATAACAAGTTACTCTTGTTAAAATCTGAAATATGTAAGAAAAATATATTTGTCAAGATATATATATAGCTGTTTGGTCTCGTGTGTAATAAAGTTCATAACATTATTCAAAATAAATTTTTTCTATTGTAAATTTTAAAAAAAAAACGGACACACAAGACATTGCACAATTTATTGCCTGGCATATTTCGCTGTATGTCGGTTGAACTGATTCAAGAACCGACATCGCAGCACTCGAGGTCTTCCCATAAGCGCTCCGTCCCCATCTTCAGCAGCCAGCGAAGAGTTCCAAACCCAATGGTGCCGTTATCAGTCTTAATATACGTCGCCCTTGCCTTTTCCTCGAGCATCGAATCTCTATC
>CAJHNH020002773.1:1573728-1660168 GCA_905116865.2 Candidula unifasciata
TTTTAACGTGAGCAACAATGCACACGGGCGTCCGATCTTACTACCCAGAAGTTCAAGTCACGTAAAAAAAAAAATCCCAGGTAAGGACTGGAATTTTTTCACGTGGACTTGGACTTCTAGTAATTCCCCCTGGTCTCTGGGTAGTGAGATCGGACGCCCGTGTGCGTTGTTGCGCACGTGAAAAATTAATTGGCAGTTGAAAATCGAAAAGAGTAGCCTAACGACGCTGCCAGGGGCAAAATTTGGAGTTAAAAATCTACCAAAAGTATTTCAGGATCCTCGCCGGTGCTACAGAGCCTGTGCACTGTGCTGAGCAGCCTGTGCACTGTGCTGAGCTTACAAAATTAATGGGGCGGGGGAGGGGGAGACATAGACCACTCCCACTTCAGTCTTGTCTTAAGTCTTTTCTTCTTCATCTTCTTCTTCTTCTTTCACAACACGGCTGCGATATTTGCACCTTTCGGCCGTCATACCCGACTTCTGCAGGCATTTGTTGCCCGGTTTGAATTCACTGCAAATTTTTTTGTTTTTTGTTTTGTCAGCGGATCTGATACCGTCGATGTTGGGAAATTTCACAGAGCGAAATCAAATCTGTCCATTGGGCTGGGAGTATCGTTAATGTGAATGGGTTGCTTCTGTTGGTATTGATTTTCTGGCGAGAAATAATTCATTGTACATACAGTTACAAGCAGTGAGAAATTAAATACAGTAATCTTATTTTTCTATTCACAAGACAGAGTGAAATTCTAGAACAGACAAAGAAAGGGAAAGATAGATACATACAGAGATGGCTGGGCTGACAGAAGATGGATAAAGGAGAACGGATGGGCAGACAGACAACATATCGGAGAGACAAAATATCAGAATGAGAGGGAGATTATTTTTTGGAAGATGTCACCTTTCATGATGATATCAGAAATCCTTTTGGTCTTTCGTATCTTAGTCGTTTACCGCTTGTATATAGAGGGGTTTGGGTTCACTAGCTTTTGTTTGACATCCAGCGTTGCAACATGCTCTGCTATTGGTTACCCTTTGCAGAACGTCGCTCTCGTCGCGGTAGGCATGAAAGTCTGTTTTTCAAGCCAATTCCCAGCCCTATGTGCTTTCATAGCCTATGAATATTCTGTGTCCTGTATCAACTAGGGGTCGTCTGCCTGTGTCTCGTTTTCCCGAGTTTTTACTCTCCACAGGCTTTTTCTCCATAACATCTTTTCAGGGGCGCTGTGGTCCCAAGGCATGGCGTCCTCCTCGAATGCTGGAGGTCCCGGGTTCAAGCCCTGGTGAAGGCTGTGATTTTCTCACGAGGACCTCTAGTAATTTCCTCTAGTCTCTTGGTAATAGGATATAACGCCCGTGTGTATTGTTGCGCACGTAGAAAATCCTTTGGCAGTTGGAAATCGAAAAAGAGTAGCATAACGGCGCTGCCCGGGCAAAATGTTGAGTTAAAAAACTCTACCCTAAGTATTTCATGATCCTCGCCGGTTCTACGGAGTTCGTGCACTGCACGATGAACGGCAGTCTGACAGACTGAATAAATATTATTTCTCTTTGTCTTTGGCGGCACGTAAAACACCAATTGTAGTCGCCGTGGTAAAGTGGTTAGACGCTCGAAATCGGATCCGAAGGCCGTGGGTTCAAATTTTAAAATGACCACCTAGGTTAGCCTAGGCTAAAGTCGGCACTAGGAAACGTCCCGTGATGTACGTCATGGCACCAAGTGCCAATTTGTCTACAAACTATAGGTCTAGCCCTATATGCCCAATAGACCTAAAGGGGTGGAAAAGGAGTCCTTTCTTCTTCTTTACATTCAACGAATTTAAATCTCGGTAGAAAGTTCCGGTTGTTCGTCCACTTCTGGACTTTTTTCTTGTTCTATAAACCGAGTTGTGCATGCTGATCCGTTTTACAGAAACTGGTTATTTGCATGCCAAGGGCTGATTCAGGCACTCCGACTTCAAAAGAAGCACCCCTACCTAGTGATCTCATACGACATGCTTGTTAGGAGACAGTAACCCTCTTCTTCCCCCCCCCCCTCCCTCCCACATGGGATCAAACAACCTACGCGAAGAGACTAAATGTTTGATTTGCAACTACATGGAATAAACAATAAATTTTTAAAAACGTAGCTAATTCTAAGAACTCAACAAATGATATAATCATCACAAACAATGAAGTCGAGAAGAAGAAACAAACTGAATTATCTCACTGTAACCCATTTCATGATTTATAAATGTGAAATGATCCACTGACATTTTAAAGACACGGTGTTCACAACTGCAGACGTATTAGAAATGATGTTTGTTGCTTTGCTCAACTGCAACATTGATAACAGCTTTATTTCCCACTACTTCTTTAGCGACTCGGCACTCGCTCGTTAGCCCTGCGAGTCAATAGCTCGTCTATCCATCTGGGGTGTGTTCAAGGCTCTCAATTCTTTAGCTAGATTTGAAATGTGGGTCATTCTAATTATCTTTCTACAGGTAGAAATGTGTGTAGTGTTCCTTTCTGGTGCCGCGGAGGGTCGTGTTTAAAATAGTAAAATAAATATAGAGAAGGAATTCAAATTGTAATATACTATATTTTTTTAGGCAAATATAAAACGCATAGCTAAACAACGTTTAAATATTTTAACACAGATACATGGAAACAATATTACATGTTACTAACTGAAGACGTATCAATATTATGGTGTGTTATAAATGTTTAGTTTTATGAATAAAAAAAATGTTGATGAAACTAAATCGATTTACGTGAGTGAAAATGTAGTTTGAGTAAAACTGTGTGCTACGTTGTCAGAGCGTGAACGTTGCAAACCGTCAACCACTTGCGAAATATGCGCTGGTGAGCATTACAAAAATTATGTACAAATTACTGTAGAGCTTCTACAAGTTATGCATCACTATTCCAGACAATCAAACAGATTACTTTTTCTTCTTCTTCTTCTTCTTCTTCTTCTTCTTCTTCTTCTTCTTCTTCTTCTTCTTCTTCTTCTTCTTCTTCTTCTTCTTCTTCTTCTTTGTCTTCTTCTTCTTCTTCTTCTTCTTCTTCTTCTTCTTCTTCTTCTTCTTCTTCTTCTTCTTCTTCTTCTTCTTCTTCTTCTTCTTCTTCTTCTTCTTCTGCTTCTTCTTCTTCTTCTTCTTCTTCTTCTTCTTCTTCTTCTTCTTCTTCTTCTTCTTCTTCTTCTTCTTCTTCTTCTTCTTCTTCTTCTTCTTCTTCTTCTTCTTCTTTTTTCTTCTGCCGAAGTGTGCAAATGGTTTGCCTCGCTGTCTGAAGGTCATGAGTTCGTTCCACGGCTTCTTCGTTTGGTTCAAGAGTGCAATTTTGTGAAAGACCATTGTGGATCGTCGTCGAAGCTTTATAGTTCGTGCTTTGTTTGTGGCACTCGGCAGGCGGACACATGTTCTGTGAGGAGAGACTATTTTAACCTTTACAGCTAGGCTGCGATATTGCCCCTTTCGTTCCGGCACATCCGATTACAGAAAACCTCACCTTAGTCGACTTTTACAACAGCTTTTAGAGGGGTAAAGGTCACTCTTCCAAGGTCCCTTTGGTAGGTGATGGGGTCAGCAAAACGCTGACCGCCTTTACTTTCCAGGACTGGACCTGGTACCCACTCAAGGATGGATCGACCTGGGAGTCCAGGTCATTTTTGGAAACAGAAGAGTCCGACCCCGTCAGAACGTGAACCCACGACCTTCCGATCCGCAGGCGAGCGTCTTGCCGCCAACCCCACGGTAGCTTCCTTAGAGCGGGTGGGGCATTTGATATATTCCTGTTTGTTCCAAAATAGGATACCGAAATATACATGGAGATCAGATTCCACGTTCTGTGTAGTTAAAAACTATTTCAATTATTGTCCTGTTGTTGAATGTTGAATTAAGAATCGACATCACCGCACTCGGGACACTCCCATAGGTGCTCAGTCCCCATCTTTAGTCGCAATCGAAGAGTTCCAATTCCGATGGTAATAGTAACCGTCTGATTATATATCCGTCTCATCCTTCCTCTCAGTGTTGAGCGTCTGCCAGATCCCCTGGTAACTCCTCGCAGCGCCATTCTCCTCAGACCGTAATGATCTATCTGCGCCTCCGCACTGTTCACCCGCTCCCAAAGGGCCAGCACAACATCTAGCTTGTCATACATCAGTTCACCACCAAGTGGGGCAGAGCCATCCAGTCTATCTGCTTGATCATTTCCCAACACACTGGAATGATCTGGAGAAAATATCAAAAGGATACTAACTACCCGGGACCTCTGAAGTGATGCTTGTCACTTTGTAGCATGCCTGTTTTCATCTTTCATTGTCATATTGTGCCTTTATACATCACACAGGGCTGCAATCTATTCCTCCATTCCGTGATATCATGTGCAGTCACATGTCATGGATGGAATCCAATCTAGCACCTTTGGTTTCCCTCAAGAACGTTCGTTTTATGGTTTCTCTTGGCTTCCCTCGTTGTTAGTCTCTTATTTTCCCATTTCAGTGCCTGTTTGGTGATAGTGTGTTCTCCTCTTCCCAGAATGTGTCCAGTCCCCCCATTGTGGGTTCCGGGGCCCCATTGTGGGTTCCGGGGCCCCATTGTGGGTTCCGGGGCCCCCTTGTGGGTTCCGGGGCCTCATTGTGGGTTCCGGGGCCCCATTGTGGGGAAAACAAGAATAGACCCACTGCCTCCCCCAGAAGCATGTCGTAAGAGTCGACTAATTTGGGAGCTTGCTTAGTTGGAGTGCATCTGTCGGAGAGGCAAGGAACCAACAGTCTGTATTCAAGAGAATGAGATCTGTAAAACTGATGCACAAGCAACACTCAGGTTCTGGAGCAGGACTGCAGTTCAGTAGTGGACGAGCAACCAGAACCTTTCGCCAGAGTGTACAGCTGGTGAACGCGAAGAAGAAGAAGAAGAATGTGTCCAATAAATCGCCATCTTCTCTGTTTTATAACTGCTGATAGTAGTTAAAAATTAATACCAGAAAATGCCACCGGAAGCCAAGCTGGCAAGTGGAATATTGATATCGCCTACATCGTGCATGGAAAAAATAATAGCAGAAGGCATAGTACCAGGACGGAGTGCATTTGTCGACCAATACGAAGATGGGCACATTATATAAGTGACTTCTTGAATATAAAATTACACGAGGCGGGAGAGCAGGCGGACCGTGATGAGAGCGACGTTCTGCAAAGGACCTGCTACGTGATGATGATGATAATGAAAGAAGAGACTTGATCTATAAAGTCGACATTGTGTGACGTTACTGTCGTCGCGAATTTGTGTTCGGCGATAGACAGTTTGACATCATGGCATGGAGGATCATGTGTCAGAACTGACTGAAAGTACACGCGAGAGAAGGTTGTGGAAAAACATTACTACCATCGCCAAGCGGCATGGACTATATTATCTGAAGCAAAAAACACGTAATTTATTTGTTACATTTTCTCTTATTATTTTAGTAGTCTTTTTTTTTATAACATGAAAAGTTATAAGGTTTACCATATTAAGACATTACAATTACCAGTTTGTTTTGTAGGCATGAATTTATTCATAATATATTCGTTTAATTTTTTTTTAAATCAGAAAGGTTTCCAGAAGAAATGCGGTTTTCTTGAATTTTATAGATCGTTATATTTTAGTATTTGTATGTCCCCGCATTCGGAAGATGCAGTGTTTTTTTGGTCGCTTAGTGACTTAAAAAAATAATATCTTTAACTTGCTTTAAATTCGTAAATGGCTGTCGTAGTAATAGTATATTTTACCCCACAAGGACATTACTCAAGCGATAAGCATCCGATGACACAAAGTGCCACCATGTGGATGATGATCACCCGTGGAGAGGTCCAAGAAACCGCGTTCAGCCATTAGACTAAATTTATTGCCGGGCTATATTGTGGCCCCTGGCAAGAACCAGAGTAGGGCTTCAAAATAACTAAAATTGGCTCCCATTAGGAGGTTATTGTTCATTTAAATAACCTAATTGGTTTTACGTAGAAATGTGGTTTTCTTAAAATTAAATGTAGTAAAATATCATGAATAAAAGTAATGAAATATTAGCCTGTGTAAAGTATTCAAAATATGCCATACCACATTTGTTTGTGCAGGGACACGTTTATTTTTTTTTTTTTTAATTACTTCAAAATAATAACAATTTTTAGATGATTAGTCGTTTAATGGTATTGTATCTAGTCATCCCTTTGTGAGATGTAATTTGAGGGTTAATAAAATATAGATAGATAAAATAAGGCTATTTTTTTTTTCAATAAGTGTTGTAATAGTTTTTTTTTTTAAGGAAAGATTGTGGAACTGCTCAAAAGTTGTCCCCGGAGTAAAGTAAGCACACAAAATTGCGAGGGAGGGGGTGTGGTATATTCATTTTAAGAACTCTTTACATTTCCTTAAAATCTCGTTTTAATTATATTGTTGCTATAATTTAACAGAATATTGTAACGAAACATTAGCAGGTTTACGGTATTCAGACGATGCCATATCCCATTTGTTTATGAAGGGACATATTCATTTTAAACATCTTCAACACATTACACAAAATTAAAGAGAAATTGCATAGTGTATTTAGTTATTGTATTTTAATAGAATATTATATTGCATAACTAATGTTAATACATCTGTAATTTGTAAAAGGAAGAAAATTTTATGAAATTGTGTCGAATTTTTGCAAGAAGAAAATAAGACACTCCCTGCTAAAAATATCCGCCAATGAGAGCGGCGGGAGGGCGGCGGTCACGTGGGCAAGTTTGCTGGCGTGCCGTCTGCTCGTCGAGAGCCCCAGTCGAGTCCAGGCTGTCGATGAGAGAGGACCTTATCGCTTCTTTTCCTTCAAATCTCCGTTGTTCTGCGCCACCGCTGGCTTATTTACCCGCAAAAGCACCGGGTTATTCATGCCGTAATGACTATCATCGTTTTCCTTGTCGATACTAGCGCGTCTATGAACCAGCGAACGTATTTGGGCACCGCTTTGATTGATGTGGCCAAGGCTGCTGTTGAAAGTTTTATGAAGGTAAACATTTTCTGGGCGCGGACAACAAAGGAAGTATTGTCAACAAAACACGGTTACAATAGAATCCATAAGTTTATTAAATATTTAACATGTTTCAAAACACACCAGGTTAGTGTCAAGTTTGTATTTATTTTTTTTCATTTTCTTCTTCTTGTAGAGCCGATCCCGCGATGCGAGCAGTCGATGGGACCGTTACATGCTTCTGACTTTCGAAGATCCTCCAGCGAACGTCAAGGTAACGAAACAACAGCGGCTGATCGGTTCCTCCCAGTTGTTTCATTTCAACAGCTGTTGTTGAATTAGTTTTGTATTGTCCAGAATGTTATGTTATTGCTCTGTCGAACTAAGATGTCCACTTGTAAAGTTGTGGTTCTGCTTTTTCTGTTTGATATGGTCGTCGCCATTTTGCCCTCGGAAACCGCAAGGGCTGATGGGAAGGGTTAAATCTCTACCAGGCAACGAGGTCAAGTTTGCGGGTCATGGGTCAAAGGTCAGCAGTTCCTTGTTTTCAGCTGATCTTGTCGAGTTTATGTAGCTGTACAGAAAGTTTACCCTGTATCAACCTTGTCTAAAATGCCAAATTCCAGATTAATTATTATATCCAACAATTTAGTTTTTCACACTTACTTTGAGACAGAAAGAAATTTTAAATACAGAGGTTCTGAAGAGCCTAGAAGAATGCAAAGAAAAGTGAAAAGAGTTGCTGAAAGAAAAAAGTCTCAAACTTTGTCAAAGAGAGTACATACTTGCAGGGCCAAAACTGTTTAGGGAAGATCCATTGCAACCCAGCCTTCATTCTGAAGTGGCACCTGATTTATTGATTGGGTTGGGAGATGGGTAGGGAACCTTCACTTCCTAGGGATAATATATCTGTGCCACGGGTTTTGGGAACAGCATCTGCTCATAAAGTCCAGTGCGGGAGTTTCTGCCAAATAGTAAAAAGTAAAAGTAGACAACCCTTTTCCACGCCTTTCAGGCCTATTGGGTATATAGGACTGGACCTATATTTTATAGACCTAAAGGCACTTGGTGGGTGATGTGGCCAGCCTTGACTTCCCAGGACTGTACCTTGTACCCACTCAAGGCTGGGTCGATCTGAGAGCCGGGCCATTTTTGGAAAAATCCGGTCCTCATCAGGGCCCGAACCCATGACCTTCCAATCTGCAGGCCAGCCTCTAGCTGCTAGGCCATGGCGGTTTCTTGGTCTAGACCATGGCGACTATACAGATATTGAAACTATAGCTATCCTCTGAATAACGGTCCAAAATTATCAAGGCTAAAAAAATATCCTCAGGGCATCAATGTTTGTGACTGTGCCGCTAAATATTCATTAAACAATGCGCGACTAGTGCCGCCGTGGTAATGTCATGTCCGCATATGTTCCATCCATAATCCTTCAATTGACAGTGTTGCGGATCCACTGTTGTGACAGATTCTGGGTGCATTGTCGTAATTGCAATACTCCTTGCCCTAAAACTAATCCTAAACCTAGGACCCAGGGGAGTAGTTAAACCTAGGACCTAGGGGAGAAGTTAAACCTAGGACCCATGGGAGTAGTTAAACCTAGGACCTAGGGGAGAAGTTAAACCTAGGACGTAGCGGAGAAGTTAAACCTAGGACCCAGGGGAGAAGTTAAACCTAGGACCCAGGGGAGAAGTTAAACCTAGGACCCAGGGGAGAAGTTGAACCTAGGACCTAGGGGAGAAGTTAAACCTAGAACCCAGGGGAGAAGTTAAACCTAGGACCCAGGGGGGATGTTAAACCTAGGAACCAGGGCAGACGTTAAACCTAAGAACCAGGGGAGATGTTAAACATAGGACCCAGGGAAGACGTTAAACCTAGGAACCAGGGGAGTAGCTAAACCTAGGACCCAGGGGAGAAGTTAAACATAGGACCCAGGGGAGAAGCTAAACATAGTACCCAGGAGAGAAGTTATATCTAGGACCCAGGGGGTTGTTAAACCTAGCGCTCAGTGTCGGAACTGCTAACATCCTTGATGATTTGGGTCTGTTATTCGGAGGAGTTTTTCATGCGGTATATTCGCCGGATAGAAGTCCACAATGTACAAATGATTGAGGCCCTGTTAAGGTATTTTCTTAGCCTCGATAATTTGGGACTATTATTCTGAGGATAGCCGAAACTGTTATACTGAGGTTGTTTTTCTGACATATCTCTAGCTTGCTGCATTTGGCCTCTTGCAAAGTGCGACCATCTTTCACTGACTGCCTCCATAGGAGTCGGTCTGCAGCTGATATCTCTCAGGTTTCTTTACCAATGTTGGTCTCTATCACGTTAGCCGGCTGTAAACTCTGCCGAAAAGTTCTGGTTGTTTATCCACTTCTGGACTTTTAATCTTGTTGCAGAACTTGAATATTGCATGCACAATCAGTTTACTGCCCTCTAACATGTCAGTAGGTTTTTTTTATTTTTTTTTATTGGAACTCTTCATTGGCTGTTAAAGTGACTGAGCACTTATAAAAATGTCCTGAGGGCTGTGATGTCAGTTCTTGATGTGTAACCCATAGATAAACTAAAATCCAGAAACGATATATCCCGGTTATAAGCTAGTTTTGTTATAGTTGTTATAGGTGTGTGTATTGTTCAACCCCCCATCGGGACCATACAAGGAGCAACCAACACCCGGTGACACAAAGTGCCACCAGTCAGATGAGAATTACCCGGGCACAAGTCCTAAAAACCCCTTTCGACCATTAGGTTATATTAGGATCCCCTACAAAAGCCGTGCTGGGGCTTTAAAAAAAAAAAAGACAAAATTGCGCCCCATATTGGAACGGCATAAATATTTTTACATGAATAAAGTTTTTTTTTTGAGTAGTCTGTTTAGTTAAGAACTAGAATTTATATTCATATATAGGTTTCAAGAAAGTAAAAAATAATTTTGAAAAGTAATGAAATGGATATAAATTCTCATGCAAATAATATAGATACCACAGTTGTCTTAAATGATTGCATATACAATAATAAATAGCAAAATATTTAAATTGGAAATACAGTTGACACTATTTATAATAATTATCTGGAGGGATAGTGAGGTAACTACATAACTGGGGATAAGAAGTTAGGCACACCCATAACTATTGATAGTTAGTAAGTCCCGCAGCGTGTAGCGGCTGACGACACCAGTTCTGTGTTGGTTTATTCTTCTTCTTTGGCTACCTGCGTAGTGTTCTTATTTGGCCACACCCTGTTTAACTTGCTGTTATGGCAGTCTGACCATGGTTGCAGATTCACATCTCTATCCGTAACTAGTGATACAATGTTAGTAATGGATGAAAGATACGTTAACAACAACCGGATGAAAGGAACGTTAACAACAACGGGATGAAAGGAAGTTGCTGGATTTACAATATAAAGTGCGTTCTAGCTAACAAAGTTCATTTCCTCTTACAGGCTGGATGGAAAGTTGCTGGATTTACAATATAAAGTGCGTTCTAGCTAACAAAGTTCATTTTTTCTTACAGGCTGGATGGAAAGAGAGTCACCTGACTTTTGCTTCCGAGCTGAAAAATCTGAAAGCTTCCGGCTTGACCTCCATGGGACCCTCGCTGAAACACGCCTTTGATCTGCTGAATTTGAATAGAATGACCAGTGGGATTGAGACTTATGGGCAGGTAATCCTCTGATCCATCAGAAATCCCCAGTTGCTTATTTGCCGTTTTGCTTCAGTTTGTTGACTCGACCTTTTCTTGTCCGGATCATAAGTGAAGTCATCAAATGCTATTACTGACTGGCAGGGGCGATCATGCCTCTCTACAACATGCGATGTCCAAGAGCGTTCCTACCAGCCTCCCCCTGTCGTGGCAAATGGCTGTCATGAATATTTTGGCGTTGTCTTTCTCTATCTCTACATCGTCAGATCTTTCCAGTGGTCACAACCAGTGCTTCCGAATTTTTGTGTATGCGAAAAGTACCAAAGTGGGGGGGGGGGGGGGGGGGGGGGGGGGGGGGTTGTGGTACTAATACACACCAAAAGGTACCACATTTTTAATAACTTCAGGAGCCCAGATCTGTGTTAACTCTTATTAAAAGTATTTTAAAAACCATACTGCCATGAAATGTCAGAGGCAAGAGGTAGCTAATGACACAAGTGGTATGACAACATCAAGTTGGATGAAAAGCATTCTAAGACAAGAGACAGAGAGTGTGGGAGATATGTTGCAGCCAACTTTCATTGTAAAGACAGCACGGATTGAGTGAAGGAATTTTTAGCATCCCTCTGTGAAACAACTCTGAGGAGAATTATAGTAACACTCTTATCTTTATCTGTTTGTCTATCTATCCATCTATCTGTCTGACAAATCCTAACCAAGCCGGACTTTTAATAGTCTGGTAGTCTTAGTTTCAGCTTCATAGCAACAGTTCACCCCATCTTTGCTCCGCTCCTGTGCCAACGAAAAACACACAGAATGTTTATCACAGTATTAGAATTGCAGTTCATCATTGATGGTAGCAGAAGTCGCCAACAGATCAGCAGTTGCCCACGCGATCAATTTTAATCACATACTGGCACCACCAACATTGCACGCCATTTTCTGGATCTACAATTCACACCAACACGGTGGTCACAGTCGAAAAAACATTCCAATTGTAATCCGCAGCTCACAGGGTCACGCCATGCATTAAACTCAGAAGCTAGGCGACGAAACTATATCCAGTCTACAAATGGAGCAAAAATGCATCGGCCACCGTCCGGCAGAAGCAACAAATTTGCCTCTGTTTTGAACAGTGCCGCTGCCTAACGTCCATTTTGACCGGACTTTTAAAAGAAATGACCATGGCTTGAGTGTGTACTGGCAAGAGAAGGTGGCCATCATGATGTCCATCGCATCACCTGCCTAGTGCTGATTCCGTCAGTCTTTTGCATAACTTTGCTCCCATAACAACCCCCCAGAAAACTGCTCGATCACCAGCAAGATGTCCTGCATCTGATACACCCATCTGGAGATCATCCGCCACATCCTGCACCCATCTTCTCTTTGGCCTTCCTCTTCCTTTCTTCCCAGGCATATACCCTTCCATTATTGTTCTCTCTAAACTTTCCTGACGTTTCAAGTGACCAAAATATTTCAGTTTTCCAAGTTTTATCGTCTAAAATAACCAACCTTCTGCAGTATTAATTTCTTGAAGTATGGATGCATTTGTTCCTTTCTTTACCCTAGATCCCACAAAAAGATGTCAGATTGTCTATCAGCTTCTATCCTGTCTCTTCACCTCCAGCTTTCCTGTTGTCATTATTGAGGCCGGATTAAAAAAAAAAAATAATGTGCATACAGTTGGCGTTTGTGGCTTAGGCATTGCAGTCTCAGTATGTGATTTCAAAACATCTGGTTCGATTCCAGCTGCGAGCAGAGCATTTTGATATCAAGCTGTTGATTGAGAAAGCAATGGCAAACTACTAAACATATAAAGCCAAGCAAACTCACAAACAGCCAAAACATGCTGAGGTTGGTTTTGCAACATCTTCTAAAGTAGGAATATTCAATTTACTGAAGTGTCGGTTTTGTAGCGTCTCAGGGCAAAGAGGTTACTTTATTTCTTAGCAGAATTTTTTTTATACATTTCTCATTAATATATTTATTATTTGTCAATGATGAACTTCCATGTCTTAAATAATCAATAAAAATCTTCAATTGTCCTAGGGCCGGAGTCCATTCTACAATGAATCAACACTCATTATTGTGATCACAGATGGTGGTCACCTGACCACAACGAGCGGGATACAACCGGAGGTGATATCACTTAATATCTTTAAGCTTTCCATTGTATTCTAGGTATGGTAGGGAATCCTCCCTGTGTGGGTTCTGGGACCCCATTGTTGGGACAAGAATAGATCCACTGCTTTCCCAACAAGCATGACATAAGAGTCAGCTAACTGGGGGCTGCCTTAGACGTGCGGCAAGGAACAAACAACCTCACACAAATAAGCCAGTAAAACAGCTGTACATGCAAAACTCAGACCCTGGATTATTGAAGCCAAAGTCTAAATGGACGAACAGCCAGGAATTTCTGCTGGTGCTTATAGTCGGTGAACAAAGAATAAGAAGAAAGTTGGGAACCCTCTGGGAACCGAGTTTCAACTTATTAAGCGTGAAGGATTGCCGTTTAGATTGTCCCAGTCTTCTTTTTCTTCTTCTGCATTCAGACTCTTTCTCTACCAGAAGGTTTCACTGCAGATGCTAAAGTGAAGAAATAACTGCGATAGACAAGTAGAAATGCATTTTTTTCCTAAGTGGCAATACACAGTTATTAGAAAAGCCAGATTTCTTTAGTTTGTTGTAACTAAATGTAAACTTAAGAAATCACATTGTGCTGTGGAGCAAAATGAAGGGATGATGTTACTCGGCGCTGAAAAAGCTAAAAGGGCAGTTGACATGTTGTTTTACGGTTTACAACAAGGCAGCGGCAAGGTGGGACAAATTTGATTGTGTAAGCATTAGCAGGTAATGGTTACACTGGAGAGGGTATCACATATTTTCTGCTTTGTTGCTTCATTGTTAAGTTTTTTCTTCTCTCGCTATGTTCAAATTGTAAACCAAATGGTGTGTTCTAATGGAAGGTAAAATAATGCATTTTTCTTTGGCAGTGGAAGGTGTAAGCGACGATACCGCTGTAACATAGTCACAGCTTGAAAGTGCAGCAAAGCTGCGATATCTGCATCTTATGGTGCAATCCATCCAGTTAAGCAAAACGCCCACTTTTACAGTGTGCTTGGTTGAGTGCGTGTGGGTCTATCTCTCTCTCCACCAAATTGGGATCCCGGAGCCCACACACTGCGGACATAGGCTATCAGTGGGGGGGTCAGTCTGGATCTGGAGACCTTTATCCTGTCCATCTGCATTTTGCAGTGTTTGCCTTGGTTTCTTCAGAATCGGCAAGGAAGAAATTGGTATAAAATTACACCCTCAAGATTAACTACAAGTAACTTATTAAGTGGTGCCAGGAATCAAAAGCACAGCCAAACCCGGCAAAGGCTTCTTTTGTTCTAGTAGGTTCTTTATTAATATCCTGTCACAGGTCAGTCCAACATTTTAGAGGGTGGTAAGACTGGGTTTCCCGGCTTTCTGATGCTTTTAACGACCCCAAAACGTCTATCACTGGCCCTAACCGCAACCCACCTATGTCCCACGAGAGAGTACAGCCTAGGTCCCACGACTGCATGCAGCCTATATACCACCCCCTGAAATATGATACTGTCCCGTGACCTGTGGATTTTCCCTGTTTAAGATAGGATATTAATTTAGCACCATCTGGTAACCTTTGATTACCTAGATTGTCAGTACACCTAAGCCACTCAGGATATGCGATATAGACATTGAAAGAATGAATGCAATGAAATACCTGGGCATAACCTTCATTACATGCTTGTCCTAAAAGTACCATGTAGAAAATATTATGCTCAGAACCAGGACAGGTCGGACAGCAGTGAATGTGATGGCGGTGACCGATAATGAACTACATCAACTTCTCCCTCTCTCTGTCAGGGACTTGTGTTAACCATTTCTCCTTGAGAGAAAATGGGTCATTACTCCATTATAATTCGCAAACAAATATGTAAACCGCGACATTTGTTACACAGGTCACTAATAAATTCTTTAAAAATATATTTACATTTGAAATTATTTTTCTAAATATTTAAAGATAAATTCAAGGAGTAATCAATAAGGACATAACAGGGTGAAGAATTTGATTTAATGCATTCTCCAGGGCCTTAAAAACACACGTATTGGGTGACTCATGCCAGACCTTAACCACAAAAATCTGACGTCATCTTGGCTTTAAAAAAGCCATTTTGCAGACTGCAGAACCCCTCTAAATGCTGTTGTTAGTTAATTTATGAATATCCGGACCTCCTGAACGTTTTCGCAGGCATAAACTCAGCAAGTTTCATTAAATATACACTTCATAAACAGGTCATGGTAGGCAAGTCGGAAAAGTGACATTTGCGGGGAATTTAATCCAACCAGAAGTTTTGGTTTTTCAGTTTCTGTGGGAAAAAGTATAAGCGTCATAGGCAATAATATGGGCCTCCTCAATTTTTGCAAAATCTGCTAGAAGCATTCCGTATCGTTATTGGTTTTCCAACTTTCACTGGCTTGTGTTTTAATATTAGAAGTTAAAATGTGTTTGTCTTCATCTGATAGTGGTTGATAGTCATGTCTTTCCTCAGCCTTCTGGATCATGTACTCTTAGTCAGTTCTGACACATATGAACATGCTTTGATGTCAAATGGCAGTGGTGAAATGTCGCAAGCTAGCTTGGTTTGGGCACGGTGAGACATGATTCGATTGCAAAGACTGTACTTCAAGGAATACTGGGGGATTGGTCGAAGAAGACGATGACAGAGAAGAACCTTATACACTTATTCGTCAAGCAGAAGACAGAGAAAGATGGCAGGTTTTATGTGCTAGTGCTTCCATTAATACACTTCCACGACCCTAGTGGGTCAAGGGTTATGTTAATTATGATGTCAGACTGTTCAGCATCTTCTCTCTGTCTCCCTTTCATCTCTTTTGCCCTCCAACTTTCCTACTGTCACACTATATTCAAGTTTTCTCCTTCTCATGACAACGATCAAAGAATGCAGATTGTCTAGTTCTGACGTAGACAGTCAGAACTCTTTGTGGGCCAGTTTCTTTCAAGACGTCATCTTTACTGTTTTATCTGTCCAGGGTATTGTCTTCATTCTTCTATAAAACCACATATCTGCCGCTTCCAGATTTTTCACTAATGTTCTAACTCTCCATAACCCACTTCAATAAATCACGAAAATATATAGATGTTTATGACAATTTAATTTTAAGTTTAATAATTTATTCAAGCTTTACAATACAGCTGTTTCCTTGCCAGTGCTTATCATAATTTCTTTCTTTTTTATTGACTTGGTGATCATTTAGTTTGCTGACTCATTTTTGCCATTTGCGTTCACAGCTCAATCTTCCAATGAACTCAGTTGTACCCGGAGCAGAACTGACCAAAGAACCATTCCGATGGGATCAGAGGATATTCAGCCTGGTCTTGCGTCTGCCGGCCAGTGTCCCGCCAGATGTATCTGGGTTTCCATACATCCCGACGGCAGAGAATGCTGCCATTGATGTCATGTGTGAAGTGACCGGAGGTAGGTCGTCTCCTGCATTTGTGGATTATTTCCCCCTAGTTGGCCCGTTGTGTTGTAAAGTTGAAAGTAAATAACTCCTTTCCATGCTTTGAGGCATATTGGGTATATATTGCTAAACTCATATATTATACGCCATCACGCCAGCCGCCTTTACTTCCCAGGAATCTGCCTGGTACACATCTAACCCTAACCCCTAACCTGTGAGCCAAGGTCATTTTTAAAAACAGTCCAACTCCCTCCGGACCTGAACCCACGGCCTTCGGATCTGCAGGCGAGCGTCTAGCCGCTACACCACAGCAGCTCCTGTTGTGTTGTGGTTGACCACACACACACACACACACACACCCCACCCCCCATATGTAAATTTGAGAGGATCTTCTTTGCACCAACCTGGTTTTATCCCATTGGGTTCCAAATCTCTCCGCAGAAAGGCTTGCTGCCTGCTGAGAGTGTCTCACAGCAAAGCACAGACACCGCAGTTCCGGCAGCGCTACCCATCTCCAGTGGTCTCTATAAATATTGTTAAAGGAGAAAGAAGATAAGTACAGTAGAGTTATATTGTATTTATTTGTGTTTGACAAGGTCGGTCGTATGCTGTGTACAGTCAGAAGATGATGAATGCAGCGATCGAGTCCCTGGTGCAGAAGGTTCAGTGTGGAGTCGTGATCCACTTTGAGAAATTTGGGCCGGATCCCCCGCCAGTCAGTGACCCCAACCGGGTCGACATCGGACAGGATGTAAATGGCAGTTCTAAAGGTATGTCTTCGGTCTCAGGACATTTGTAGATGTTCTTAAATATCACCATACAGTTTCTTCTTGTAGTCCTTGCCATGTGTTGTTGGGAATCATGGCTGTTCCCAGCTTTTTATCTTTTTAGTTAGCTAGTTGATCAACAGGTTATCCTCACTGCACGTCGGACAAGTCCATTAAGTGCTCGGATCCCATCTTCAGCATATCCCTCAGCCTGTGCTGACTGATAACACCAGTTCTGTGTTGGTTTACTATTCTTCTTTGGCTACCAGTATTGTGTTTATGTTGGCAAAACCTCCTTTAACATGAAGTTCTTGTAATCTTTTGAGTGTTACCGATTCAACGCTGTCTCTTGAATCATCTTCTCGTCCTGCCTCCGGGAGAGCATTGACAATGTCGGCCCGGCTTATTGCTTTTCCTGTACCTACCATGGCCCTACCAGCAAGCCAATCCGCTCACTCATTCCCTCTTACCCCAGAGGGTCCTGGCACAAAAATGAAACTAATTCCTTTCAGGCGAGATTTCTTCAGGGGCTTCAACCGTTTTCTCCATCCTCTCTCTGTCTTCATAAGCATGCTCATAGAATCACTTAGAAAGCATGCAAGAGAAAAATTCTGTCTCTGTCCCACTTCGTTACATGTTCTGTCTTTTGTGCAGTTGTGATGGTCTGTTTTCTGTTTCACTTGCTGGTTATCTTCCAGACATGTGTAGATGTTCATCATGGATGTTCATTTTTTCTTCTGTTTAGTTTAGTCATTTTATTTCTCTGTTTATGTATGTTGTTAAGGTTGTTTTTTTTCAATGCTTTTCTTTCATTTGTGTTTTCTGTTATTTGTCAGTTTTCTGGCATTTGTATTTGTTAATGTTTATCAAGTTTCTGTCATTTGTGTTTTCAGTAATTCATAGTCAATAATTTTTTCAATATTTTCACTGTTTTCTTTAAAAGAAAAAAAATGTATATTCCCATATTTATGTAATATGTAAGTTTTTGAATGATTAATATTTTTATTTCTTTTCTGCAGAGTTAAGTCTTGAAACAAAAAGATAAAAACTCGAGTAAATAACATTAATTCCCTGTGTCTGTTTACAGTTGAATATGTTTTTTCCCGATGGTCTTTGGCGACCCCTTTGAGGGGACCCACGAATGCTTCAGCCATTGTCTTTTAGCCCTCCTAATGCTAGTTATTAGTGGTGATGTTGGCGAAAACTGTATGTAAAAGATATGTTTTGCATGTTTGTTTTTAGTTCACAATCGGGCGATGGTATTATACACAAATTTATACTTATACTTGGGAAAAGGTGGGTACATTCAATTAAGAATTTTACAAAAATTTACGTTGCAGAAAACATGGATACAAACAAAACCATTGTTCTTGATGAAGAGGATAAAAAACATGTCAATCACTTTGGGACAAATGGCCAGCATCAGACAAACCATGCCTGGCATAGCTGTCGGAAATTGATCTACGTGCCTCGGTCGGCACAGAAAGGTCATTGCACGGGTCACTGGCCGATTCCTGAAGGCTACTGGCCTGATCTCACAAGTCCTTCATTGGTAAAAGTCTGCATTTTTTATGTTGTAATTTGTCTGGTTTTGTTTGTGAATAATGGTGTTTGTTTTATCTTTTTTTTTCTCTATAATTTATTTAGTCGTGTTATCAGCTTTTGTCATTAATGTGTTTTTGTGTGTGTGTTTGTCTATCACTTTTCTGACATTTATTAAATTGTGTGTGTTGTAAACTTTCTGGCATTTATTTAGTTGTGTGGGTTATTGGCTTACTAATATTTATCTAGTTTGTGATTTATGAGTTTTGTTATTTACCTGTTTTCTTTCATTCATCGTATCATCATCATTATGTGCCGTGCTGGTAAGCATAGGCTGTCATATTTCGTCATCTCATATGATCACCAAAATCACGGATCATGTCAGTATTCATGTCTTGCCCCCATCCATGTAACCAACTCGTTCAAATATATTGGTCTTGCCTTGCTCAGTCTTGCTAGTCGTTACCGAGTTCTCAAATTCATTCCTTCTCGTGACGTCCAGAAAAAAAAACCAGTCTGTCTATATCTGAGTTATTAAAATAAATTTATAACTTATCTTTCCTTTTCCCCCCTCATGTTTATTATATTCCTGTTATTGAGCCTAGCTCCAGGGTGATTGAAAAATAATTCTTTATTTTAAAATACTTATACTTTATTTATTAACTATAATTTTTACAAGAAATGGATGCGAAAGGAAAGCATTAAGCTTGAGGTTCTATTTATCTGAGCGCCTAATTTTGCTACCACCTTCTCGAGCCGCCCAGGAATCACATTGACTGATTTAACCAGGAATTCTTATGGAATGGAAGACATAACTTTTTGTATCCACCCTTCAAGTTCTTCCAGAGGGTTTATAAATTTCAGATAAAATAATCAACCTGTAACACAGATACAAATAGATTCAGTTTACAGATTATATTCTTATTAGGGCTATCCATGTAGTGGGCCAAATCTGGCTTGCAGAGGCTAGTGGCCTTCGGATGATTTCCAGTTGTTGCCTTAATGATCTCTCTACTGTGTTATCAGTGCCAAACGTGGACACTTACATCCTCCAGTAAACGTAAAATTGTGACAACAGAGATTAAATGCTTTAGAAGAGCCGCAGGAGTGTCAAGGAAAGACAGAATACGAAATCAGACAGTGCTAGGAATAAAGCTAGTCTTACAGGTCATCAAAGAACAACAAATGAAGTGGTTTGGACACCTGGTACTATCTGCCACAGCGAGCCACACTGAAACGTTACAACGGGTATAGAGCGAGTGAAAGACCTCGGAAAATATGGAGTGATGGCATTAAGAACAGCCTTACAGAAATGAACATCAGTCTTGATAGTGCTCTTTGACAGAGCTCATCAACGAATGTTACATCTCCCCCCAACACTTCGATGAGGTACAAGGTGGAAGAGATGAAGAAGAATGATCTCTCTGGCCCATGACGACTCCCCATTTTCAACTTTTTGGTCCCTGGGTAATCTTAGCTGAATAGCTTTGATTTATATGATCTGTAAGTTTTTTTTTAGGTTATTATTATATATTTGCAATTCCTTTTTCTTGTTTAAATTTGGTCTTTGTTTACACACAACCTGCTCCATACTGATGCTAATGTTACTTTCCTGTGTTTTTAGCCCCCACGTACAGCTCACCCGGTTGTCCAGTTTTCTTGCCAACCTTCTGAGCCTCTTGTGATCGAAAATCTGCCTTTTGATAAATACGAGCTGGAGCCGTCACCCTTGACACAGTACATCCTGGAGAGGCGACAACCCAATATTTCCTGGCAGGTGGGAGATAGAACTTTTCATTGCACTTATTTACTGATACCTGAAATAAAATAGTTGGACGGAGGAAATGAGGGTGTCCGCGAGAAACTCTTAAGGTGAAAGTTGACAATAGACGCCAAAGATGCTGGACTGAATTCCATTCATGATATTGAAGTGATTGGACAGGATAGAATGGAGTCAAGAAATAGACTGTGAACCCTATGAGCTTTATAATACCACAATCATCATCATCATGTAGCAGGTCCTTTGCAGAACGTCGCTCTCATCACAGTCTGCCTGAAAGAAACTTGGTCTCTCGCCAGCTCTCCCGCCTCATGTACGTTCATAACCAAGGAGTCACTTATATCATGTGCCCATCTTCGTGTTATTCAGCCCCTGCCCCTCCTTCCTGGTACCATGCCTTCTATAATTTTTTCCAATCGGTCGTGGCGCTTGGTATGACCAAAATATTTCAGCTTCCGAGACAGGATGCTGTTTATTAGCCAATCTTCTTTGATGTTCAGATCTTTCAGGATTAAAAGCACAATAGGACACTAAATAACCAGGAAGGCTAACCCGTTCAACAAATGCCCGCAGAAGTCAGATGTGTTGGCCGAAAGGTGCAAATATCGCAGCCACGCTGTAAACGGACACAACGCAATTACATCTTCGGATGAACGCAGAAGAAGAAGGAGGACACTAAATTCTCCATGCGGATTCTGGTGTGCCATTGTGAGGTAACATACAGATTATTGTTGTTGTTATCGATCCAGCAGCGCATGGGCTTTCGCCCTTTGGCCCAATGCCATGTAGTGGAATTTGCATGTTTTCACAAGCTGTTCTTTTCCTCCGTACAAGGTGTTCCACTTGTCTGGTCTCGGAGGGAGTAGCATTCTTCTAGTCTCGCTGAGTTTTGAGCACTCAAAGAGATGGTGTTCAACAGTTTTGTAGGGGTAGTTACATAGCTGGCACTCTGGGGAGTGTTGTGGCTGTATTCTGTTTAGATGTCCATTGAGTGGAGTATGTTGCGTTCTAAGTCTGAAGATGGTGGCCTGGTCCCTTCTTGTTAGATGGTAGGAAACATACAGGTACATCAGATATGTGAACCAGATGTGCATGCAACACTGAAGTTCTGAAACAAAACTAAAGTCTAGAGGTATACGCACACCCAGAACTTTCTGCCGGAGTTTACAGCCAGTCAACGCGAAGAAGAATAAGAAAAAGACACAGAATGAATGAAAATTTAAATAGCACAGCTTTGGTGTTAGTGAAATTGTTTCACAGTGCAGCCCTTGGTTTACCGTGGGTAGCTTTCTACAGCTGGGGATCTAGAAACAAAGATACTTATTGTGGCTTTCAGTTGGTGGATGATATGAAAACCTAGCTACAGGGTGATTGACAAGTAACTTGCTATTTTAAAATACTTATCTTATTTATACCCAAATGGCTACATAAACAGCTCAGTGATTCTTCAAGGGTGTCGAGACCAGAACCCACTTCTTTCATAGGACGTCATCTACTTAATTCCGGGCATGTAATTGACACAGACAGTGCTTTCTGTGTGGTTTATCACACTCCGAACTGTTGAGAATAGCCGAAGCTTTAACAATTAAAATCAACAATCCCCTCTTTTGTAAGCAGACGGAATTTATAGTAAATTTGAAGTTGCCCTGGTAAGTCGCGTGACTACAGTGAGCTTCCAGCAGCCAAAACACACCACAATGTGTCGAAAGGAACTATTCACATTTCAGTTGGATTTATTCAGTTTTGCGCTTCCTTTTATGTTGGTGTAACGCACCTGATGAGATACAGCGAAATATGCAAATAAATAAATAAATTGTGCAATGTATTGTTTGTATCCGCATTATTTAAATTCATTATGGGAAAACATTGTTTTAACTTATCTTATTTATTACCTATCTTTTTTTTTTCAAGAAATGTGTACGAAAGGAAAGCATTTAGCAGGAAATTCTATTTACAATGTGATATGAGCACCAGATTTCCCTAACAGCTTCTTGAGCCGCCCAGGAAATACGCCAGCTGATTTCACCAGAAACTCATTTAGAATGGAAGACGTAACTTCTCGTATTCACACTTCAGGTTCTTCCAGAGGGTGTCTTAATTTCAGATAAATTAATCAACCTGCGACAAATATACAGATTAAATTTAAAGATTATATTCTCATACATTAAAGATCAAAGACACAAAAACTTGAGACAAAAATTACCATAAATAACAGAAAAATGTATAAATACACTGGTACCTCGGTATACGTCCACTTATAACCATAAATGAAAAGTACAATGGAAAGACCAGACAGTGTCACATTTCTTAAACTTCCTGAGAAGAAAGAGCAGAAGTAAAGTTCTCTAGATAGATTTTTAGTTTTAAAAAAAAACAACACTGGTGAGCCTTAGCCAAGTAAAAGTCGAAAGAAGAGACAGAAAAAAAGAAAGAACACCAGAATTTCAGACTTTGTGCTTCTTTTGAAGTTAACAGTCTCCGGATTTATTTGTGGTCTGGTTTATTTGCGCCACTTTCATGGCTAAAGTATTTGTTGGAAGGAAACTTCCAGACAGAAACATCTCCTCCTCCTCCCTTCTCAGCACCGTCCTGGTGGGCACGCGACTCTTCTCAGCAAGGTCATGTGAGGTTAAATTTTCTTTTATTTCATCTAATATTGGCAAATGTACATAGTGCTATCAGTGTCAAACATGGACACTGTCTTCAGAAGACAGAAGGAAAATAGTCACCACAGAAATGAAATGTTGAGATATACTAGGCGTAACGATAATATTAGGAAGAGAGTCAGCACAGAACCTATACTGTACTTCATGGGTAGACAACAAATCAAATGGTTTGGCCATGTAACAAGATTGGCAGCAGACAGTGCCCCACAGAGAGAGCAATGTTATACAGATACAGTGGTAACAGAGCTAGAGGTTGACCACGCAGAATATGGGCCGCAGAAATATCAGAGACACTGAAAAATACTTTATACGAAGCGAACAGAAGGGACTGTTCCAGAGATCTCTTCCTGTCCTGACGCCGCTGGGCATTCCAGGGGCAGAGAAGAGTAGAAGTACATAGTGCATTGGAAAGAGGACACAGATCCTAGATCTTGCCCCAACACTTTGATTAGGTAACTGGATGAGGAGACGCAAACGAAGATGATGATATTGAACCCTGTTTTGATTTCTTGTACAGGTGTTTGTGGCCAACAGTTCCAAGTTCAGTGAGATGTGTCATCCTTTCGGCTACCTGAAGGCCAGCAGCTCTCTGACCACCGTCAACTTGTTTGTGATGCCTTACAATTACCCTGTCCTGCTTCCCTTGTTGGGTGAGTGTTGATCATCGTGTTCTGAATATCTTCAGTCGTTTGTTTGATATTCACACACTGAGGCAAATTTACTGTCAGCAAGTGTCGTTTCCATTATTTTAGATATCTGCCTGTGTGGGTTACGGGACCCCATTGTAGCGACAACAAGAATATACCCTTTGCCTCCCCAACAAGCATGTCGTGAGAGTCAACTAATGGGGAGCTTCGAAGTCTGAATGCATTTGCCTGGGAGGCAAGGAACCAACAATCTGCACACACATAACTCAGATCTGTAAAATGGATATGCACGCAACACTTGGGTTCTGGAACATGACTAAGGTCCAGAAGTGGATGACCAAACACAACTTTCCGCTGGAGCTTACAGCCTGTGAACACAAAAAAGGAGATTTTAGATCTCTGACTCCTTTCCTGTGGATTCCGTTGCACAAGCATAAGTTTCATTGTGTGCGCACTCCAGCACCGTTGTCTAATCCTAGTTCGATTCACTGATATTTGGTTAACTGTCTACCAACATGGCATCTGTGGCTTAGGCGCTGCGAACATGCTTCGTAATTCCTAGGTGGCAGGTTCGATCCCACTCCTGGCAGTTTGGTGGCAAGCTGCCTTGCATTTGGTTTTGACAGTGGCATCAAGAGCCCACTTTCTGAAAGTACTGAATATAAAACTGCCTAGTAAACTCAGAAGCAATAAAAAAAATGCTGGGGTTGGTTCGGCAAGGTCCTGTAAAGGGTACACAACTAACTTTAATTCTCACTAAGTTCTAAATTAATCTTTCTGTTGCTCCGTTCAACACCCCACCGCATATTCTGGTGAGTTGAGAGTGCGGGTGGTAAAAACTTACTGCTCATCTCACAGAAATGTTGTACAATGCGACTAATTAGGGCTTATGGGCAGTTATCTTAGCCGAGTTGTAAACCGCAACATGTGTCAGCCACCCTTTTTAGGGCATACACAAAAGAATAGGAAAAATTGATTCTGTTATCCAATTTCAAGCCTGTAGTGTATTTTCACTTCCACAAATTTCCTAGTGCCAGGTAGCTCCTCTTAACTTTCTTTTGCTTATGTTTGCATAGCTAATTACCCCCCCCCCCCCCCCCCACCTTCTCATTGTTCCCATTACTGCCTAAATTTGTGTTTATGGAGATGCAGCCTTTGTAGCTGTTTATTCAAAGAAATTGGAGTAGTCTTTCCCTGAATGATAGTTCCGAGGCCCCATTGTGGTAGCAGAAAAAAAAAAAGATCCCCCCCCCCCCCCCCCCCCCCCCCCCCCCCCCCCATCCCCAAGAATTTCATAGAATGTGACTAATTAAAAGTGTTTTCTTCAAGGTCAGATTGTATCTGCCTGGAATGCCAGGAACCAACAGCCTGCATACAAGTAAGTCAGATCTGTAGAGCAGATGTGCATGGAAAGCTCTGGAACAAGACCAACGTCCAGATAAGTGGATGAACAGCTAAAACTGTCTGCTGGAGTTTACAGCTGGTGACCAGCAAGAAGAAGAAGACGATGAAGTTACTTGTCAGAATAGACATCCTGGCACATGTTCTGACCCATTTGAGCTCCGTCCTCCGATACAGCAGCCATCTCTATGTCTGCATGCTTACTGTGCTCGTTAGGAGTGAAGTGGGAGTTTTTGCATGATGGAAATATTCTTTCATCAGATTATTGTTTGGATAAATGAGTTTGTCATTGTTCTAGGCTACAACGGGGTATCTGTCAGATGACAGAAGAAGAATAAATGAATGTATAAATGGATGAATTAATCGAGGATTGGCGTCATTGTGCTCGGGTTGGCATTACCCTGCATGTTTCATCCACTTCCTCCGTAGCCAGCGAAGAGTTTTTTTTTTCTGATGGTGCTAGTTGCGAACTGATTCAAGGCCCGCCAGTCATGTATTCTCTGCTTACTCCACTGATTGATTCTCTTGAGGCACAGATGCTGTCTGTGTTCTGCTGCAATGCTTTGGTATTTTTTATGTGCTTATTATTATTAGCTTTGGCTAGTCTGGGAGGAAAATTCTGACATGCCAACAGATAGAGCAGTGCTGTTCTGATCTGGCAGCTTCTGCAGACTGCTTTGTTCCAGACATACTGGTGTTACCTTTTTCTTTGGAGTAAACAAGGCGAGTCGAAAGAGGGATCATGATGCCTGGGCAATATTGCCCAGGCTTTGTGCTGTGAAGAGAACAAAGGTCATCTCTTTCTAAATTTGGTCTAAAGCGGGTCTTGCTAGTCACACTCGCCATCCCCATGGGCTCTTGACTTCCATGCCTCCTCATAGCACTATGTAACACTGTCGTCTGGAAAGTCGGAAAGATGCCAATCGAGCCACGGAATGGAATATGTTGAATTATTTCCAAAAACAATTTTTGACTCAAAACACACGACACACACACACATCACTTTCGTATTATTAATGTCTGTGGCTCCCCCCAGATGAGCTGTTCAAGGTACACAACATGAAGCCTAACCAGCAGTGGCGGCAGCGATTTGAGAATTATTTGAAGACAATGCCTGGCTATTACGCGCCGGTGAGTACTTTCGTCTCATACATCTTTGCCTTCAATTTGATATTTCGAAATAGGTCAACCAGTATGTGATAACATATACTTACCATTCACATGTCAGAATAAGACTTGCTTTAGCAATGCAAAGGCTAAACAGCATGACGAACCTATGTCATAGCGTCTGCTTTCAGTCGGCTACAGTTTATCAGAGATCTCAATGTTGAAACACAGTTTTCTGGATACAAGGATTAATATGTAGGTGACTTGGACATTATGCCAGTGAAATCATTAATCTGAAACTCACACATCTTAGAATCTCACATTTCTTTTTTTATACCTTAGAATTTTCACAGTTTGTTCCAGGGTCCCATAGCGGGGGGCGCGAGGAGAACAAGAATAGGCCACTGTCTTCCCCAATAAGCATGTCATAAGAGTCGACTAATTAGGGGTTTCCTTCGATGTTGAGTGGAACCGCCTGAGAGACAAGGAACCAACAGTCTGCATACAAATAAGCCTGCTCTGTAAAACAGTTGTGCATGCAAAACTCGTGCTCTAGAACAAGTTGCAAACAACCAGAACATTCCGCAGTAGCTGACATCCGGTGAATGCAAAGATGATGATGATATGCTTGTCTTGTGTCTTAGAATTTCACATATTGTCTACCTTAGAATTGCTCTTGTTGTAATTCCACATGTTAAATTTCCACAAATCTCATAAAGTATTTTAAAAAAAGGTCAAGGTTCCCTTTTCCACTCCTCTGAAGCCTCATGTGCCACTAGGCGTAACAAGAACTGATGATGATGATTTCCACTCCTTTAGGCATATAGGGCTAGACCTATATTTTTATAGACCAGTAGGCACAAGATGGGTGATAAAGTCAGCATTACATGGCCAGCTTTACTTCCCATGGCTGCACCCGGTACCCACTCAAGGCTGGGTGACCTGGGAGTCACGGTCATTTTTGAAAAAAAGTCTGGCTCTGCCAGGAAGCAAACCCACGACCTTCAGATTTGCATGCAAGCGTCTGGCTGCTATGCCTCGGTGACTCCTGCACAAATCTGATAATTCCACTTATCTAAAACCTGACATTCAATCCTAAAGAGTGTACCAAACACCTTGAGGATGTTCGTTTCGAATAAACAAACTTGGTAGGTGAATATACCTTGCTTGTTTCTATGTTTTTGTCACAGAATTTGCGGCGAGCTTTGGCTCGAATGGGTGCCCCCAACCTGGTGTCTGACAATATGGACAACTGCCTTAGCTACAGTGTGATTACCTACCTGAAGAAACTGAAGAACCAGGTTTGTTTGTTTGCAAATGTGACAGCATGTTGTGTTCGTTCATTCATTGCCTTCTTGTGCCATTATTTATCACACAAGGCTCATAGTCTGTTCTTCCACTCTGCTCTTCTCAGAGTCCATGCTGTGTGGTGTTGGTAGTCATGTCTACCCACAACCTTCTGTCGCGTATACTTATAGTCAACTCTGACACAGATGATCTTCCATAGTCCATGCCGTGTGGCGTTGGTAGTCATGTCTATCCACAACCTTCTGTCTCATGTACTTATAGTTGGGAAATAAACAGACAGCCAGATTAGCTGGCTCTGCACAACTTGATTGAATATTGATACATGATAGGCACTTATGGATATGGCCTTATCGGGGCATGAGTACAATTGGGAACAGCAAATTGATCATCACAGTCTGGTGAAAGTGATGCAGGGAGGAGTGACAAGGGGATCTGGCCGAAACTTGGCGCTCAGAGAAAAGGCAAGACAGTCGTATAATCAGCGACCCACGGGAGTTACTTCAGGGACCTACAGAATGAGTTAGTAACTCCTGCTGACCTCTTTAGAGCTGTTTGTAAACATGTTGGCATTACAGTTTTGGATGTTTCATTGGTCCTTTTTGATAGGCAAGGGTTAGGTAATATTTTAATGTGTCGATTGTGAACTGTTTATTTATCCTTGTTTCATTCTCACAACAGGCTCGAATGGAAATGGACCGCCTTAACGCATCTATTGGCCAGAAACCATCGCGGCATGAGGGAATACGGGTGGCCTCGAGGTTAGTTCGCTCTGCCAGATTTTTTTTATTAGTGGCTGTTCTCGGTGCAGTGAAAGTTTTTTGTTTAGGCTCCTAAATGTTCAGGTAGATGTATCTGCTCTGTAATTGTAGCCAGCTCCCATACTGGCATGTCTCCACTGTCATTTTATCCAGTTCCTATTCTGGCATGTCTTTCAGATAGTTTTATCCAGTTCTTATGCTGGTGTCAGGTAAATTTGTCCTATTCCTAAATAAACATGTCTGCTCTGTAATTTTATCCAGTTCCTATGCTGACATGTATGTCAGCTTATTTTATCTAGTTCCTATACTGCCATGTCTGCTGTCTAAGTTTATCAATTTCTTTGTATTTTTATCCGGTTGATGTCCTGACATTTCTGATAAACAGTTAACTATCATCATCATCAATTCTCGTTATGCCTAGTGGCACATGAGGCTTCAGAGAGGACTTTCCATGCTTTCCTGTCCGGTGCAATCTTCAGTGCAGTTTTCCATGTCAAAGATGCCGCACTCAGGTCACTTTCCATCGTTCGTCTCCGTGTTGTTTTTGGGCGCCCCTGTTTTCTCTTTCCCTCTGGTGTCCATGTGAGAGCTGTTTTGCAGGTATATCAGAAGTCATTCTCATAACGTGGCCAAACCATTTCCATCTTATCTTGGTAATCATACTGTCTAAAGTTTCTTGGTTTGTGGCTTGAAGTAGTTTAGTGTTTGAGATTATATCTGGCCAGAAAATTTTGATTTACGTAGACATATGTGTTTAACTCTCAAGGTTTTTTTTTTGTTTTCAAATTTTTGTTTCATCACACTTGCTTTCTTGTTTCCTGATATGTTCACTGTGTCTATGGTTGCCCATCGATCTACAACTGAGGATCAGCGGTTCCTTCGAGGGCCCGAATGCATCTTCCTAAAAGGTGAGGAACCAACAATCTGCTTACAGATGAACCAGATCTGTAAAATAGATGTGCACAATAAAAGTTGTGGACTGAGACCATAGTCCAGAAGCGGACAAACCAGGCTGTCCGCTGGTGTTAACAAACGGTGAATGTGAAGAAAGAAGAACGGCTGGCTGAACGGTTAGAATGCTGGCCTGTCACATGGGAGACCCATGTTTGAATACTCTGTGAGGTTGGGAATTTTTTTCTTTTGGGGGCAAAATAAAATTCTCACCTGCACAGTTTGTGGCGACAGTACTAGTCATGCAGCCTTCAATCCTGAGACTCAAAGACCCTCCCGCCTACACCGCAAAAGTGGTATACTGAAGGCGGTAATTGGCAGAGTATGAAGAAAATGGAGATATTCTAAAACTGTTTGGACATATATCAGACATTTCTTTTATGGAGCTTTGGAACTCAGTGGGTGATTGGGGTCAACCTCACGCCGGTCGCATTTACTTTCCAGGTACCGTTTTTAGTCTCTGCTTCTGTCCATGTGTTTTATCATATACATAATGTGTCTATGACTCAGAATTGTGTTGTTTATTTTAAATTCATTTGCTGGAGCAGAAGTAGGACCAAGTCAGTTTTGCAGCGGAAGGATTTCAACCAGTTGCTGGCCAGCCTGGGGGGTAACATGGCTATCTTGAAACAAGAGCTGCAGCAGGACTATAGTGGCTTTACCTTGGCTGTTGAAGATCCAGAGATCAAACCTCAGTTTTACAGGTAAACAGTTTTTCTTGTTTGGTGATGTCTTTTCTATGGCATTTGCCAGAGAGACTGTTCTGAAAATGGGTGCTTCAAAGTGAAAGAATTATCCTCCTTGTACCTGTATGGATTCTTTGGCCCATATGGAGGAGTGGGGGCAGAGGACACATTGCCCCCAGTAAGCATGCCATAAGAGGTCACTAATTATGGATGTTTCTGTCAAAGTGCATCTGCCTGAGAGGTGAGAAGCCAACAGTCTGCATACAGGCAAACAAGCCAGCATTTGTCAAATGAACATGCAGAACTCGAGTTCTGCAGCAAGACCAAAGTCTACAAGTGCAATCAGAACTGCAAAAGTGCATGAACAATCCGAACTGTGCAAAAGTGCATGAACAATCCGAACTGTGCAAAAGTGCATGAACAATCCGAACATTGCAAAAGTGCATAAACAATCAGAACTGTGCAAAAGTGCATGAACCAGAGAGAGATGTTGTCTCTTTCTCTGTTTCTCTCCCTTCGTTGCCCATATTTACCATTTTATGGATGGAAATTTGGAGTCTGGTCTTGGTCAGTTTTTATAAATATACTGGGGGTTGAACCCTAGACCACAAAGAAGATAAGCAGGCATGAAGTCCTCTGTCTGCTTCTTAAATGTATGCCACGTGACACAACTTTCTAATCACTGAATACCTTAAAAGAAAAGGTGTATTTCAGTGTGAAGGGAAGTAAAAACTTAATACAAAGAAAGCAAAGAATTAACTAATTTCCTTCCCCTTGTGCAGTTAAAAGTGGTTTTTGGTCACATTGCTACAGAGAGCTATGCGCGACCTTATGCTACGCAATAATGAAATTATATAAAGTCATGAATCCACAAGTTTTACCAGATTTTTTTCCACCCCAAATAATAACCGAAAACAATTTGGGCGAATATAATCTAACCAATCATCACTGTGCACTTGAAACCAGTATCAAAGATGTCCTCCTGGCATATTGGACACTGTCCATGGACATCATGTTGACCAAAACCCATAAAAGCCAGAAAAATAACTTTTTCCGGGTGAGCCTATACATCATAGAGACAAGCAACTATAGCTCGTCGTATTTCACTACGCTGGATAATATATCTAGTTTGGGCGCCGCGTTAGCGCAGTGCGACTCACTGCAGCCCGCGGTGGGTGTTTGAAACAGGGAGGTTTCTGGGGCTTACCCAGTCTCTAGGAAGTGGGTGCCAAAGTTAACACTCTGGGGTAAATGGAGGAACGTCGCTGTAGCTACGCAGTTTCATGCTGACGGCGACACAGGCGGACAGTTATCAGCTGTCCGTACTGGTGGCAGAGCACTTATGGTTTATAACCGTGTGCAATGATGCTGGTTCACTTCTCTTGACTTTACCTTTTTTAACATATCTAGTTTTTAAAAAAAATATTTTTTAATTAATTTGTTTCCTGTGTGGGTTCCGGGGCCCTGTAGTAGGGAAATCAAGAATAGACCCCCTGCCTACCCAAAAGCATGTTGAAAGAGTTGACTAACTGGGAGCTTCTTTTGAAGTCGGAGTGCATCTGCCTGAGAGGCAAGGAACCAACAGTCTGCACACAGATTAGTCAGATCTGTCAAACGGATGCACACTCAATGCTCAGGTTCTGAAACAGGGCTGCAGTCCAGAGGTGGACGAACAACCAGAACTTTCCACCAGAGTTTACAGCCGGTGAACATGAAGAAGAAGAATTAATTTGTTAGTCTTTGTTTTGTTTTTCCTTTCAGAAATCCTTACGACATCCCTCGCAAAAGCTTAATTGATCAAATCAGTCGAATGAGAAACAACTTCCTGCGAACATCAATCAATTCTGAATCTCTGATTGACCTGGGTAATATTATCGCAGTCCCATTTATATGTTTGTGATAGTTTATGTTTTTTCATTGTTGTCATATTTAATGTTTTGTCATAGTTTATGTTTTGTTGTTGTTGTCAAAGTTTGGTTTTTTAATGTTTATATTTTGTCATCACTTGTTTTGTTGCAATTTGTTTTATCATTTGATCGCAATATTTTGTCATGTATGCTGTTATTTCCTTTGGCATCATTTCTGTTCATATCTTTTCATAGTTTATGGGGGGGGGGGGGGGGAGGGTGGTATGTTCAACATCTCTGTTTATTTTTTCCATGGTTTATCATTTATGTTTTGTTATTGTTTATGCTTTGTCATTATTTTTGCTTTGTCACTGTTTATGTTCTGTCGTCGTTTGTGTTTTACCATCGTTTATTTATGTTTTGTCATCATGCTTGTTACCACAGCTCCATGACCATATGTGATTTCTGTGACTTTCCCAAGTCTGATAGCTGATCATGTTCTTACCAAGGTGCTCACGTCTTATAACTGATCATGTTCTTATCACTGTGGCCACGTCTGATAGCTGATCATGTTCTTACCAAGGTGCTCACGTCTTATAACTAATCATGTTCTTTCCACTGTGACCACGTCTGATAGCTGATCATGTTCTTACCAAGGTGCTCACGTCTGATAGCTGATCATGTTCTTATCACTGTGACCACGTCTGATAGCTGATCATGTTCTTGCCAATGTGCTCACGTCTTATAACTGATCATGTTCTTATCACTGTGGCCACGCCTGATAGCTGATCATGTTCTTATCACTGTGGCCACATCTGATAGCTGATCATGTTCCTCCCTGTTTTAATGTTGTAAGTAAAGGACTGTTTTCAACATCTGCAAGGGAATAGAAGATACAGTACAAGACCTATATTTTATAGACCAACGGCACTCGGTTGGTGATGTGGTTAGCATCAGGCAGATGCCTTTATTTCCCAGGACTTTATCTAGTACCACTTTAAGGCTTGGCCAACATGGGAGCCAAGGTCATAAAAAAAAAAAGATTTGGACCCACGGCCATTGGATATGCAGGCCAACTTCTAGCTGATCCACCACAAGCAGCTTCCCTGACATTTTATTCTAGCGTCAGAATTGGGACATTTGGGTCGTTGTAAGCTAGCGACCTACGCCCCAGTTTAGAGGAATCATTAATACAACACATCTGGCAGTAATCCGGGAGCCGTCAGTTAAATGGCCTTAAATGGCCGTGCTGTATGTCCTTTTATGTAACAATTTATTTTTTAACTGTTCCAGATGAAAAGCACAGAGTGCCGATCAGTCAGATGGGTAACTATCAGGAAGTGTTGAAGAAACAGCCGCCTCCACTGAGGGAGTTGGAGAACACACCTACCAGACTCCACATGTTCGGCAATCCATTTAAAGTTAACAAGCAGGTCAGTGCTACAGGTCCTGTGTCTGTTTAAAAGGGGGAAAACACAGGTGCCAGTGGGTAAAAGGGGATGGGCTCAGTTTCAGTTGCCTCAGATAATTATAGGTAGGAGGATGGGCTTCATTCATTGTATTAGGTGTTGGAAGATAAGAGGATGGGCTTAATTGCACCAGGTGTTGAAAGATAAGAGAATGGGCTCAATTGCGCCAGGTGTTGAAAGATAAGAAGAGGGGCTTTAATTGTATCAGGTGTTGAAAGATAAGAAGAGGGGCTTTAATTGTATCAGGTGTTGAAAGATAAGAGGATGGGTTCCATTGCAGCAGGTGTTATCCCATGTACCCTTGCCTTCCTGCCTGAGCTCTGGTGCTTTTATTTGCAAGCATGTCTTAAAAGTGGACTCACTGGATGTTTCCTTCACAGTCGGAGTGCCTCTGCCTGAGAGGCAAGGAACCAGCAGTCTGCATACACATAGACCAGATCTGTAAAACAGATGTGCGTGCAAAACTCAGGTTTAGGATCAAGAGCATAGCCTAGGTGTGGGCCAGCAGCCAGAGCTTTCCACTGGAGTTTACAGCTGGTGAATGTGAAGAAGATGAAGAAGGATTAAGTCTTGTTTTAGTAGGTAATTCTGGGGGAAGTTTTGGTTGTTTGTTCACTTCTGGACTTTGGGCTAGTTCCAGAACTTCAGATTGAAATGCACATATGTTGCTTATTTGTGTGCAGACTGTTTGTTCCTTGCTTCTGAGGCAGATACACTCAGACTTATAACACGCTTTTTAAGTGGCAGTGGGTTTGTTCTTTGTTCCTCTTCCCCCCCATCCAAAATAGGGTCCTGGAACCCAAGAACCCAAGCGGCATCCTTGAGGGTACAGACTGATCGATTGATCTGTACCCTGTCTGTCTAGGTTCATTGTCTCAGTGCTGATCTTCTTCTATTTCAGTTGACTGTTGACGAAGCAGAAGAGGCTATTGTGATAGGAAGCTCGCCAAGGAAGCGGACCTCATCCGAAAGTTTGCCTAATTCACCGACTCGTAAACGAAAGCCAGGTAAGCCTTACCACTGTATCAGCTTCTGTACATAAGCTAAAGGTCTTCCGGAGGTGGGTGGTTTGGAATGCCATTCCTCTTTATTCCTTCAGTGTTAGAGTTATATAATGATCTCTCTGTTTGGTCCTATCATCTGTATAGGGCAGTGGCCAAGGGAGTTTCAGAGGAGGGAGGGGGGGGGGGGGGGGGGAATCAATTGATATTGAAATTGGGCTAGTTCGACGTTAGTCTCCCGAAATAGAGTAGGTCACTTTTCATTCACAAGTTTGTTGGGCTGGTCGACTTTCCTAAAGGTTACAGGTGTGTCCCGCTCTGTTTAAAGTCTTGCATTTATGTTTTCATTTTGAGAAAGAGAATGCTCGTGACAAAGGTTGCAGCACTCTCTAGGGGAGTTGTGTTAGACCCAGTTTCTCCATGTTTTTGGAGTGTTAAAAGCGCTGGCGTGCTGAAATATACAATTCTCTCTAGTCTCTAGTCAAATCTATCTTTTTTCTTTAGACCTGTCAATTATCTCTCATCACGACTTGTCGGTTTTCTCTAGATATCTGCAGATGAGTTACGTATAGGTATTTTGTGTATCTTTGCAGATCTAATACCCAAAGATATACTTTATCACTTTACAGATTTATTACATAATGATTTTTTTTTACACATTCTCTATATCCCTGTATTGTTCCATAATGCAAAGATCATTTGTATCTCAATAGATCCACTAGGTAACGATCTATATCCCCTACAGATCCATTACCTTATGTTGTTCTGTATAGATCCATTAATTTAAGTGTCTGGATCTCGACAGATCTGTTATGTTATTCTGTAAAGATCCATTAATTTGAATGTCTGGATCTCAACAGATCTGTTATGTTATTCTGTATAGATCCAATAATTTGAATGTCTGGATCTCGACAGATCTCTTATGTTATTCTGTATAGATCCATTAATTTGAATGTCTAGATCTCGACAGATCTCTTATGTTATTCTGTATAGATCCATTAATTTGAATGTCTAGATCTCAACAGATCTGTTATGTTATTCTGTATAGATCCATTAATTTGAATGTCTGGATTTCAACAGATCTGTTATGTTATTCTGTATAGATCCATTAATTTGAATGTCTAGATCATGACAGATCTGTTATGTTATTCTGTTACATACTGAAAAACTGTCTGCATGTATCCACAGGTCCACTGCCCAAAGATATTCCTTACCGCCGGCTCTCGACCTCATCCATCACCCCGCCATCCAGCCCCGCGCCATCATTCATATCCGACACAGATTCTGAAACAGGTAAGTATTTACCTGGGAGCACAGAAGCTGACTTCCCTCTGGCTGGTCAGGTCACTGCGGTGTTACTCCAGCCAATTCGCAAAGTGTTCAGTCTCACTGTTTCTTCATCTTCTTTTTTGTGTTCACCGGCTGTAAATTCTGGCAGAAAGTTTTGATTGTTCGCTTAAGTCTTGTTCCAGAACATGAGTTTTTCATGCACATCCATTTTACACATCTGGTATATTTGTATGCAGACTGTTGGTTTGTCGCCTCGGAGGTACATGCAGTCTTGGCTTCAAAGGAAGCACCCCTACCTAATTGGTCAACTTTTACGGTGTGCTTCTGTTGGGGAGGTGGTCAGTGAGTCCGTTTTTGCCCTGGAATCCACACAGGAAGCCTCACCGTTTATATCATTTTGTATTTCCATGTGTGGGTTCCGGGGCCCTATTGTGGGAGAAACAAGAATAGGTCCACTGCCTCCCCAACAGGCATGTCGTAGGAGTCGACTGATTGGTGGTTTCCTTTGAAGTCAGAGTGCCTCTGCCTGAATCAGGAATAGTGGATAGGTCTTATTTCCTGGAGAAAAAACAGTTAAATACAGCGGTTCTGGAGAGATTACAAATGGAAAAAAAAATGCATACGGCAGTTGTCAAATGTGCCAACACGAATGATCCCACACCAGAATTGCAGGTGACTGTTGGTGCAGACAGTCACTCGTAAAGCTTCCGCTCCATTCTGAATGTAATCAGCCACCTGACATTGTAGTGTAGTCAACAGAAACACAGTGGGCCCAACAAGAAGTACACTCCACATGAAATCCACAGCTCACATTGTCGCTCCAGCGTATCGACTGCTGGCTATGGAAGGACTGTTCATTTTTAAGATCATGTTCGTTGCACAGGGGCTGCGTGGTCTTGAGGTATGGTGTCCTCATTGAGTGCTGAGGTGCTGGGTTCAGGCCCCCGTGAAGGCTTGGATTTTTTTCTGTTCACGTGGACTTCTAGTAATTCCCCCTGGTCTCTGGGTAGTGAGATCGGATGACCGTGTGTATTGTTGCGCATGTAAACAAATCCCTTGGCAGTTGAAAATTGAAAAAAGTAGCCTAACGGCGCTGCCCGGGCAAAATTAGGAGTTACAAATCTACCCAAAATATTTTAGGATCCATTATCCGTGCTACGGAGCCCATGCACTTCGCTGAGCTACTTCGGACTCAAGACTTCAGTTAGAAGTAGAATGGAGCACTTATGGGTTACTTCTCGTGTGCCATGATGTTGATCCACACTTCACACTTCTTCATTGCTCATCAGATATGACCATAAGTGCTCTGAGCTCCTCAGTGATGTGTCTCTGATTGTGTTTAGACTCATGACTCCCATTCTCTTCCAGTTGATGTAACGATGGGTGGCACCCGCATGTTTTTCCTATCTCACGGCTCCAAGTTATGAGAGGATTGTACTGTGAAGCAACAGTCTGTGGCACTGCTGCCTACAAGCAGCCTATAAAATATGGATCTACTGCAATGTGGCCTGAAACAGCTAGCCCCCCTCTTACAGCAAAAGGCAATCCCAGTCAGCACAGAGAAACATCTCATACAAAGCATATTTATTCCCACCCTATGCTACCAGTGCCAGACGTGGTAACTGACAACAAAACATAAAAGAAAGTTAGTAACCATGGAAATGAGGTGTGACCAGAAGAGATAAAATCAGGAATGAGGGCACACGAGATAAAGTCGGCACAGAACCAATTCTAAATTACACAGAAAGACACAAATCAAATGGTTTGCTCACTTGGAGAGAATGTCTTCTGATGCTATACTATACAAGGCATATACCAAAAAAGGAGAGGGACATAGAGCAAGAGGTAGACCAAGATGAATACGATGTATCTATGGTTGAAGCAGCCAGAAGAGCACGAAGCAGGACCTTATATCCTCCTTAACACCGAAGCGGTAAAAGAGGACGTCAAGAAGCAGCAGCAATGCGGCCAATGCACCAGGTGTCCTTGTTGGTTCCGTTGCCTCGTGTGTGTGAAAAGAGATTATACACACATCACCTGAAAGCATGTCATAAAAAGCAACTACCACATTTTCCATGTATAAGACGACCCATATTTTTCTAGCTTACAGTTAAGAAATAAATATTTTAAACACATTTCAGTATAAGACAAGACAACTCCCAATTTGAACTTAACAAATTTAGGAAACATATCATCTTAGGAAAATCCTGCATTTGTTGTCCAAATCACCCACCTTGGAAAATGAACTGTGGCAAACACTGATGAAAAACTAAACTTAAAATTTTTAATTCTAATGTCAAATCATGGGGAACAACCAAGGCAATTACTGATAAATTACAGACATTCATTAACTGGTGCCTGCACAGAATAGAGGGAATTATATGGGATGATAGAATAACTAATGTAGAGGTTTGGTAGAGAACTAAGCAAGCTCCATGGACCAAGAGGTGAAGAAAAGACGCAGGTGTTGGATAGGACACACATTGAGAAAACCGGAGAACAATATAACTATAATGTCTTTGCACTGGAACCCACAGGGGCGTAGAAATAAAGGAAGGCCAACAAAAAAAAACACGGAGAAGGAAGCTGGAGAATGAAGTTAGAAAGATGGGGAGAGCTGCATGTGATAGCAAGGGATAGAACGACTTGGTATGAGTTGGTTGAGGGCCTATGCTCCATTGGGAGACAGAAAGGCAGAAGAAGAACAAACACTGATGAGCCTTATGAAAATGGGTTTGGAGAGAATGTCAGTGAGGAAGGGAACTGGTCAAATGTCTTGGCCTACAAACTGTGAAGAACTTATATTTTCACATCTCAAAAACAGTGTCTGTCTTCCGTTGACAGATTTCCTATACGGTTTTACTTTGGATCTCTTTCTCTCTCTCTCTCTCTCTCTCTCTCTCTCTCTCTCTCTCTCTCTCTCTCTCTCTCTCTCTCTCTCTCTCTCTCCTCTCTCTCTCCCTCTCTCTCTCTCTTTTTGCTGTTTCTATCCTTCTCTATACTCTTCTCTTCTTCACCCCCCCCCCACCCCCCCTGTATCTCTGTATCTCCATCCTGTCTTTTGTCTTTTTTTTTCTCTTTCCTTTCTTCTCTCTTTTTTCTTTCTCTCTCCCACCTGCTTTCTTCTACAGCCTCTTTCACCTCCTTCCTTACACCATCTCCACTTCATTCCCTCTTCCCCCACCCCGTATGCCACATCTCCACTTCATTCCCTCTTCCCCCACCCCGTATGCCACATCATCATTTCATATATATCCCCCGTGTGGGTTCCGGGGCCCCATTGTGGGGGAAAACAAGAATAGACCCACTGCCTCCCCAAAAGCATGTCTTAAGAGTCGACTAATTGGGAAGCTTCCTTTGAAGTCGGAGTGCATCTGCCGGAGAGGCAAGGAACCAACAGTCTGTATTCAAGAGAATGAGATCTGTAAAACTGATGCACACGCAACACTCAGGTTCTGGAGCAGGACTGCAGTTCAGTAGTGGACGAGCAACCAGAACTTTCCACCAGAGTGTACAGCTAGCTGGTGAACGCGAAGAAGAAGAAGATCATTTCATATTTTGCTTTTCAACCCTCTTCTCTTACACCACCTCCCTCCCTTTTTTTAAAACCTTATTACTTTATCTCTCTTTCTCTCTCCCTCCATTCAGGTCATCCTCATCTCATTTTCCTCCCTCTCTCACTCCCTCCCTATTTTCCTGTCTCTCTCTTTCAGTCAACAAGTCTTATTTCTCTCTCTCTCCCACCCAACCTCCATTGTGTTTCTCTCCTTCCTTCCACTATCTCTGTCTCTTCCGTCTCACTACTATCTTATTTATCCTACCACATCTCATTATCTTTACTTGTTTTTGTTTTTTTAAACTTTGTTGCAAGCAAATGTTTGATATTCTACACTTTGTGTGTACCAACCAGCATGCCGTGTGTGACTGTATCTTTTACAATTAGTCAGGGTGTACTGGAGAAATCTGGCAGCTAGTTTGCTACATACAAGATGTGAATGTTTTCTTCCCAGTGAAAGTGACAGGCTAGTGGTATTGTTGTTGTGAATTGCTTTCACCTTTTGGGACTTACAGGAAAAATGCCCTCATAAACCATACGTGTTGATGTCCAAGGATAATGAAGGCAACTGTCAGTCTCTCAGGACCATGAAGCTGCGCTGTTGATTGTGGAAACATCTGCAATGACAGTTAGGTCCAGTGCAAGAGTGGCAGTTTCTGTCACAGAGCCTGGAAAGGGTCCTTTGCTACTTACTTTTTAAACAAACCATGACTGCTGTTGCTTCTCACTCTGCAATGTCTTCAGTAGGACAGATTTCCTTCACTAGCATTTTTCCAGAGGAATGGTAGAATTTCTCTTCATGAATTATGAAATTATTTTCACAGCACTCCGGACACATCCATAGGGGTTCAGATTTCCCTCTCAACATATTTATCAGCGTCTTGCGGTTAATAGTGCCATTCCTTTGTTGGTTATCAAGACTTCCTGTTCGTCTGGTGTGCTTCTCATGCTTGGCTGTGCCGATCTTTACTCCCAATTCTCGTATTCTTAGCAGTGATGTGGACACGTTGCTTCCAAAATCCTCAGCACATCCTATCTCTCTAAGGGCACTGACAATGTCTGCGTGATCCATGGGCCGGCCATCTTCAATTAATGCAGCAACTGCCAGTCTATCAGCTCTTTCATTACCAACAACGCCTGCATACCCTGGGACAAATATGAAGGTAACTGCACACACAGGGGAGTTTTGCAATGACTTAAACAACTGTCTGCGTAACCAGCCTGCCTCGACCCGGCGGATCATGCTCAAAGAATCACTCAGCACACACACACACGGGAATTGTATTTCTCTTTTTTGCTGTAGGTTCGACCTACAGCTGGGAGGCTTTCTTATCCAGTCTTTGTTGTCTGTTTTCCAGCATTTATTTGATCCTTAGTCTGTTTTCTCACTTATTTTTTTTTCTTCTGTTGTCCACTGTGTTTCCTTAAATCTTCACATTTTCTGATGATATTTTTCCGTCACTCTCTCTGTCTGTCTCCTGTCAGACGAAACTCCATTGCAGATTGTTACAGATTCAGACAGCGAGAGCACAGCTTTGGGCAGTGATGGCGAAGAGACACCCGCGTACAACCACATAACATCCAGCCCTAATTTAGATTCAAGTTCCCACAGCGAAAATGGTGTCTGCGAATCCGACGCCTTGATGGACGGTGTCAAGGGGACTGACAGTAGATTGTTTGAGACACTGGCGGAGGCTTTTGTGGGCAGTAAGAAGGATCTTCAGGTGTGGAACTTCAACAGGCAGCTCAAGGGTCTTGTCACAAAAGAGGTGAAAAGGCCAGGAAGAAGTAAGTGGAGTGTAAATTTTGTCTTCTTGTGTTGTCCTTTCTGTTTTTATGTCAGTTGAGTCAAGAATTGACATCACAGCATTCTGGGCTTTCCCATGTGCGCTCCGCCCTCATCTTCAGCAACCAACACAGTTTCAGTACTAATGGTGCCGGTTGTAATCTGGTTATATGTCCGTCTTGCCTTTTCTGTGAGTGTAGTGAGCCAGCCAGACCCTCCAGTTACACCAAGGTGCATCATTCTCTTTAAACTATGATAATCTTGTTTCTCTTCTGACTTCGTTACATGTTCCCAAAGGGCCTTGACCACGTCTGCCTTGTCATGTATCAGTGGTGTTTTCATGTGAGAGATACCCAAGTAGTATGTCAGTTTCTCTCCGCTCCCTTGAATTCCTGAACATTGTTAATTATGAAATTGACTGCCTCCTGTCTTCTTACATTGTTGTGCTGTCCCTTTGTGAAATTTTTTATTGCTCAAATCTTGTAGATTATGTTGTTTGTGTTCTTCTTCTCTTCCACCTTGTAACTCATCGAAGTGTCAGGGGGAGATGTAATGTTCGTTGTTGAGCTCTGTCCAGAGCACTGTTAAGACTGGTGTTCATTTCTGTAAGGCTGTTCTTAATGCCATCACACCATCTTTTCCGAGGTCTTCCACTCGCTCTATACCCGTTGTAACGTTTAAGTTGGCTCGCTGTACCAGGGCATTCTTGTTAGGTGTCCAAACCACTTTATTTGTTCTTTGATGACCTGTAAGACTGGCTTTATTCCTAGCATTTGTCTGATTTCATGATTTTGTATTCTATCTTTCCTTGAAACTCCTGCAGCTCTTCTGAGGCATTTCATCTCTTGTGTTCAGCGCTGTAAATTTCTGGCTGTTCGTCCACTTCTGAACTTTTAAGGTTTTTTTTCCAGAACTTAAGTTTTGCATGCACATCTATATTTCAGATTTGTTCTTTTTTAAGTAAACTAATTTTAAGCAGGCTATTTTCCTCACCTCTTGGTGGATGTAGTCCTGCGACATGTTTGTTGAAGTGACAGAGGATCTATTCTCCCGCCTCTCCCCCCAAATGTGGTGCCTGAACCCACCCGAGGATTGTAAAATGATTGTACTTTTCTTCTTCTTGATGAATGTTTTGCTTTCTGTTCTGTTTCTTTGTCGCGGGTTTCAATCGGTAGTGGTACAATGTGTTCAAAGACGCGCAGTCCCATTTTCATCCGGCCTAAATTGGATACCCAGGGAATGTTCTAGTCTGCTGTCATGGCTGAGGTCACAGGTTCACCACATGGGTCACCCTTTATATGTTTGTTTTTGTTTTAGGCTCGGCCGGATGTTTTTCATTTAATGCTCCCCTCTGTTAATTGATTACTACCTTTATGTGTCTTTATATCTTTGAAAATATGCTTCAGACTGTTTAAGGCGAGCTCGGATGTGACAGATCTCTGTTATGAAGAACAATATATGTATCCTGAGAAATTTTTCCTGCCGTAATTCCTATTTAGATAAGAAGAATTTCTAATAACATGAACCATTTCTTGGGTTCCTGATGAGTTCTATGTCTGCACTGTGTTTAAAAATGTAGATGAATAGTCTATGTATCAGTTACCTGTGTAAAAAATATTGTCCTTATATTTTGTAAAGATATTTTCAGAAGCTTTCACAGATTGGTGGGGGGGGGGGTGTGTTATTTGCAGGTCAAAAAAGGTTCTTGATTTAACATTTTTAAAAATTAAATAAATACTGACAGCTTATTTCTCTGAAGTACACTGTTTGATACTTGTCGCTGTACTTGTGCTCATGTCTTCTCATTTGCCTGTGACTGAATCCCTAAATGGGTTAAGAAACCTTTGAACATCTCATATAGCCTGTCCTGCTATTTCCTTGCAGCACCATTCATTACTCTCCCAATGTCTCTGTAATTGAAGTGTTCCCTCTATCACTTTTTCTCTGAGTTCCAAGAAAAGATTTTCTTGTTTCACCAACATATTTTCTCTATGTGTTTCCTAACTAGTGCCGGCATCTTTTCCTCTTGCTCTGCTCCGCGTGGCAAATTATTATCCTTTTCCTTTTTCTTACAGTTCTTTGGTTATTATGTCTGCTGGCGTTTATTCTGCTGCATGCTGTGCTAATCATCTTTGGGCTATCCTCCTAACTTCAGGCACAAAAGATGGCAGCCGCAAAATATCCCTTCGAGCCTCAGTCACGTGACTTAATTTGCGGTTTTCCGGCGACTACCACCACGAGTCCCCCACACCGCTCACGCGGCGTGGATTGGGGCTAAACTAGATGGCTAGGACTCAGGAGCAAAGCTGCAGGAGATGCGGAAGCTGCGGCTCGTGGGTCCTAGCCATCTATTTTAGCTCCAATCCACGCCGTGTGTGGGACTCGTGGCTGTAGTCGCTGGAAAACCGCAAATTAAGTCACATGACTGAGGCTCGAAAGGATGTTTTGCGGCCGCCATCTTTTGTGCCCTAAGTTCGGAGGATAGCCCATCTTTGATACAGTCCATAGTTGTTTAGGCGTCATCTTCTGCTTGTGCCCTTGAAGAGGCGGTTAGACCCTTTTGTTGTGGTCTACAGCAACATGTGCATACATAGTCACTGAAACCCAGAACATGAAAGACACTAATCATACAGTCCATTCTTCCGCTCTTTATCTAACCACAGAAGTCCTAAACTAACAACATGGTCCTTTTGTTTACACAGTACAGAATTGCCTGATGAAGAGAAAATAGTTTAATAATTGTTGTTAGCTTGGCAAAGATTTGCTGAAAGCATTGTTCTGTAATGGCAGCCTTGTGCTCTTAAAAACACAGCGGCCTGTGAAGATAAGACCTCATTATCAATTACATTTTCTGTTCTCTCTTTTTGTTCCATTCCCTTAGATTTTGACAGGCTGTTTCAGCTGTTGGACACAGTTCGGGGCAGCCCTAAAGTACAAGTCGAGTTCGTGCGAGAGATCATCGAGGAGGCTCACCGGTTTAAGCGCAGATACCTGATTGAGTTGTTAGAGAAATTTGTGCAGACCCTTTCCAACCAGAACAACAACAAACTGAACAAATACCCCAGCAAAACTCACATCAGCTGATGCGTGTCGGGGGGTGAGATAGGTCTGCGGTGGTAAGAAACAAAAGTGTCTTTGCTTTTCCCTATCTGAATGCCGGCATTTAGATTTCACCATATCGAGGAATAAAACATTTTTTGGGGTTTTTCCTCCAGCTCATTTCTTGGTTTACCAGTGGGCTTTCATTTCTGTGACGAGGTCATAGATGTGGGTGATTTGGTACTGTTACTTGTGGACAAATGTAACAGAAGGACGAATAGTGGACATGTTTAAAATGAGTGGTCATAGAAACGGGTGAAGATGTTTCTGCTGTAAAACTGCAGACTGGATCAGAGGCGGCAGAATTCTTTGATAAGTTTTTTTTTTTTTTTCCAAATGAAGTCTATACTGTTATGGATGTTATGCATAGATACTGTTATCGTGTACCGGGTGTCATTCGCCATTCGTCATGATCACCAGAATCATGGATCAGGTCAGCGTTCTTGTCCCACTCCCATCCTTGTGGCCAGGCTGTCCAGGTATTTGTCTCTTTGCCTTCCCCTTACTAGTGCTCATAGCAGGCCTTGAAACCAGGTAAAAGGCCTGGAATAACACAGTAGGCTCTTAAGGCCCTAAAGAAACTTGGGGACGTTTATAAAAAGGGACTGAAATCATGACACACACTCACCCCCCCCCCCCCCCTCCCCCCCCCCCCTTCCCCCCCCCCCCCCCCCCCAGTCTCGCACAGTTATCACCTAAGTCTTGAATCTTCCTTTAATATATCAGCATCCCCTGCAATTCCTTTCCTTTTTATTTCTCTGCGATTCTGTTCTTCAAGTGAGGAGGGAAACAAGGTTTTCATTACTGGCATATGCTTTCAGAGATGGTTTGGACATGTTTGCACAATGTCTCTCTTGATACTTTGGCGAGGACAGCTCTTTAGTAGACTGTAGATGGTAAAAATGAAATATGTATGACCTAAGGGAACCTGGAAGAACACAGTGAAAAGGGGAGTAAAGGAATCTAAACCGACAATGGATACCATACACCTGTGTTTCCCAAACGTTTCTTAGTCCTGACGCCATTTTTTCAATAACAATTTTTTCACGGCGCCCTAGCATAAGTAAAAGTATGACTATTCGTTTGTAATAGATTTTTTTTAAAAACACACACAACTAAAACTAGTGTATCTTCGAATATTTCCCGATGCCCCTGTGATGAGGTCGCGGCTCCCCGGGGCGCACAGTTTTTTAATCACTGCCAGAGACAGAGAAACATGATACAGGCAGCAATGCAGGTCAAATTTGAATGTCTTAGGAACTGGAACACCCTAAAGATATAATTCTCTTGTTTGTTTTTGAAGTATTTTTTTTTACCACTTTTAAGTTCCAGTCAAAAACATAGTTATTTTATAAGCTTTTATCATTGTGTATCACGTGAAAAACTAAAGTCGTCACTTGGTGTATCATGTGAACTAGTCTTCACTTGGTGTATCATGTGAACTAGTCTTCACTTGGTGTATCATGTGAACTAGTCTTCACTTGGTGTATCATGTGAACTACAGTCTTCACTTGGTGTCTCATGTGAACTACAGTCTTCACTTGGTGTCTCATGTGAACTACAGTCTTCACTTGGTGTATCATGTGAACTAGTCTTCACTTGGTGTATCATGTGAACTACAGTCTTTACTTGGTGTATCATGTGAACTACAGTCTTCACTTGGCTTCTTCATATGCTGAACTTTTAGTTCTCTCCATTGTTCTGTCAGATAATTTTGTTCGGCATTGCATTACTGCTCGGGATGTAAGTAATCAGCGAATTTCAAAATTGTTTAAATGTCTAGCGTCATAAGGGTTGTTTTGAGTGTAGGGCCGGTATGTTGTATAGAGCAACCGGAACTCTGTGGATGATGTGGTCAGTATCGCGCCAGCCGCCTTTACTGCCCAGGACTTTACCTGGTACCTGTTTGAGGCTCAGATGATTTGAGAACCAGGGTTGTGTTTTTTTTTTTTTATATGGTTTCATGCAGATTTGAACCCATTACCTTTGATCTGCAAGCGAGCTTCTAGACATTACGGCATGGTGGCTCCCGAAAAGTATTAGTGCTAACAGGAAAATAAACTCTAGGCTGGGCCGACCTGGCAGCCACGGTTATTTTTGAAAGAAAAATGTTCCTTTAGGGTTTGAGCCCACGACTTTCAGGTCTGTGGTGAGGGTCTAGTTGCCGCAGCGCCCTGTAAAGTGTAGTACCAACAGGACAATTAATCAGGCAGTCCTTGAAGAAACAAACTGAAAACTGAATCATCAGTCTTGAAATAACTTCCATCCAGAGCCGCCCGAACAGCATTATGGGCCCCTGGGCAAATCATTGCCCTATGAGAACTTAGTTTTTTTGTTTTTTTTTGGCCTGTCACTTGACACGAAGATTGTGTGGAGGCATGATCGCCAACGCCAGTCGGCAATGTATTTTATGATAATGATATCACTTGAAATACTCAAATTAGGATGGGGCGGTCCTATGCTGGTAGGAACCTGGGGCAAGTGCCCATACGGCACTGCTTCTATCTCCACTACTAGACTGCAGGCTGTATGGTAAACAGGGTTGACTTTGATGTAACTTTGAGACAGTTGAACTGGTACTTCTGGATTTTGCTCCTGTTAAATCCCAATCCTTGGGGTAGTAATTCTACAGACAGCAAAGGGGTCAAGGAACAGCAGCTGAAAACTGGTTGCTGGTGTAAGATGTGTTCTGGCAAGAGAATGATTGTGCATCTTTGTAGGAGAAATATACTTCAGAGGCGATGAAACGTGACAATAGCCATGTTGTAAACTGGCGCAACACATGTACGGCCTCGGATGAATGAAGACGAATAAGGTCTTGGATGGGTGGAGTAGTCACAGAAACAAGGATAAAGACAAAACCCGACACTGGTGATCCTGTTAGATGGATTGCGATGGCTAACGTTGATCTGCTTGTCACACGATAGTTTTCATAGTTGTATAGTTTTACTGACAGTGTTAATGTTCGTGGAAAGTCCCAAAGTTTAGGTGAACAGTGCCATTAAACCCGAATCTTGTTACTGTTTTTTCGTGTGCCAGCTTTCTTGTGAACTAAAGTTGGTTCAGACTGACTCGGCAACTGATTAATGAAATGATCTGTATCAGACATCTTGGTGTTATCTGCAAGGCTGTTCATTCTTAACTAGGGCCACAATAAATGTGCCATTAATTCCCTAGGTTTTAACTTCTTCGGTACCAACAGATTTGGCAGCAAACCCTAACTGGGGTTCAAATTATAAATGCTAGGCAGGAACTAACTTCAGTGGAGAAGCTAGATTTGCGGAGTATGGTTTGGCCAATTTTTTTAGGTATTCAGAAACCATGAGTTGTAAACCCTTTGGCCTTGATTCCATGATAGATACCGTAAATCTGGGCGTGAACCCGCGTCACAGGGAGTTTGTCGCCTGCGCAGAGGGTTTTAATCAACTGCCCGAGCATTACTAAATATAAAACACATTATTTATTGGCTGTGACATACAAGGATTATTATACTGCGCACTGTATGGAACCGACAATGTTAAAGTGAGACTAAAATTGCTTGATCTAAAATGTTTCAACAAAGACATCGATTGTCACAGATAGCAATGAAACTTAGTTGGTGATAGTTTTCCCCGTTTTGAGAAACTTATACTAGAAGCTAAACCTAAAGATGGGGGGGGGGGGGTGTTTTTATAGAAGAGGAGAGACATGAAGGAAAGAATAATTCTACTCGTTGAACCTATGTCTACTCCATGCCTATAAGATCCCCAGCAAAGAATCTGGTGAGTGGAAGGCCAAGCCCATATCCAAGCTTCTTTAGTAAACAGGATAAGTTCGTTAGTAAGTGTGAATCGTGGCTTGTTTCACATGTGTTTGTTTGGAGCACCAGATCACACCCTCAAAACATGTCTTAGAAGACTTGCCGGAGCTTTGCTGTCAGAGAGAAGTCTGGCTCGCATGAATGGATGGTTAATCGTCTTTTCTCTTTCACCGGCGCAAAATTCGGGTTATTCGTCCACCTGTTTTAAGAGCTTGAGTTTAGCATGTACACCCGGTTTACAGATCTAGCTTATTTGTAGGCAGACTCTTGGTTCCGTGCCTCAGGTAGATGCAACTCTCGACTTCAAAGGTAACATTACTCAGACGGCTCTTATGACATGCTTGTTGGGTAGACAGTAGGTCTGTTTTTCTCTGCCGCCTGGATCGAGCAACCCACATGAAGTGAATGAATTAATCAAGAATTGACATCACTGCACTCGAGACAATTCCACACGTGCTTCGTCTTTATCAGAATTCCCGCGAGGACTCGACAGGCTAATAGTACTGATTTGAACATGATGAAAACCTCGCCTGTGTTTCCTTGTAAGTGTTAGTCTCCCAGAGCCTCTACTCACCTTCCATTGAGTTATTCTGTCCATGTATGGTCTCTCAAGTCTGTTCTATTTATGGAGTGGAGATGTCACATTTCTCTGATGAGGAAACATTGGACCGATTGTCTGGCGTGATCGCTGGTGCCAACTAGCAGAGTAAATACACTTTGCTAATCCCCTGGCGCATATAAGATATGATGCTATAGACCCATCATCTGTCTTTACTCCAAGGAACCAACAATCTGCATACAAATAAGCCAGGTACGGATGCAGACCCAAAACTCATGCCCTGAACAAACCAGAAATGGACGAACAACAGGCATAAAAAGGTCAACTGTGAGCTGTCAGACGTTTGTGTGTGTAAGACTTAACATTAAGCCACCGCAGCTGCTGCTTTGTGATAATGATGTGGAGATGGTGGTTCTGTTCTCGGTACGGTCGTTTGTTTTTTTTTTTTTTTTTTGGGAACATACGTTTATTCTTTTTTTTTAGCGGTGAATAGTTTGTTTGTAAATCGTTTTAAGATAAATGGTTTGAAAAAGATGCACTATAGAAAGTCCTGTCCAACTGGCGGAGGTTTGCAAGCCCGCCTGCGACCATCGTTGAAATCAGAATCACAGCACTTGGGACACTCCCATAAGCGCTGCGTCCTCATCTTTAACAGCTAGCGAAGTGTTCCAATTCCGAGGGCACCAGTAACTGACTGACTGTATATCTCCTCCCGCGAGTGTTGAGCATCGGCTAGATCCCCTGATAACTTCTCGCCGCGCCATTCTCCTCAGACCATAATGATCTGTATATGCGTTTGTACTGTTCACTCGCTCCAACATCTAGCTTGTCATACTTCAATTTGCAACCAAATACGTTCACATCCGTTTTAGAAATCTGGCGTGTGTGTGTGTGTGCTTGCAACACGACTACAAACAGGACACTAGAAGTGATATTCTGCACTCTCAGTTAAATAGGTCCAGTTAGTTGTGTGTGGTCCTAAGTAAGTAAAGATCCCTTTTCACGCCTTTAGGCTCATCGGGCATATGGGAAGAGCATCGGCATTAGGTGGGTAATGCCGTGGTCAGCATTACGCCGGCCGTCTTTACTTTCCCAGGACAGCCGTCATGGTACCCATTTAAGGCTGGGTCGTCCTGCGACGCCCCATGGTTAGTTGCGTATCCTTTACAGGGCGGTGCAGAACCAACTTCAATAGCCCTTGACTGTTGTGTGGTTTTTCTAGGCAAATTTACGTCCAGCAGTTTGCCATTTCTTTCTGGACGGTCGGATTTCCAACGTAAAGCACCTGGGATCGAACGCGGTATTACGAAGCGTTCGCATCGACTTAGCCACAGAGCCGACTGCGACGCCCCATACCATGATAAAAATCCACGCAGCCAGCAGTTGGTTTCGATCGCGGTACCGTGGAATTACGAGTCGGACGCAACGCTTAAGCCACGGACGCCATGTGTGGCCCTGGTAGCCACCAGATTTGTCCCACATGGCTCTGTGTTTGACATGCCTGACTTCAACCCAAACTGGAAACAAGACTTAGAGGTCGCCCACACGAGCGATGGCTAGATGGAATATTCGAGATGGTGAATTTCGCAGCGAGCATAACACAGACCAAGGTTTGCGCCAGATAGCTTTAACACTTGAGGATGGAGGGCCTAGCAGGACTAGAGACAAGGACAGCAGTCCAAAGTGTGTTAGGCATGTTCTAAAGAACTTGGTAGTGAGCAGCTTGATGGGCAAAGAAGTATAAACGCCTAGGACACCTGATAATGTAGTTTATTACTGGAATTTTTGGTACTATATTTATAACGTGCCAGTGACGTCACGGGAGGACATTCCAATAAATTCCAGGGTGTTGAGGTTGGGTTTTCTCCCCATCCAAGTTCGCAAAAGCACGCACTTGCACCCCTTGAAATAGTGGACTGTCAAGTCAGCTGTGAAATTCCCACGGATTCCCCATGTTTGGGGTACGTTATAAATATAGAACCGAATTTTGTGAAGACAAAAAGTGAACTTCGCAGTATAAATATGAAACTGAATGATTGCTTACTTCTCCTTTCTTTACTTTCATCGGCTGTAAACACTGGCAGAAAGTTCTGGTTGTTCGTCCACTTCTAGACTTTGGTCTTGTTTCAGAACTTAACTTTTGCGTTCACATCTGTTTTAGAGGTCCGGCTTATTTGTGTGCGGGCTGTTCGCGTCTTGCCTCAAGCAGATGCACTGCGGCTTTGAAGCTAACGGTGAGAGGATCCGAGTTCATTTAACGGGTTTTATCCCATGTGGCTCAATCTCTCCGCAGAACATCTAGCTGCCTGCTGAGAGCATCGCACAGAGCATGAACTCCGTAGCTCTAACGATGATCCCCTAAGATCTACGTAAAAAATTACTTCCATAAACCGAACCGCGCCCCCGTGAAACGAACCAGCGACCTTTAAGGCCCGAGGTCACCGGTTTGACCACTTCGCCACCCGGACCCCACTCCTCACCTCATGCAACTTTGTAGGAAATTTCCTAATTGACTTTGGTTTAAAAAAAAAACTTTTCGTTCCGTTTTATATCTTCCCCTGACACACTTTTGACATGCACCAAAGAGCAGCAGCGTCGTTATTGTTAAATATAAACCAATAGAAATACGTCGCTGAGTGTGTAGTTATGCATACCTGTCAGTAAATGATTCACATTGCGGTTTTTTTTTTTTTTTGAAAAACAGCTGAAATCGACTTTTAAGCTTGCCTGACCCTGTCGTGTCACGTCATGTAGTGAAGTCAGTCCTCTCTTTAATAACTCTTTCAGACCCAAACAAAGTGGGATGTGTGCTTATCTCTACTGTTATTCCTAGCTAACATTGAATGTATGTATTCTGGCAATGCGTACATCTGATAATTACATACTAACGGAGTACGGATCTCTCACTATTTAGCTATTTTAGAAGCAATGTGCTGATTGGTGAAATTGCACTCGTTAACTGAACGACCTTCAAAGCGCCAGGCAAACGGCTCGACCACTTCTTTCGGGAGACCATCCTCGGTCCTTGAATACTCCCACGTACAGAAATTGGAGGGTTTGAACACCCACCCAGTTATTTTGTAAGAAGGGTAAAATGCCCCCTCTCCCCCACTTTTTTTTTTTAAACCATTTGTTGGCCCGGCGCACTAAGCTAAGTTGGTTACAACCGGTGATCGGCGACCGGGTGACAATCTTCTTGTGGTCCAGGTTCACGCTCGGGGGTAGGCAGAAAAGCCACATATTTGCCAGATATACGGTATCTATCATGGAATCAAGGCCGGAAGGGTTGCCATATCCAAAGTATCGAGCCGAAGTGTTTACACCTCATAGTTTCTTTATCTTAAAAAAAAAAAATTGTAGCAATTATCTTTCAGTGTGTTTATGAAGGTCATTTTACTTGAAGAGGCCGACCTCTACTACGGTATAAAGATGTATGCAAGCGGGACATGAATGATACGGGTAAAAGTCGGGAGATGTGAACCTGCGTCATTGCACACGGTTATAAACCATAAGTGCTCTGCCGCCAGTACGGATAGCAGATAAGAATTGTCCGCCTGTGTCGGCGTCCGCACGTAACTCTGTAGCTACAGCGACGTTCCTCCATTTACCCCAGAGTGTCAACACTGGTACCCATTTCCTATAGGCTAGGTGAACCCCAGGGACCGCCCGGTTTCGAACACCGACCCTAGGTTGCAGCTGGATTTAAAAGCGAGCCTCTTATCGACTGCGCTAGCGCGGCCCCTCAATACAGGTATTTAGGTGACCTCATGTGAATAAAATGCCTTAGGCTGTGTTGTGTGGAAAGGGCATATCAGGAAGGGAATGAGAATGAAGAAAGAAAAGATTGCAGAAAGGATGAGAGCTGAGCGTCTGAGAAGAAACGGATTAAACACAAATGTTGACAACAATGGTCCTGAAATCCCATGCTATCATTGTGGAAGACTTTTTGACACGGGCGGGTCTTGCTAGTCACACTCGCCATCGCCATGGGCTGTGAATCTCATGCCTCCTCATAGCGCAATATAACACTATTGTCTGGAAGGGTGCCAATCATTACTTGAATTAGTAATCCCCGTGTGGATTTCGGGACCCTGTTATCGGGGAAACAAGAATATACCCACTGTCTTCCCAACAAGCATGTGCTAAGAGTCGACTAATTGGGGACTTCCTTCATAGCCTGAGTGCATCTGCCCGAGATGCAAGGAACAAACAGTCTGCATACAAATAAGCAACATTTGTAAAACGGATGCACACGCAACGCTCAGGTCCTGGAACAAAGTCCAGAAATGGACGAACAACCAGGCCTTTTCGATGGGGTTTACAGCCGGTAAACGTAAACAAACTAACAACCCTTCAAGCATATTATTATATTTATTTTTTATTATGATTGGTAATATGTTGAATGAGTAGTGTATACAATAGTATACTTAAAGTTACATTAAATGTATTAACGTATAATTTCAACGAGAATTTCTGTACATCTGTAAAGGCCTTTTATTCAGGGCACCCTTCCCCATTCTGTGCCTAGTTAAAATGTGAGGTGTGGCCTCTACTCCCTCCGTGCCCTCACATTTCTTGTGTCGGCTCGTCTGCCCATAAGTCACAGTCGCCCCTGGATTGGAGAACACGTGGACCTCGAATATTCAACCCTGGTGTCAGTCTAGAGAATAAAGCCGTCAATCATTGATCGTGTAAACTAAAATCCAGCGATCAAAAGGTAAAGAAAAGACGTTGTCATTGGATAAGGCACACGTTGAGAAAACCTGAGAAAAATATAACTAGAATGTCTTTGCACTAGAATCGACAGGGACATACAGATAGAACACACACACACACACACACACATGGAGACGATCGATTGTATTTATCTAAAGGTGCGACAGATCCTCTATCTGCATTCGTTCAGGTACAGTCGATAAGTAAAGTTATGGTTACATTGTCTGAGCAGACAGCTGCGAACTTAAGCCATCCATGCTGGCCTGCCTCAGTTCGCGCAAAGACAACTCATGATCAAAACAACATTCGAGGAAAACTTAAGAAAATATGATCCTAGCTACCTTTCTTTGTTTCGGTTGGGAACAAAAAGGTACCTCAAGGGCAACGAAAATGCAAAATTCATCCAAATAGTTTCATTCATCGCAGTAAAGACAATTCAACATTAAACGCGCACTATTTTTCCTTCTTTACCTAAGAATTTAGTCGGCACTATGGCTAAGTCGATGCGAACGCTTCGTGGTGCCGGTTTTGATACCAGCTGCCGGCCATGCGATGTATGACAAGCTGCACGAGGCCGTATAGCCGTATTTATCAACATAGGCGCTGGAACCTGGAAACTCATGCTTCTTGACCCTTTCCCACCATATGTCCCCAACTTCCCTAGGCATGACCATAGACACCGCCTTCCTTGCCACCCAGGTCGACCCAGCTTTAAATGGGCACCAGGTAAAATTATAAGAAGTAAAGGCGGCCAACCTGATGCTGGCCACCACGCCCATCTGTATAAAAAGAGTCGGCCGTGACCATGGAGATATCGGCTGCTTCTAGAGCACTAACATAGGCATCAGAGCAAACAACCGCACAGGCAGTAACTGTATCAGACTCCATGAATATGCTTTAGAAAACAGCAGCTGGCCGTGTGCGTTCTGAATGGATAGAAAGCATCGAAAATCGCACTTAACCTCTCTCACCTGGATCTACAGACATGGCCATGCTGGGTAATTATCGAGCAGACCAACTGACAAGCAATGCCCCAACGCATGTGGGAAGAAACATGGACAGAGCAGATGTCGTCAACGCTGTACGGACTGGGTTAGTGGATCTGACACTAACACGATTGCGTGACATGGGAGTGAAGCATGTCTATGCCGCTTTTGAGGCCGAGATAGGAGGTTATAACCAACTTCTCATGGGAACAATAAGTAGACGTACCTTAGAGTGGCTGTTACATCGGAGAATTGAGCACGCATGGGAATACCCAATGTACAATGACTTCGATTGTGATAAGGTTACATATCATGTCATCCACAAATGTGAGAAGTGAAAAAACATCTCTCCTCTCTCTCTCTCTCTCTCTGTCTCTCTCTCTGTCTCCTCTCTCTCTCTCTCTGTCTCTCTCTCTGTCTCCTCTCTCTCTCTCTCTGTCTTCTCTCTCTGTCTCCCCTCTCTCTCTCTGTCTCCCTTCTCTCTCTGTCTCCCCTCTCTCTCTGTCTCCCCTCTCTCCGTCTCCTCTCTCTCTCTGTCTTCTCTCTCTCTCCTCTCTCTCTCTGTCTCCTCTCTCTCTCCTCTCTCTCTGTCTCCTCTCTCTCTCTGTCTTCTCTCTCTCTCTTCTCTCTCTCTGTCTCCTCTCTCTCTCTCTGTCTCCTCTCTCTCACTCTCTCTCTGTCTCCTCTATCTCTCTCTCTCTCTCTGTCTCCTCTCACTCTGTCTCCTCTCACTCTCTCTCTGTCTCCTCTCTCTCCCTCTCTCTCTGTCTCCTCTCTCTCTCTCTGTCTCCTCTCTCTCTCACTCTCTTTCTCTGTCTCCTCTCTGTCTCCCCCTCTCTCTCTCTCTCTCTCTCTCTGTCTCCTCTCTCTCTGTGTCTCTCTCTGTCTCCTCTCTCTCTCTGTCTCTCTCTCTGTCTCCTCTCTCTCTCTCTGTCTCCTCTCTCTCTCTGTCTCCTCTCTCTCTGTCTCCTCTCTCTCTCTGTCTCCTCTCTCTCTGTCTCCTCTCTCTCTCTCTCACTCTCTCTCTCTGTCTCCTCTCTCTCTCTCTGTCTCTCTCTCTGTCTCCTCTCACTCTCTCTCTGTCTCCTCTCTCTCTCTCACTCTCTCTCTGTCTCCTCTCTCTCTGTCTCCTCTCTCTCTCTGTCTCTCTCTCTCTCTCTCCTCTCTCACTCTCTCTCTGTCTCCTCTCTCTCTCTCTGCCTCCCCTCTCTCTCTCTCTGTCTCCTCTCTCTCTCTGTATCCTCTCTCTCTGTCTCCTCTCTCTCTGTCTCCTCTCTCTCTCTGTCTCCTCTCTCTCTCTCTCTGTCTCTCTCTCTGTCTCCTCTCTCTCTCTCACTCTCTCTCTGTCTCCTCTCTCCCTCTCTGTCTCCTCTCTCCCTCTCTCTCTCTCTCTGTCTCCTCTCTCTCTCTCACTCTCTCTCTGTCTCCTCTCTCCCTCTCTGTCTCCTCTCTCCCTCTCTCTCTCTCTGTCTCCTCTCTCTCTGTCTCCTCTCTCTCTCTGTCTCCTCTCTCTCTCCTCTCTGTCTCCTCTCTCTCTCTCTGTCTCTCTCACTCTCTCTCTGTCTCCTCTCTCTCTGTCTCCTCTCTCTCTCTCACTCTCACTCTCTCTCTCTCTGTCTCCTCTCTCTCTGTCTCCTCTCTCTTTTTCTCTCTGTCTCCTCTCTCTCTCTCACTCTCTCACTCTCTCTCTCTCTCTGTCTCCTCTCTCTCTCTCTGTCTCCTCTCTCCCTCTCTCTCTCTGTCTCCTCTCTCTCTGTCTCCTCTCTCTCTCTGTCTCCTCTCTCTCTCTGTCTCCTCTCTCTCTCCTCTCTGTCTCCTCTCTCTCTCTGTCTCTCTCTCTCTCTCTGTCTCCTCTCTCTCTCTTACTCTCTCTCTCTCTCTGTCTCCTCTCTCTCTCTCTGTCTCCTCTCTCTCTCTCTGTCTCCTCTCTCTCACTCTCTCTCTGTCTCCTCTCTCTCCCTCTCTCTCTCTGTCTCCTCTCTCTCTCTCTCACTCTCTCTCTTGTCTCTTCTCTCTCTCTGTCTCCCTCTCTCTCTCTGTCTCCTCTCTCTCTCACTCTCTTTCTCTGTCTCCTCTCTGTCTCCCCCTCTCTCTCTCTCTCTCTCTCTCTGTCTCCTCTCTCTCTGTGTCTCTCTCTGTCTCCTCTCTCTCTCTGTCTCTCTCTCTGTCTCCTCTCTCTCTCTCTCTGTCTCCTCTCTCTCTCTCTGTCTCCTCTCTCTCTGTCTCCTCTCTCTCTCTGTCTCCTCTCTCTCTCTCTCTCTCTGTCTCCTCTCTCTCTCTCACTCTCTCTCTGTCTCCTCTCTCTCTCTCTCTGTCTCTCTCTCTCTGTCTCCTCTCACTCTCTCTCTGTCTCCTCTCTCTCTCTCACTCTCTCTCTGTCTCCTCTCTCTCTCTCTGTCTCCTCTCTCTCTCTCTCTCTGTCTCTCTCTCTCTCCTCTCTCACTCTCTCTCTGTCTCCTCTCTCTCTCTGCCTCCCCTCTCTCTCTCTGTCTCCTCTCTCTCTCTCTGTCTCCTCTCTCTCTGTCTCCTCTCTCCCTCTCTGTCTCCTCTCTCTCCCTCTCTCTCTCTCTGTCTCCTCTCTCTCTCTGTCTCTCTCTCTGTCTCCTCTCTCTCTCTCTCACTCTCTCTCTGTCTCCTCTCTCCCTCTCTGTCTCCTCTCTCCCTCTCTCTCTCTCTCTCTGTCTCCTCTCTCTCTGTCTCCTCTCTCTCTGTCTCCTCTCTCTCTCTGTCTCCTCTCTCTCTCCTCTCTGTCTCCTCTCTCTCTCTCTGTCTCTCTCACTCTCTCTCTCAGTCTCCTCTCTCTCTCTCACTCTCTCACTCTCTCTCTCTCTGTCTCCTCTCTCTCTGTCTCCTCTCTCTCTCTCTCTGTCTCCTCTCTCTCTCTCTCACTCTCTCACTCTCTCTCTCTCTGTCTCCTCTCTCTCTCTCTGTCTCCTCTCTCCCTCTCTCTCTGTCTCCTCTCTCTCTGTCTCCTCTCTCTCTGTCTCCTCTCTCTCTCTGTCTCCTCTCTCTCTGTCTCCTCTCTCTCTCCTCTCTGTCTCCTCTCTCTCTCTGTCTCTCTCACTCTCTCTCTCTGTCTCCTCTCTCTCTCTCACTATCTCACTCTCTCTCTCTCTCTGTCTCCCCCCTCTCTCTCTCTGTCTCCTCTCTCTCTGTCTCCTCTCTCTCACTCTCTCTCTGTCTCCTCTCTCTCCCTCTCTCTCTCTGTCTCCTCTCTCTCTCTCACTCTCTCTCTTGTCTCCTCTCTCTCTCTGTCTCCCTCTCTCTCTCTCTCTGTCTCCTCTCTCTCTCCCTCTCCCTCTCTTCTCTCTGTCTCCTCTCTATCTCTCTCACTCTCTCTCTCTGTCTCCTCTCTCTCTCCCCCCTCTCTCTCTCTGTCTCCTCTCTCTCTCTGTCTCCTCTCTCTCTCTCTCTCTCTGTCTCCTCTCTCTCTCTCTTACTCTCTCTCTGTCTCCTCTCTCTCTCTCTGTCTCCTCTCTCCCTCTCTCTCTCTCTGTCTGTCTCCTCTCTCTCTCTCTCTGTCTTCTCTCTCTCCCTCTCTCTCTCTCTCATCTCTCTCTCTGTCTCTCTCTCTGTCTTCTCTCACTCTCTCTCTGTCTCCTCTCTCTCTCACTCTCTCTCTCTCTCCCTCTCTCTCTCTCTGTCTCCTCTCTCTCTCTCTGTCTCTCCCTCTGTCTCCTCTCTCTCTCTCTCTCACTCTCTCTCTGTCTCCTCTCTCTCTGTCTCCTCTCTCTCTCTCACTCTCTCTCTCCCTCTCTCTCTGTCTCCTCTCTCTCTCCCCCTCTCTCTCTCCCTGTCTCCTCTCTCTCCCTCTCTCTCTGTCTCCTCTCTCTCTCTCTCTGTCTCCTCTCTCTCACTCTCTCTCACTCTCACTCTGTCTCCTCTCTCTCTCACTCTCTCTCATTCTCTCTCTCTCTCACTCTCTCTCTGTCTCCTCTCTCTCACTCTCTCTCTGTCTCCTTTGCATGACATCTGCTTGATTTGTAATCGACTCCTCGGCACATTTATCCCCCAATCCCTTTTGTTTTAAGGCCACATTTCATAGAAAGTTGGGGGGGGGGGGGGTACAGAATAGATCTACTTAACAAGCATGTCCTAAGCGACAAACTACAGGGTTGCTGAATTCATATTGTTGAGTTAAAAGCCGCAGATATCATATCATATAAACTCAAAATCGCAATGTACGAGATGAGATTATAAGAAATGCGGCAAGGAAAACAAAAAGAGACAAGCGTGAAGAATTATGAACAATGGTGGACACAGTACAGATTGTTTGTTTTAGTATCCAGAAGCCATGAGTTGTCAACCCTTAGGCTCGGTATTATGCATATCGCAACCTTTCAGTCTTGATTCCATTGTAAATACCGTAAATCTGGGATAAATGTGGCTTTTCTGCCTACTCCCGGGAGTGAACCCGGACCAGAAGGAGTTCGTCACCCGGTCCCCGCGCAATCCGGTTTAGCCAACTACGTTAGAGTGCCGGGCACACAGTTCAGATAAGTTATTTCATAGAACATTAGATAATCAAATGGTTTGGTCATCTGGTCAGAACAGAACAAAATCAGCTAGCAGGTAGAGCTTCTACAGCGTACTACACGAGAACAGCAGGCTACAAAGCAAGAGGCCGACCAAGAAAGACTTGGGTGGAGGGAGTAAGAGAGACATTACAGACATGCAATATGACATTCACACAAGCTACAGAACAAGCAAAAGACAGGAAACTACATTACTTCCCACCTGTGACATAAGCAATAAGACAAAAGAAGAAGACTCACAGTCTAACTGTAAACTACAACACTAAATTGCAACTGCCCTCTAAAGGGCGAACGCAGAAAGAGAAAAGCATTTATCTTTTTAAAACTTCCAGTCTCAATAGTGATGCTAAAATGTGTTAAATCATTCGTATTTTATGTTTCTCTTGTTATCGATGTGCTTACCTATCAAAGTAATCTTCTTCTCAAAGTCCATGCCGTGTGGCGTTGGAAGTCATGTCTATCCACAACCGTCTGTTTCGGGTACTTCCAAGAAACTCTGACATGCCATGATGTCAAACTGTCAAGCATCTTTTCTTTCGGTCTCCTCCCCTCCAACTTTCCTCCTCTCACGTTGAACTCCAGTTTTCTCTTTCTCCCCACATGACCAAAGAATGTATATTGTCTCTTTCTGGTATGGGCAATCAGTTCTCTTCGTGAGTCAGTTTCTTTCAAGACGTCCTCATTACTCTTTTTATCAGGGTATTCTCATCATTCGTCTATTAAAACCACATATTTGCAGCTTTCAAAAAAGTTTTCACTAATTTACTAACTGTCCATAATTCACTTCCGTATATCAAGATATAAGTCTATGGAGCAAGGAGATAAAAATTAAAATGTTGAGAGATAAGCATCTTCCCCGTGGCTACATACGGATGTGAGTCGTGGACTATCTCTCAGTCCTTAAGAAAAAGAATTGGGGCTTTTGAGTTGAAATGCTATACACAGATTCTCAGAATATCTTGGACAAAGAAGATGAGAAATATTGACATCTTAAAAGATCTGAACATCAAGGAAGATTGGCTAATAAACACCATCCTTTCTCGAAAGCTGAAATATTTTGGTCATATCAAGCGCCACGACGGATTGGAAAAAATAATAGCAGAAGGCATGGTACCAGGAAGGAGGGGCAGGGGCCGACCGACACGAAGATGGGCATAGGATATAAGTGACTCCTTGAGTGTGAAAGTGCATGCGGCGGGAGAATTGGCGAGAGACCGAGTTTCTTTCAGGCAGACTGTGATGAGAGCGACGTTCTGCAAAGGACCTGCTACATGAATGAATGAATGAATGAATGAATGAATGAATATCAAGATATAACATATACAGCTCTTAAGAATTCTATTTCTTGTCTCAATTGACCACACACACACACACACACACACAAAATTGCATAAACTATTTCAATTTGTAAAACGTTGCATCGATTGTTATACAGACATGACTTTTCTGTGCAAACACTATTTGCCAAATATACGAAATTCTGCAGCCAGTTGAATACACATATGACTCAATAAGCACAGTCTTTCCACTCACTTGATTGCTGTAATCATCCAAGCGTGTCACCCCCATTTCTTAAAGCCATTATGAAACTAAGCACAACTAAGCCTTAAATGTAAAAGAGACCAGATCACGTGTGGCTGATCAAAGAGAACAGTCATAGTCGGAATTTACTGTATAATCCTTCCCTATAGCTGTCAGGTTTTGAAAGAGGCGGGAGTCCTAAGACAACTTATCACAGACATCAGAAAAAGACAGTCATCATTTTTCGGCCATGTTATGAGAAGAGGGAAAATAAAACATGGTGTGACCACTGGAAAGAGGGATTGAGGAAGACAACAAAAGAAGATTCTTAACAGTCTTGTTGCATGGCATAGAGGTATGTCGGCACACGAACTGATATATGCTGCAGGAGATCGTGGATTATGGAGAGGCGTGATCGCCCACGCCAGTCGGCAAGTCACCTGATGATGATAGCTGTCTAGAGCCATCTATTTCCAGCATGTTTTCAACTGTCATAAGCTTGAGTTAGATTATCTTCACAGCACTCCGGACACATCCATGGGCGCTCAGATTCCCCTCTCAACATATGCATCAGCGTCGCGCGGTTAATAGTGCCAGTCCTATGTTGGTTAACAAGACTTCGTGTGCGTCCGGTGTGCTTCTCATGCTTGGCAATGACAATGTCTGCGTGATCCATGGGCCGGCCATCTTCAATTAATGCCATTCTATCAGCTCTCTCATAACCAACAACACATGCATGCCCTGTGACGAATATGAAGGTAACTGCACACACAGAAGAGTTTTGCAACGACTCAAACCACTGTCTGCGTAACCAGCCTGCCTCGACCCGACGGATTGTCATAAGCTTATTGCAGTGTATCATATATTCGTGGGGAAAGAAAGGGGGGGGGGGGGGAGCTATAGAGTTTTCTTGCTGTGTAGTAAATGTTCAATATCATACATCTGACATACAGAACATGTTTATTCTGCTGTTTCCAAATAAGCTACTCTCTCTCCAAGCTGCAGTCTTAAGTTGAGTCAAGAATTGACATCACAGCACTCGGGCCATTCCCATGTGTGCTCCGTCCTCATCTTCAGCAGCCAGCGCAGAGTTCCAATACTGATGTCTGCTTGTTCATTCATTACCCGCCACGCCGGCATTGCCTGGAGAAGAGATCCAAAGTATGCTCTCTACCCGTGACCTTCCCAGCAAAGCTTGCCACTCTGCTCAAAGCATCCCTGTCTTCACCTTTCTCAGCATGTTTTCAGAGTCTTTTGCAATTACGACAGGTGTATGCATCTTGTTCTCTAGCCACCGGAGAGCTGCAATTTTAGTATTTTACTCGTACAAGGACATTTTAGTTAACTTGTTATTTGACAGTGGACTGCAGCTCTAAACAATTTGAAGGCATGCCTTCCCTTTTAGCTTTAATACCACATCCTTCAACATTCTGCTTGTTTTTGCTTTTTTTAAATTACTGATTTAAAAATCATCCATACTTATAGCTCCATGTATTTATTATTATCTTTATAATTATTATATTTTCTAATAGTAAATTTATTTGTCTTCGGAAAGATAATTCATTCAATAAAACGTATTACAAATTAATTAAACTGTAGTTTAATTTGTGTATAAATTTACTGGATAAACATTGAGAACAGAGACCAGCCTCTGGGTCTTTCACAAAACGGGAATTTCCGTTGACTTATAAATACAGTATGTGGTGAGAACAGTTCAGTTGTGGCCATAAGGGCTGAAAAGGGTTTCTGGGACCTCTCCACTGGTGATCCGCATGGTGGCACTTTGTGTCACCTGGTGTTTATTGCTTGTGGGATATCCTGGTGGGGTACAACAAGCAAGAACGGTCCACCCTCGCTGCCCGTGGCAACTCGAGCGTACTGATTATGTACTTTCTTCTTCTCAAAGCCTATGTTGTGTGGCGTCGGAAGTCATGTCTATCCACAACCTTCTGTCTCGTGTACTTTCAATCAACTCTGACACAGATGATCTTCCATAGTCCATGCCGTATGGCGTTGGTAGTCATGTCTATCCACAACCTTCTCTCTTGTGTACTTTCAATCAACTCTGACACAGATGATCTTCCATAGTCCATGCCGTATGGCGTTGGTAGTCATGTCTATCCACAACCTTCTCTCTTGTGTACTTTCAATCAACTCTGACACAGATGATCTTCCATAGTCCATGCCGTATGGCGTTGGTAGTCATGTCTATCCACAACCTTCTGTCTCGTGTACTTTCAATCAACTCTGACACAGATGATCTTCCATGCCATGATGTCTGACTGTCCAGCATCTCTTGTCTCGGTCTCCCTCTGCCTCTCCTCCAACTTTCCTACTGTCACGATGTACTCTAGTTTTCTCCTTTTCATCACATGACCAAAGAATGTAGATTGTCTCTTTCTGATGTGGGCAATCATGTCAAATAGGACAAAGTTTTTATTTTAAGTACCGGGGATTCAAGGAATTACTGTCTATTACCAAAAACAAATCTTTAAGTGAAATACACGGGTGCGGTCTTCATACTCTATTGCTGAACCAAACCCATCATTGTTTGGCTGTTGTGGTTTTTCTAGGCAAACTTGACGTTCAGTAGTTTGCCACTGCTCCTGAACAGTTAGCTCACTGTCAAAACCTATGCACACAAAATCGTTTGCAGCTGGGATCGAACTCGGCACCCCGGCATTACAAAGCTCGCTTGCAACACCTAAGCCACAGACACCGACACGAATCTTCAAACATGTACACAAAAATGAAGAATATATAATGCTCGAACAGTTTAATAAAGCTTCCGACAATAAACAAATAACATTTTTTAAATAATTCAATGCCCCCATGTTGGATCTGAAGTCCCCCTGGAAAGGGAGGGTGGAAGGTGGAGAGAGAGAGAAGACTAGACTTACGCCCCCCCCCCCCCCCCCACAAGCATGACCTAAAATGACTGATCAGAGGACTCTTCAAATCGGGCGCGTTGGGCTAAAGAGTGCAGACATTCACCACCTAGCTGTACACCACAAACAATAGCGTACCCTATGCCTTTTAAAGTATTAACACAGAAATAGAAATATTTCTTCTTCTTCCTAGCATTCACTTTGTAAACTGCGGTTAAAAGTTGTGGTTGTTTGTCCACTTCTGGTCCAACGACAGATCTGGCTTACTTGCAGACTGTTGGTTCTTCTCCTCTAAGGCAGAAATATTCCTAATTAGTTACCTCTAATGATATGCTTTTTAGGGAGACACTGGGTCTATTCTCCCCAAAATAGGACCAAGGAACCCAAACGCGAAGAAATATTTCAACAGAAATCAACAGATTGCCCATCCTTTACAGAATGTGCTGTCTCCACAGCACGCCTGAAAGTCTCTCATTCCCCAACTTCGTACGCCTTCGTAGCCAATGGATCTTTAACATCCTGTATTCACCTTCACTCTCATTAAACACTGGAAAACGAGTACTGAAATGTTCAATCAAGCCCGTTCTGTCGTATGGCAGCGAATCTTGGAATGTGAGCAAACAAATTAAGAAGAGTTTGGAGGCAACTGAGATGTGGTTCTTGAGAAGAATGTTGCGAATACATTGGACTGCCAGAATAACCAACATTAAATGTCTGAAAATGGCTAATGAAAGTAGAGCATTATATAAAACACTCGGAAGGAGACAAAGTTCTTTGGTCATGTGATGAGAAAAGGAGCACTGAAAAATATCGTGACGACTGGAAAGATCACTGGTGGAAGAGGCAGAGGAAGACCAAGAGAATTGATGGTGGATAGCTTAAGACAGTGGCATGAAGGAATATTGTCAGTAGAATTGATCCAGAACACCAAAGACCTGTGGAGATGTCTGAATGCCTACACCAACTGGCAAGGCACTTGTTGATGATGATGATCCACCATTAACGGTGGCTGGCCTCTGTCTCATGTCTGGAAACTGCAGACTCCACCACCGTTCTCTCCAGACTACCACGGTGCTTGATGTGGCCAAAGTACCCCAGCTTTCAAAACAGGATGCTGTTTACAAGCCAGTTCTCTTTGATGTTTCAGGTCATGCAGGATGTTGATGTTCCCTCCTCTTCTTGGCCCACGGTATTCTATGAATGTTTCTGTAGTATTTCAGTTCAAAATCTCAAATGTTCCTCTTCAAAGACTGAGTGAGAGTTAATGACCGAGATCAATAAGTTGCCAGGGGAAAGATCATGATCTCCATATTTTTAATTCAACCTTCTTGCAGGTGCTGTTAACGGAAATAGTTACTATTTTTTCTGCTTCTTCTTTTTCTTCTTCTTCTTGCTGGGATTGGAAACCATTGTCTGTATATTCGATTCTGTGTAAGCAAAGGAAATGTAACTCTGTTCACCCTGCAGCTTGCGTTTGACGGCTTTCCTGGCATCCTTGCTGGGCTCGACAAGTGACAGAAAGTCGATCCCTTTATATTTAGTGTCTGCCGTTGATGCACGCAGCTCATGAGCACCCAGAGTTGCATTATCTTCGTTGATGTTAACCAACTGATTATCGTTGTTTGGTCTTTTTTGTTGGGAACTTTTTTTAGTTCCTTGAGAAACAGGATTTCCAGACCTGCAAAGGGAAAAGAATGGCGTTTCATTCTGATCCTGAGTCAGCTCTTTCACTTTCACAATCTTATCTTCTTTGCTGGAAGTCGTTAGTTTAGCTTTATTTTCATGTTTTTGTTGAACAGGTTCAACAGGACTGCTTGGAGAAACAGGATTTCCAGACAAGTTAAAGAAGGGTGTTTCAGTCTGCAGTTGAGATGAAGCTTTCATTCTCTCAATCTCATCTTCTAAAGAAGCCCCTGACTTATCTTCTTTATCCTGTTGTTTTTGTTGAACAGGCTCAATAGAACTGCTTTGGGAAGTAGTTTTATTGGACTTGCACAAGAAAAATAACGGTGTTTCAAACTCTTGAGGTGTATCGTTTACAGTCCCATCTTCTTTGTTAGAAATTAGTTTATCTACGTCATCCATTAGTTTATGTTGAGTAGATTCAACAGCACTGCCAGGAGGAACTGAATTCCCAGACCTGCAGATTGTAAAAAGAGGCACCTCAGCTGACATTTCCTTTGATGAAGTTTTAATCCTGGTATCTATGTCCAGACTTTCCGCCTCACGGAATAAATTTTGACTGCTTGACGTTCCAGCTTCTGTGAACGGAATAAAATTATCCTTTCGTTGCTCAGACAAATCTGGCTGCTTGCTAACTGTACTGGAATTGAGAGATACCGTTTTTGGCTTGCTAGAAGCCAAACTGGCAGTTTTATCGGCTTGAGCTGGCGTTAACTTCTGTTTTTTAGACAAATGTCCCTTCTGTTTTCCTGAAGAACTGGAGCTCTGAACTCTCGACTCGCTAGATGTTGTTGAAAGAGAAATATAATCTGCAGAAAACGGATCATTTCCCAAACTTGAAGTAAAAGCTTTCAGCTCATTCTTGGCGTCTGCAAGTTCTTTGGATTCCGCCTTCATAACATATAAATATGAATAATCTTCTATTTCCGCATCTTCATCACTGACTTCATTGTTCGCAGAGATTACTGCACTTTCCTTGCCAGGCACCCTTTTCTGGTCACTTGTAAATTCTATGTTCTGACTAGCCTGTAAATCGGCTGTTTCAGTATCCATACTGATAGCCACTACTTCCTCTTCGGGGCAAAGTTCGTGAGGTTTTCTAGAAGGTTCAGATTTTGTTGTAGAAAAACTCCCTGTAGATTCTTGACGCTCTGGCAACTGTTGCTCATTTGTATTTGTTACTGCTTGCAAACATTTGTCAATGATTGGCTTGAAATGTTTCTGTTCGTCTTGAAAGGAAGACAGTTTCTGGCAGAAGACATAATAAAGAAACAAATATTAGCCATGAGCTAAACAGAAAATATGAAACAATTACATATTAAATGCAAAACTTCTTCTGTTTCCTCTTTTGCATTCATCCAAAGTTGTGAAATTGTTATGCCTGTTTACGACATGATTGCAATTTTTGCACCTTTCAGCCGATACATCCAACTTCTGCGGGCATTTGTTGCCCGGGTTAGACATCCCGGTTAGATGTGAGGGCTACCACAGTTTCACTGTGTGGTTATCTTCGTTTTCTATCAAATGCAAATGAAATGGCAACAATGGTATCTCCTTCTTTCCCTTATCATTTACCGGCTGTAAACTCAGGCAAACATTTCTGGTTGTTCGCTTACTTCTGGACTTTGGTCTTGTTTCAGAACTTTTGTTTTGAGTGCACATCCATTTTATAGATCTGGCTTAAATGTGTGCAGACTGTTGGTTTCTCACCTATCAGGCAAATGCACTTCGACTTTGAAGCAAACACCCCTAATTAGGCAGTGGCTCTATTCCTGTTTTCATCAAAATAGGGCCCCGTAACCCACACTCTAACTGGACGAGTTTTCGGTTCTATCCTAATATCTCCCCCCAAACAGACAGTCAAATATTTTAAGGGTGGTAGATAGGCTGCATGCAGTCGTGGGACCTAGGCTGCACTCTCTCCTGGGACAGAGGTGGGTTGGGGTTAGGCCCAGTTCTAGATGTGTTGGGACAGTAAAAGCATCAGAAAGCCAGGAAACTCACTCTCACTACCCCCAAAAATATTGGACTGTCTTGTGACTTCATCCCGGGGGGGGGGGGGGGGGGGGGGGGATATCGGGAAAGCACTGAGTTTTCTTAATGTGAGCGGGTCTTGCTAGTCACACTCACCATCACCATGGGCTGTGAGTGAGTTCTGCATCTCCCTACAGCACAATATTACACTAACATACGGAAAGACAAAAGAGTGCCCACAAAATGCAAGTGAAAATTGACACCTGTTCTAACGGCTTTATTACAAAAGCATGAAAGAAACACATTCTTGGTCTGCAAACTTCGCCAGAAAGTTCTAGTTTGTCATCCATTTCTGGTCTTTGGTCTTGTTCCAAAACTTGAGTTTTTTCCTGCATATCTGTGTTACAGATCTGGCATATCTGTGTTACAGATCTGGCATATCTGTGTTACAGATCTGGCATATCTGTGTTACAGATCTGGCATATCTGTGTTACAGATCTGGCTTATCTGTGTTACAGATCTGGCTTATCTGTGTTACAGATCAGGCTTATCTGTGTTACAGATCTGGCTTATCTGTGTTACAGATCTGGCTTATCTGTGTTACAGATTTGGCTTATCTGTGTTACAGATCTGGCTAATCTGTGTTACAGATCTGGCTTATCTGTGTTACAGATATGGCTTACCTGTGTTATAGATCTGGTTTATCTGTGTTATAGATCTGGCTTATCTGTGTTACAGATCTGGCGTATCTGTGTTATATTACAATATCAATATCCTGGCATTAACACACAAAAATGTGTTTGTGCAGGTGCAGACAGAACCAGTAGAATTTAACTACACTATCTCCCCGTGTGGGTTCCTGGGCCCCCCTGGGGTACAACAAGAATAGATCCACTACTTCCCCAAGAAACACGTTGTAAGAGTCGACTAATGGGGCGAGTGTTCCTTCAAAGTCGGGGTGCATCTGTGATTAGTGATTAGAAAGGATTATCATCACAGCACTCTGGACAGACCCATAGGTGCTCCTATCTTCTCCTCAAAAGCTCCACAAGTGTAAAACGACTGATGACGCCTGTTCTGTGTTGGTTAATGAAACATCTTGTCCCCTTAGTGAAATGTTCATTTCTTGCAGCTCCAGGCTGCACCCCCGTGTCCATCAGTCTAGACAGGGATATGAAGTTATGTCTTTTGGCGTGCTCCTCGGTACGGTAACTGTAGTGCATGACATTGATAACATCACTTCTGTCCAGTACTGGGCCAGCCATAGCAACTGCAGTGTCAGCAAGACAGTCTGCACGCTCGTTCCCTTGAACACCGGCATGACCTTGCACAAAGATGAAGGCTAGGGGTGCATCTGTCTGAGAGACAAAGAACCAACAATCTGCCTACACTGAAGTCAGATCTGTAAAATGGATGTGCATGCAAAACTCTGGTTCTGGAACAAGACTAAAGACCAGAGACGGACGAACACCCAGAACTTTCTGCGGGGTTTTCAACCTGTGAATGCGAACAAGCAGAACTAGACTATTTCTAGAACAGATCCCAGCAGAAAGGGCCACGAACTGACTTCATAGGGTCATTGCCCTAACTGGAAGTGACTAAATTTAGACTTCTCAGAGTGATAAGGTTACCAAACATAACTACCTTCAAGGCAAGCACAGAGAAGGTGGCTCCGAACAGCGCCTTCAAGGCATCCACGAGTCCCGGCAGCACAACCACTGGACACTTCTTCACAGCAGCCACCGACAACAGCGAGACAGGTTTGGTGTCCGCCAGCAACACCGGTGTGACCTGCTCCGATACAAGGACGACCTCATACTTTCCTCGCTCCAAGAAGGCAGCGACTGTGCGTTTGCCGATATCAAACTGCTGACTGTAATAAATATTAACAACAGTTTTTTTTTAGAAAGATCAGCAACTTCTGCCCGTTTTGTCCACTCTCTCTATCCCACTTTTATTCGTTATCTTCCCTTCATCTACGGCCTCTTCCCACCTCCCTTCCTCCTTGTGCTTCTCTTTACCCCCCCCCCCCCCACCACTTTCCTCACCTTTCTCCTTCAACCTCGCCTCACCTCTGTCCCATTTTCTTCTTCTGCCTCTTCTCACATACTTCCCACTTTCTCCTTGTCTTTCCCAACCTCCCTTCTGTCTCTCTACTTCCTCCGTCATTCTACCTCTACTCCCCAGTTTCTCATTCTTTCTTCTGTTTGTGTGTGAATAATATGTGTGTTTCTAAAAAGTCAGAGTGCATCTGCTGAGAAACCAACAGTCTGCACACAAATAAGCTGGACATGTAAAATAAATGTGCAAACAAAAAAACAAAAACACAATCTGCAACAAGACTAGAGGTCCAGAAGTGGACGAACAACCAGAACTTTCCTCTAGAGTTTAAGGCCGGTGAACGCAAAGAAGAAGAACTCTGTACGCTTTTATCCCTGAAGTGAAAACCAACCCTCGGTATTGAAACATGCTTGTCTGATCATGCAACTAAAGATCCCTACAAAACAGAAAGCAAATACTTACATGAAAGCTCTTTCAAACAGATCTTTTAACTTCTGTTTCTTTCTCCTTTTCTTCTTTTTCGAATCATGCTTTTCTTTATCCGTGTTGTCTTTCAATTTTAGGCCTTGATAAAGAGTTCTGAAAATATTTTTTTTAAAATTAAAATGAAGCGAAATTATAGTGGAAAAATACACTGAGTGTACCCAGTTTCCTAATGTGAAAAGTACATGACCCTTTTTCATTCCGTCAGGCGTTTGGGCATATAGGGCTTGACTAATATTTTATTGAGCAATCGGTACCTAATAGGTGATGTAGTCAACTTCACGCTAGTCGCCTTTACTTCCCAGGATCTGGTACCCACTCAAGGCTGGGTCGACCTGAGAGTCAAGGTCATTTTTGAAAAAAGTCTTGCTCCGCCAGGACCCGAACCCAAGACCTTCTGATCTGCAGGCGAGCGTCTAACTGCTACGCCACGGCGGCTCCCAGTTGACTTATGAGACAACAAAAAACTTGACCCCCATTCCGCTGTGGTGGAAGTGGTTCCCGTTAACAACCCAATCACCCACCGTCCCCTACAGTACCGTACTGGCCTTACGGCTGTGACCAGAGTCAGAACCAACAGACTCCCTTAAAGCTCTTTCTGACGCTACTGCACCTTACACTCGGACCGCGATGCTACTGCACGTTTTTTGTTAGTGTGAGTGGACAGACCATGTCCCGTAACCAGATCCACCCTTCAAGGACTGCCTCGCTAACGTCTAAGGAAATACATAAATGAGTACTGGGCTATCCTCCGAATAACGGGCACAAAAGATGGCGGCCGCAAAAACACCCTAACAGAGCCTCAGTCACGTATCAATTGCGCACTTCCGGTGACTTAATTTGCGGTTTTCCGGTGACTACCGCCACCACCGAGCGTAAACCTCTAAAACCGACACTTCCAGTCAGGTCCAATAACTCGTAAATGTAACTTTTCCAACTTGTGTACAATGACCTGTTTATGACATACACTGTTAATGCCGTTGGTGGTGTTTGTGCCTGCACACATTTAAGAGGCCAGAATATGACAACACTAACTAGCATTTGGGTGGTGGGGGAAAGTGGATCCTTTGAACCAAATAGCTTTTCTAAAGCCGAGATTAGATGACATTTTCCTGTAAGCCTCAGTGATAGATGTCTTGGGGTTAAAGAATGAGTCACAGATATACATGTTTGTTTAAGGCTCCATGTTATGTATTCCATTTAATTCGTCACCCTGTTTGTGATTCTTGATTACTTCACTCATATATCTTTGTATATTCAACACACAAAAATTTGATAAACAAAATTTGTTATGAATTTATCAGTGACCTGTGTAAAATATTATTTATTTAAAGATATTTTTACATAATTTCTACGGGACCATGACATTTTTTTAAGCCTCGATGTGAAAGGTGAACTCCTTCAGAACTAAAGGACAGTTAAATCAGTTATAAATAAATCAGACATAAATCAATGCATGGTGTTTTTCTTGGCATCAAAACAGTGAAGAAACAAAACCGAAGGCCTTTAAGAGAATTAATGACCAATAAAGTTATGCCAACAATTTTTTGAATGCTAAATTAATAATCATAACAAAAAAGCACTTGGGACATTACCATAAGTGCTCCGTCGCCATCTTTAGCAGTAAGCACAGAGTTGCAATTCCAGTGGTACCAGTCTGACTGTATATCTGTCTCACCTTTCCCCTGAGTGTTGATCGTCGGCCAAATCTTCTGGTCACTCCTCACTATACTATTCTCCTCAGACGTTGATGTTTGTGCCTCCCCACTGTTCACCCGCTCCCCAGAACCCTTACAAAATCTAGCTAGCTGTGCCTCAATTTACCACCAAGTGGAGCAGAACTGGCCAGTCTATCATTTCCTAACACACCGGCATGACCTGGAGATAATATCCAAAGGACGCTAAATACCCGGGACCTCTGAAGCAATGCTTTCCCTCTTCACGGAGCATACCTGTCTCCACCTTTCTCAACATGCTCTGTGAATCTGCATATGTAAAAACGTTTTCAGACCAACACCATTAATGAAAATAATTATTTAAAAAAAAAAAGGAAGACGCAAAAGCACCAGTTAACTCACTTCTTCAAAAGTTCAAGGATATCTTTTCCTGCTTCTGCATTAATTTGCAACGGTCTGTGGAGGACATGAAAACAAACAGTTTGTCTATTGTGAAACAATGCTTCCTGTTTTACATTTCTTCTTCATCATGTTCATCAACTTCAAAGGAAACCTAATTTGTTGCCTTTTGCAACATGCTCATTAGGGCAAAAGTGCAGGGGTGTGGTTCTACCCCTGTCCCCAAATGGGACCCAGAACCCACATAGGGATGTTGTAGTTTTGAACAGAGAGGACACACACAAGAGATTTCACATTATACTGCACATCTTATTTTGCTGTATCTCGTCAGGTGCATCAAAGAAGCAGTTACTTTTTAGTCTAGGTGATTTCACATTTGAGTTACAAGGATTCACTTATTTCTTCTCATCTTGATTTTCTGGTACCTATCAAAGTTGAGGTGAAGTATAATTTACGGGAAAGTGCCCGTTTGTGTCCTTCGTAAAAGAAGATTTCCAGGGATTCTTAACTCCCTCTGTCCATCGCTTGCATGGTCTGCCTCTTCTTCACTTCCCGTCTGGTCTGTACATCCTTGCTTGCTGTGGTATTCTGTCTGCTGACATTCGTGTTATCTGGGCAACCCATTTCACTTATTGTCCCCTAAAAAAATCTAAAACTGTCACTACCTCATTCCCATTCGGATTTCATCATCATTCATTTATTTGCTCATATTCAACTGTTACTGTAATGTTAAAGTTAGTTGCAGTTAAAGAATATTGCAGAACCAATCACATCATTTTTTGGCAGTCTATGGTTTTACTAGACACTTTTATTTTTAGTAGTTTGCCACTGCTTTTTGAATGGTCAGCTCTTTATACCACTGCAAGGCGGTCTACTGCACCGTCACCCACAGGTGAGATCTAACCCGGCACCCCAGAATTAGGAACCACATTCACAATGCCTAACTCACAGACACATACTGTAGTGGGTACCTGGCTAAAAACAGCAAAATATACTATGTAAAAATTGTGCAGTCTCCTTTTTGCATTTCTTTGAGCAAATAATTTTGCCTCTGTGTTTTCTTGGCATCTCTAGTATCAAAGGAGATAAACAGGCAGACATTTTGGCTGGTTCTACAAATAACCGATGTTTGTAGTGTAGGAATAAACAAGCAGACATTCTGGCTAATTCTACAACCGGTCAGTGTCTGCCGTGGAGGAAAATGGAATACTCAGACCTACAAACACTTGATATCACTAACTGGAAAGAGAAAGCCAGAGATGAATGGAGGCAGATGATATCTGCAGTAATGAGTTTCAAGGGCTTGGAAAGCTGAGGAAGAAGAAGAAGGAGAATAAGATACAATTCACTAAAATAAAGCAAATCAATGTATCCTTTCAAACGAACTACACAATCAGCTACAAGTACATATTTGTTAAAATTTACAAAAGGGAATCACCACTCTGTTACCTGTTTTTGTTAGTTTTTCCCAACTGAGTGCTGCCTTGGCCTGCCACAGGTTGAGCAGCAGACAAGTTCACTATTTTCTGGGGTGCACAAGTGGTCGTGTTTGACTGAACAAGGGAGATCACTTCTGCAAATTCTGAGTGAGAGTTGTCTATCTTCTGCAAATGAAAAGTAATAAGTAAAGTAAAGTAAAGATCCCTTTTCACGCCTTTCGGCGCATCGGGCATATGGGCAGAGCGTCCCATATTTTTACAGACCATGAGCACTCTGTGGGTAATGTGGTCAGCATTACGCCGGCTGTCTTTACTTTCCCAGGACAGCCCATCCTGGTACCCATTTTAGGCTGGGTCGACCTGCGACGCCCCATACAACGATAAAAATCCACGCAGCCTGCAGTGGGTTTCGATCGCGGTATGCTGGCTCACGAGTCGGACTCGCAACGCCTTAGCCACGGACGCCGCTAAATGGAAAGTATGGTAGTAAAAACCAAAACTGAACAGTTTCATGTTCTAGTGTTGTCTGCATTCACCAGCTGTAAACCCGGGCGGAAAGACCTGGATCTTCATCCATTTATGGATTTTGGTTTTGTTCCAGGACCTGAGTTTTGATGAAAGCCAGCTCCTACGACATGCTTGTTGGGGCGGTAGTGGGCCTATTTTTGTCTTCCCCACACTGGGGTCCCATGGGTGATCATATTATTGTGATGAAACTTAATGGAAAGAAAACCAGTACAATTATTAATGAGCCGGTACTTTATTCAAAATGTCGCTCTTGTCTCAACATGCCTGCAAGTCTCCCTTTCTCTAGCCAAATCTCCAGCCCTATGTACTTTTATAGCCCATACATCTTACACTTCTTTACTCACCTTTGCAGAGGTCAGCCTCTGCCTCATTTTCCGAAAAACTCCCTCTCCATAACTGCTCTCCCCTGGCCACCAGGACGTTTAATATAGCTAAAAATTTTCAGGGCAGGATGCTGTTTATGAGCCAATTCTCCCTGATACTCAGATCATCTAGGGTGTCAGTGCATTAAGTATATCAATACTGAAGAATCAGATCCAGCATTTTTAGCTGTTGTGGTTTTCTGAGCAAATTTACGTCCAGTAGTTTGGGACCCCATAACTAAACAGAGATAGGGACATAAAACTCCTCTGCTGCTACAAAGATCTGATTCATGATAATTCCTGCCCAGATGATGTGATTATCTGTATGTTGAATTAAGAATTGATATCATAGCACTCGGGACACTCCCATAAGCGCTCTGTCCCCATCTTCAGCAGCAAGTGAAGAGTTCCAGTTCCAATGACACCAGTAATTGTCTGTATATCAGCCTCGCCTTTCCCTTGAGTTTCGGACGTCAGCCAGATCCCCTGGTAACTACTCACAGCGCCATTCTCCTCAGACCGTAATGATCTATTTGCAGTTTCGTCGCCCAGCTTTTGAGTTGAGTGCATGGCGTGACACTGTGAGCTGCGTTTGTTTTTCGTTGGCACAGAAGCAGAGCATCTGTGGGGTGACCCGTTTGCTATGAAGCTGAAACTAGGATTACCAGATTGCCAGATCTATTTGCATCTCCTCACTGTTCACTTACTTCCAAAGGGGCCTCACAACATCCAGCTCGTCACACATCAATTCACCAGCAAGTGGTGCAGAACCCGCCAGTGATTATCTATACATATGGCCCTGTGTTGAGAGGCAGAAGAAGTACAAGGGGGTTCATAGCAAGAGCGAATGGACATCGCCTAGTGCAACAAAGCCGGGCATATGATATCACAATGTCTAGTCTGAGAATGGAGGTGGAGGCAGTCAATTTTTCACTCACTCGAGATCCAGCAGCACATACATGTTGTGAATGTAACTGACTCAAACAGCATACTGAGAAAAGTGGAGACAGGTATACTCTGTGGCAAGCTTCAGATGTCCCAGGTAATAAACATCGTTTAGATATTTTCTCAAGGTCATGAAGGAGTGTTGAGAAATGAACAGGTAGACAGACCTGCTGGTTCTGCACCACCTGGTGGTAAACTGATGCATGAAAAGCTACATGCAGTAAGGTCCCTTTGGAAGCGAGTAAACAGTGCAGAGGTCAGCACAAATAGATCATCACTAAGAAGGCAAGAATGGTACAGCAAGAAGTGACCAGGGGATCTGGTCGACACTCATCACTCAGGGAAAAGGCAATACCCTGCTACTGGCGCCATCAGAATTGGAATTCTGCTTGGCTGCTGAAGATGGGGACGGAGCACTTACTGGATTGTCCCAGTTCTTAAGTGAAATACCCTCATCTTCTTAACTTCCACAAAATGGAGAAGACACAGAAAGACTCACAGGCAAAAATATCGTCAACACTGTACAGACTAGGCTAGTGGATAACGATGAATCTCTGACACTCAACACGATTGCGTGACATGGGAGTAAAGCATGGTGAAGCACGTCTAAGCCACCTTCGAGGCCAAGATAGGAGACACTATAACCCACTTCTCATGGGAACAATTAGTAGAAGTACCTTGAAGTGACTGCTGCATCGGAGGACTGAGCACGCATGGGAATGCCCAATGTGCCGTGATGTTGATTGTGATAACATAACATAACATAACATAACATAACATAACATAACATAACATAACATAACATAACATAACATAACATAACATAACATAACATAACATAACATAACATAACATAACAGACTCACCTTAAAGCCAAGGGCTAGAGGAAGACACTTTGACTGTGTAGCCTTGGCAACCGTCGGCGCCAGCTGGTCCAGACAGAGCAAGGGGCAGCCTTGGTCCTGCGCCAGGGAGATGATGTGGTCAACTGTTATAGCCGGTGTTGCTTGACCGGAGATTAACACACATGCCAGTTCATCCCTCTCCAATGCCCTAAACACGCCAGATGTGCCGACCTCTAACTGTGACCTGTTAAAATTCATGACAAAATGTAATAATTATAGCGATCTTAAAATCTCAAGTATTTTTTTGGGGGGGGGGGGGGGGATGTCTATACCCTAACAGTAGAATGCACCCGGCCTCCAGGCAATGGGTACCAGAGTTAACACTCTGGGGTAAATGGAGGAGCATCGCTGTAGCTACGGAGTTACGTGGGGACGGCGACACAGGCGGACAGTTTCTTATCAGCTGTCTGTACTGGTGGCAGACCACTTATGGTTTATAACTGTGTGCAATGACGCTGGTTCATATCTCCCGACTTTACCTTTTGGTTACAGAATATAAATCATCTGGCCACTTCCATGACACATTTATTCCTGTGAAATTAATGTGCTTAATTAAATTAAGGCTCTATATTGATTATTTCCCATCTTGCCTAGAGCATCCAGTGCCAAATCTGTTACTGAAAGAGTGAAGCCCAAATTTTTGACGTGTCCGTTCCCTGTGTGGGTTCGGGGGCCCCATCGTGGGGAAAACAAGAATAGACCCACTGCCTCCCTAAAAGCATGTCGTAAGAGTCGACTAATTGGGGAGCTTCCTTTGAAGTTGGAGTGCATCTGCTGGAGAGGCAAGGAACCAACAGTCTGTATTCAAGAGAATGAGATCTGTAAAACTGATGCACACGCAACACTCAGGTTCTGGAGCAGGACTGCAGTTCAGTAGTGGACGAGCAACCAGAACCTTCCGCCAGAATTTACAGCTGGTGAACGTGAAGAAGAAGAAGAAGACGTGTCTGTGATCACTTGGGATTCGCAATGATTGCTGTCTGAGACTGGATATCAGTCAGTGATTCAAATTCATCGCAAACAAGTCACCTGAGAGGCGAGGAATCGACGGGCAGCACACAAAAAAATCATATCTGTAAAATGGATGTGCGGGTAAAATGTAAGTTCTTGAACACGACTGAAGTCCAGAAGTAGATGAACAATCAAGACTTTCTGATAAAGTTTACAGCCAGTAAACACTAAGTAAAAAAAAGTACAACCATCTACTTTCAGGCTGGCAAGTGAACATGGCTCCCACATCAACAAAAGGACAGAGCAAACAAACATACAGCGACAGACAAGATCAAGTAAACATAGAAGGATGAAGAGAGTGAAAGAATAACAGAAACACACACCTGATTCTGGCTTTCTCAGACTTATCATCCACTGCAGACTTTTTAACATGCTTGACAATGTTCACACCACCTGTTAACTTCCTGAAAGTAAACAGACATTATTCTTGTGTAGCTTTTGCCTCCTTAGCTTTTTAGACTTTAATGAAAAATATCTTATGCAATAAATTGCTCTCATTTAATGTCAGAAAGAGGGTGCTAAATGTTACATAGAACCTGTTCTGCTGTGTGGCAGCAAATCTTGGAATGTCACTGAATAAATTAAGAAGAATTTGGAAGCAACAGAGAAGTGGTTTTTAAGACGAATGTTACAAATACCTTGGAGGGCCAGAGAAATTAACAATGACTGCTTGTAAGAGGCTTATGAAAGTAGATCTCTATATACAACAATAAGAAAGGAACAAACACTGTTCTTTGGCCATATAATGAGAAGAGAGACATTGGAGAACATCGTGACAACTGGAAAGATCAGTGGAAAGAGGGGTAGAGGCAGACCAGGAGAGATGATGCTGGATGGGCTGAAACGATGGCATGGAGGGATATCATCAAGAGAGCTGTTCTAGTCAACCAGGGATTGTGATCTGTGGAGGCGCATGAGTGCCTACGTCAGTTAGCAGGGCACATGATGATAAGCTTTTGCTGTTTCAGTGAAACAAGAGGTAAGCAAATGTGGCTGCTGCCAGAATAGACAAGCATTAGAAAAAAATAGTATAAGTAGAAAGTCTTTGCTATGGAATACAGGTAAAAAAAAACTATAAAATTTTTTTTAAAAAAAATTATTAAGTGGCTGTAAATTAAAACTTTAAAAGCATGATACTGAATTACGAATCGACATCATAACACACCGTGCATACCCAGAGGTGCTCCATCTCCCAGAGCAAATGTCTTAAGATGTAGATGTTAACTATTCCCGTAGCACACTGATTATAAAAACATCATTCTCTTCCTCTCATACGATCCTCCTTGCCAGATCCAGACCTAACTCCTCGGTCACTCATCCTTAAGCTATTCGTTACACAATGGTCTTCAGATTGACTCCTTTGTCCAGTGTGAGTGTTCCTGCAGCTATCCCTTTACTAGCCAGAAAATCTGCTCTTTCATTTCCTCGCACTCCTGCACATCCTGGACAGTATATCCACGTGATTCCCTGCAATGTTGGCGTACTGATTCATGGTATCCACTCATGTCCATTTTGAACCTTCCGCAGTGCCGACTGAGAATCAGACACTATAATTTCTCGGGAAACTCTGTTTTCTGCTAATTCAGAGCTACGGTGATTGCCTTCACTTCTACCCTAGTGCTTGACGTTGCAGTTTGCATTTTATCACAATCTGTTCCACATGATATTTGTATGACAGACTGTAATCAAATGTCAAAAGCAAGTATTCTAACCTTACCCTTCTTTGGACATTTATACCCTTTAAGGATATGCTAGGCATGTGTTGTTTAAAGAGCCCCATAAAACACTGGCTTTCTCACCGTTTGCCCTTGACAGAAAAGTGTGACAGAAATTACAACATCTTGCTGTTGTTTTGTTACCTAGTAATAACGTAACCCAATCCAAGATGAATGGTCATTCATACATTTAAGCAATAATGTAGATAAAGATAGGGGAAGTGATAGATGATTAATTTTGATCCTGACTCTCCGATATGCTGCCATTAAATCTTAACATACGTATACACACACACACAAAACTTACTCTGTCAGTTTCATAAGAATAGAACCTTCCACTTCCTTCGTAACTCTCGGCCTGGCAAAGGAAAAGAAATTTGTTAAAGTGAACTGTTGCTGCATTCGTTAGTCTACATCTTTTTGCCTTGCTCTGAAAAGTATCACCACTATTTAGCTGAATCTGCAATTTGTCTTCCGCTATGAAGGTTGTGGGTTCATTTCACGGAAGTATCATTTAGTTCACAGCATCAATTTTTATGAAGATCCCTGTAGTACTACAGCTACCTAGTTCGTGCTTTGTGAAACGCTCTTGGCATGCAGCTAACTGTTCTGCACAGAGAGAGAGAGAGAGAGAGAGAGAGAGAGAGAGGGTAGAGAGAGAGAGGGTAGAGAGAGAGAGGGTAGAGAGAGAGAGGGTAGCGAGAGAGAGAGAGAGAGAGAGAGAGAGAGAGAGAGAGAGAGAGAGAGAGAGAGAGAGAGAGAGAGAGAAAGAGATCCATGTGGAGTCATGTGGAATAAAACCTGGTGCAATGAAGTCGATACTCTTGACTTTTTAAACTTTTAATTCAGCTATATCTGAATATACTTTAGCATGGCTATCAATTAAGTTTACCAGGGGCTTAAAGGATCGCCCTGAGCCCCAGCATAACTGCCTTTATTTTACCACTTTTGCGGGGTAAGCACGGGGGTCTTTGAACCTGAGGATTTATGGCTGCATGACTATTGCTGTCGCCACGACTGTCCAGGTCAGGATTTTATTTAGCCCCTGAAAAAAAAATCCTGCAGCCTTATCAAGGATTCGAGCCAGGGTCTTCCGCCTAAGAGCGCAGCATTCTAACTGTTTGGTCAGAATAGAAATACCAATAATACTGGCAATGGTGCCTGGAGCCCCTCTGTGAGCAGGAAGTTGAACAGCCCTGTACTAGAGTATCCTTCATATACAGACCTCTGAACTGTCACATGTTAAAATATGCCTTATGCCAGTGATTCCCAAACTGGGACATTTTTTACCGGAAAAAAAAACACTGCGACTAATAAAAGTGCGAGTGGAAGACCTCGGAAAATATGGAGTGATGGCATTAAGAACAGCCTTACAGACAGAACATCAGTCTTAATAGTGCTCTTGACAGAGCTCATCAACAAACATTACATCTCCCCCCAACACTTCGATGAGGTAAAAGGTGGAAGAGAAGAAGTAGAAGACTAAGAAAGGTTTGGGTGTTGTCCTTGCACGGCGACGGCCGCTTAGTCGGAGTTCAGTTACCTGGCTGCAGTGCAATTACTTTGAATTACGGAGTGGACAAGGCACGAATCACAACACAAAGTAAGTTCTTGTGACGCAAGACTTTGTGGCCACGGATGTGACTAACCCTCACCCAAACCCTAACCCTACCCCTAAATATGTCATTTGTGTCGTTCCCTCTTTTCCACTCCGTAATTGCACTGCAGTCAGGGGACTGAACTCGGACTAAGCGGCCGTCCGTCCCCGTCCAACTAGCGACCGTTATTGCAAGGAGAGCCAGTTTGGGAAACCCTGCTTTATGCAATAAATCTGTGCGTGTATGACTAGCTTATCATGACTGACTACTTTCTTTCATCCTTATTAACTGACTGGTTTTCTCATCTGAGCTGGTATCTGAAGTTTTGTCAACCCATGACTCAAAGAGACGCATTTTGGATGATGAACCATGATGATGATGAGTAGCGACTACAGTTTCGGAAATTTGCGATCTTTTTGGCAATTTCCGTTACCATGGAAACCGTTTAAAACTTGTTTCGGAAATGTCGGCTGGGGTTTCGGGATGGGTCCTAATCTCTCATGAAATTTTGCAATTGGTGTGATTTTCACCCGCTATAAATGGCTGAAAAAGACGGGAACGAACCCGATTAACAGCGCATGTCTACGACAGCCGGACGTCCTCTGTTTTTCTGTTACATCCGTTTGATTGAAAATAGAGGTAAGTATTCAAAGTTGGCTTTAGGCCTTAAACATTACCAGATATGGTAATGCTAGTTATAATTGAATTCTCCGTCCAATTTTACATTTGTATATAAAATTTCTTTCCTGTTTATGGCTGTTTAGATTTACAGTGAAATTTTTTCAGGCAAACGCTAATATGTGGCTGTATCTGAGAAAAATTGTCTGCCATCTCGTCCAATGAAAACAAAGCAAAAACGAAAGTTGCGCAGTTTGGTTGCGCAGAGAAAACCTTGTTTCTCAGACACAAGTTTTAGTCTGTTTTTTTACATCTCATCTCCACATCAAAAACCTACATATCTCAGCTCAGAAATGACATACAAGGCTAAATGAGGTACCATTGGAAAGAGATTGTTTACAGCTATCTAACTGTGCTGGTTTTATTGGTGTTAAGGGCATTTTAAAAATTTGAAAGTAACTATGAAGAGATGACTTACCACACCAGAATATTTTATCATCACAACCACCTCTAAAAAAAATAACTGACAGACTTTTATGACTTACCATTCCTGAGAAACTGGACAAAGAATGTTTTTACGTGTAACTTTTGGTGTTTTTTCTTTCAAAGACATAGTACTTAGATTGGCTTTCCTCCGAGAGGCAGGGATCGTGGGCGCCGCCATGTTGGCTTCCTGACAACGTTTATTACCAAATTCGCATTAAATATTTCACAATCATCAATAATATCCTATATCACTTCAGTTCCCTCCCCGTGTGGGTTCCGGGGCTCTATTATAGGGAAAACAAGAATAGACCCACAGCCTACCCAAAAGCATGTCGTAAGAATCGACTAACTGGGGGTTTCCTTCGAAGTCAGAGTGCATCTGCCTGAGAGGCAAGTAACTACCAGTCTGCATACAAATAGGTCAGATCTGTAAAACGGATGCACACGCAACACACGTTCTGGAATAAGACTGCAGTCCAGAAGTGGATAAATAACCAGAACTTTCCGCCAGAGTTTACAGCTGGTGAACACGAAGAAGACGAAGACTTCAGTACCCAAAGAAAGATTGCACAGTATCTTCATCTCCTTTGCGTTCACCAGCAGTAAACTCATGCGGAAGGTTTTTGTTGTTGTTCCAAGTCTTGTCTTTAGTCTTTTTCCGGAATCTGAATTTGGGTGCATATTCGTTTTACAGATTTCACTTGTGTGAATGCCGCTGGTTGCTTGCCTCTCATGCAGATGCACACAAACTTACAGACTTCGAAGGCCTCCCTAGTTCGTCGACTAAAACATTCTTGTTGGGGAGGCAGTGGGTCTCTTCTTGTTTCCCCACAATGGGACCCCGGGACCCACACACTGGGAGATTACACAATATGGTTGTTATAAAAAAAAGGAAAAAAAAATTGAAAATACACTCGAATATATGTCGATGTAGGTGATAAACAGCAGTGGTGATAAGACACACCCCTGTCTTACTCCAGATGTCACTGTGACAGGATGAGATGTTCCCTGATACTACTACTACTACTACTACTACTACTACTACTAGCGCCCGGCTCTCTAGCGGAATTGGCTAAACCGGATTTCGCGGAGACCGGGTGACGTACTCCTTGTGGTCCGGGTTCAATCCCGGGGGTAGGCAGGAAAGCCACATTTTCTCCCAGATTTACGGTATTTACAATGGAATCAAGGCCGAAAGGTTGCGATATCCATAATACCGAGCCTAAGGGTTAACAACTCATGGCTTCTGGATACTAAAACAAACAACTACTACTACTACTAAATCAACAACTACTACTACTAGTATTACTACTATTACTACTACTACATCATCAACAACAACAAATAGTACTACTACTACTACTACTACTACTACTACGACTACTACTACTACTTCTACAGAGTTAAATTTCGAAATTAACCATACACGAAGAAGAAGTTCGACGACGTCTGCTATCCCAGCAGGCAACAGTTGACGTGTAGCCGACCAGCCATTTCCCAACTGTCAACTCTTGGGGACGACTGCTCGCACAGACAATTTTTCACTTTCCTTGGCCAAAATGAGGGCTCTGGCGTTTGTAGTCACTGTCTGCCTGCTTCAGGGAGGACTCGCGTTTTATTTACCAGGATTGGCATCGGTTACTTACTGTTCAGACAACAAAAATAATGCAAATTGTAAGGTAAGTCGGGGTTGTGGGGAAGTTTTTCGGCTTGTCTGGACTAGAAATGTTTTTGTGATCAATAATTTAATTCAATAGTGTAGTTAGAGGATGAACATTCAACGTCAGCGTATTTGATCAGATAGGTTTACTATCTCCAGAATGTTGATATCATAGTAAAGCTTTCTTGATCTGGTTGTCTGAGTAATTTTATTTCTCAACTTTTGCATTTTGTCGCTTTGGAAATGCCAGAAGAAAGACGGGTGAAAAAGGGGGAGGGGAAGCGGAGAAAGCTAAGATACATCAAGTTTATCAAGACTGATCCCGGATTCACGTTTGCGAAGTGTTTGAGTGCTGAATTTAATTTTATTGTTTTAATTATAGAACAGCCGTAGTATTTGCTAGTGTTAGAAAGGTTGCAGTGAGACTGATGGGCGTGTCTTGCCCTACCCAGGATACTGGCTTGCCATTTCATGTTCAATATAATATACAGTCTTGCAAATACCTTCGGTGATTTCACAGCAGAAGCCCAATCAGGCACTGAAACTAATTTGAGGGGGGGGGGGGGGTTGGAGCTTCTCTGTATCACTTTCAGGGATGCAACCACGGCTTTCTGCCTAGGAAATCATTTACTGGTACTCAAAAGGTGCCGGTACTAACTACAAAGTATCTGTACTCTATTACAATAGTGCAGATACTGCATATTATTTTCTACCACCAGAAAAAGAAGAAAATAAGCCTTGGATACAGCACATATACTGTGGAGGAATTTAAAAAAAATATTTAGTCATACCTGACTAAACATTGATCAAACATGGAATATATAAATATAAAACAAGCTCTGAAACTAGCAAAAGACAGGAAACTACATCTAACTCCTCTCTGTGACACTTCCTGATATAAGCAGTAAGACAAAAGAAATAGATGAAGAATGATATTTCATTTTGTTTAATGATATCTGCTTCCTGTTCACTTTTTTTTTGTAACTGCTTGAAGGAGATATAAGATTCTGCTTGATCATAGACACATCGTTCTATTTTAGAGTTTCTATGATATCTTTGTATCTTGTTCCTGGTCTACCTCGTGATCTACATCCTTTTAGTTTGCATCACTAGGCTTTCTCTCTAATTGATACATTTTTTTTTTTGGTTTTGTTTTATATGTAGTTCTGTATTGTTCTATGCCAACATATTCTCTAATGACCTCACTCCTGATGTTATCTTCTCTGGTTATTCCTGCAGCCCTTCTCCTACATCCCTTCTACATCCCTTCTCATGCATCCCTTCTACTTCCCTTTTCCTGCATCTCTTCTCCTACATCCCTTCCCCTGCATCCCTTCCCCTGCATCCCTTCCCCTACATCCCTTCTCCTACATCCCTTCTACTTCCCTTCTCCTACATCCCTTCTACTTCCCTTTTCCTGCATCTCTTCTCCTACATCCCTTTTCCTGCATCTCTTCTCCTACATCCCTTCTACTTCCCTTCTCCTACATCCCTTCTCCTACATCCCTTCTCCTACATCCCTTCTCCTACATCCCTTCTCCTACATCCCTTCTACTTCCCTTTCCTGCATCTCTTCTCCTACATCCCTTCTACTTCCCTTTTCCTGCATCTCTTCTCCTACATCCCTTCTCATGCATCCCTTCTACTTCCCTTTTCCTGCATCTCTTCTCCTACATCCCTTCTCATGCATCCCTTCTACTTCCCTTTTCCTGCATCTCTTCTCCTACATCCCTTCTCCTGCATCTCTTCTCCTACATCCCTTCTCATGCATCCCTTCTACTTCCCTTTTCCTGCATCTCTTCTCCTACATCCCTTCTCATGCATCCCTTCTACTTCCCTTTTCCTGCATCTCTTCTCCTACATCCCTTCTCCTGCATCCCTTCTACTTCCCTTTTCCTGCATCTCTTCTCCTACATCCCTTCCCCTGCATCTCTTCTCCTACATCCCTTCCCCTGCAACCCTTCTTCTACATTCCTTCTCCTACATCTCATTTCCATTGTTACTAATTGTAATTTTTAATATGATATCATTGTTATATTTTAATTACCACTTTGTTTGTTTAAAAAATACAGTCAGATCTTATGGTGTACGTGAATCGCTTAAACACAGTGGAGAACATTGTCCCGTATGAGTATCATGAGTAAGTCTGCGTTATTTGTTTGCGCATAAGTTGCATTAACGTAACACTATACTTATCAAATCTGGGGTATGTTTTTGACCTTGTTATGCTAAAATGCTTGAAAAACAATGCCCCCACCACCTAGGACATACCAGGCTTCTGACCTCCCAACAACTAGGATATACCAAGCTTCTGACCTCCCAACACCTAGGACAGATTTCTTAGCTCTCATCAGTTAGGACATACACTCCCTACAGCTAGGGCATACAGATTCCTAAGATCTCAATAAGGAAGACATACTATTCCCTTAGACTCCCAACAACCAGACCCTAAGCTGCTAACAGTTAGGGCACACATACTACTTTGCTGCCTACAGCTAGGACAAACAGATTCCTTAGCACCCGTCAGCTAGGACGTACACTCCCAACAACTAGGACATACCAGAATCTTTAACTACCAGCAATTTATATAGACTCCTATACTTCCAGCAACTAAGACTTTAGACTTGTAAGCTCCCAACACCTGAGGGACATTCAGACTTCAACCAGTAGGATGACAGACATACACTGCAGGGATGAGCCACTGTGATACACCCAGGACAAGATAAGGCAGCCTACTGTTAACCTCAGCCATCTCATAGACCAGGGTTATTCATCTAAGTTTACTCAGGTCCAGCATGTCGAAAATGGGAGTCCGAGCTCCGGAATAGCAAGATGATTAATACAGTACAGTTGACAAGTGCTCCGAGTGCCACTTGCTAAGTCTCAGCGGGCCAGATTTAGCCTGCGGGCCACCAGTTGAATAGCCCACATAAAGTACCTTCATGTTCTCACTCAAACCACAAACCAGCTACATACACCTCAGCCGTTGTCCTGTGAAGAACCTGAATTGCTCTTTTCTAACCCCCTTTCCAGTTCGCTGATTTCCATTCAACACTGGAATGCTTCAGCGCAGGTGGAATTTTTCTGATGCATGTCTGCTTTGTCTAGTATATTCCAAATTTTTCTGTTCCATTGTTTCTGTTGATGTGCTCCAGAATTTCTGTCGTGATTTCTTAATGGTTTCCATGTGTAATTGTAACGGATTTGCAGGGCTTGCGTTGGAGAATAGAAACCTAGGTGTTCTGTGCTCAGAGCGGTTTGCATCGCTTGATAAGACTCAGATTAGGAGCATATCATGGATTGTCTGGCCAGGAGATTCAGGTGTGTGCGGTGATGATAGATGCAGGCTGCTGCTGCTGCTCCTCTGGGTAGTAAACTACTTATGAAAAGGGGAGATGTGGTGAGGGCTTTCAGGGGTCAAGTGGACTACCACAACACACAGTATCCATATTGGGAGAGGTTGATTTTGCGGGAGATGAGCAATTTGTACACATTGTAATGTGGTTTACAGCTAGACTGTGATATTTGTGCTTTTCAACCCAACACATCCAATTTAATCAAACCGCTTTTAGTTGCCTTTAACACCATGCTTGTGGGGGGGGGGGAGGGTTAATCCTTCCGTGATAAAATGCCTACTGCTACTAGACGCTTGCCTGACCACCCCAAAGGTCTTGGATATGTGTGTGCATTGAGTCCCAGGTCAACCCAGGCCAAAATGTGTGCCAAGCAATGTCCCTAGAAGTTCCAGCAGCTGGCGTGAACGCCTCATAACCCCCACCTGGTGCATTAGTCTAGTGTCATATACCTGGTGCGTCTTATACCTAGTGTGTCACTAGTGTCATATACCTGGTGTGTCTTATACCTAGTGTGTCACTAGTGTCATATACCTGGTGTGTCTTATACCTAGTGTGTCACTAGTGTCATATACCTGGTGTGTCTTATACCTAGTGTGTCACTAGTGTCATATACCTGGTGTGTCTTATACCTAGTGTGTCACTAGTGTCATATCCCTGGTGGTGTCTTATATACCTGTGTGTCACTAGTGTGTCTATGTTATACCTGGTGTGTCTTATACCTAGTGTGTCACTAGTGTCATATACCTGGT
>CAJHNH020002773.1:1660185-1725109 GCA_905116865.2 Candidula unifasciata
GAGTTCAGGTCCTGATGGAGCCAGACTGTTTAAAAAAAAAAAAATGATCTTTGCTGCCAGGTTGACCCAGCCTTAAAGGGGTAGAAGGAAAAGTCGTGGGAAGTAAAGGCAGCAACACCCACAGAGACCGATTTGTCTATAAAATTTAGTTTTGGCTGTGTATGCTAATAGGCCTGAAGTTGTGGGAAGGGTTCTTTAATGTGTTTGTTTGTTAACTTTACTGCTGTTTTCAGTAGCTAAATTTGTCATTGATGATAATCCGTTAATTTGTTAATAAACCTTGTTTGCCTCCTCCAGCTTTGACTTCTGCGTGCCAGATAAAGATGTTGCCAATTCACCGACAGAGAATCTTGGCCAGGTTGTCTTTGGTGAGAGGATTAGGCCTTCTCTCTATCAGGTCAGTAAACGTGGACCTGTGTTTAAAATTTCATTTAACAATATGAATAAAACCTTAATCATCACCCAGTTTGATCATTAGTTGGTAGTAGGCTAGGCAAACGTCAGTCTCTGGGGACCATAGAGTTGTGCAGCAGGGTTAGGGAACAAGCTGTAAAGTCCAGTTTGGGAGTGACAGTCTCACATAAAAAAAAGTAAAGATCCCTTCTCACACCTTTAGGCGCATTGGGCATATGGGAAGAGCGCCCACATTTTTACAGACCAGTCTGCATTAGTTGGGTAATGGCGTCAGCATTATGCCGTCCGTCTTTACTTCCCCAGGACATACATCCACCTGCGACACCTCATGCCACGATAAAAAAAATCCCAGCAGCCAACTGTGGGTTTTGATTGCGGTACGTTGAAATTACGAGTCGGGCTCGCAAAGCTTAAGCCACAGATGATGCAGTCTCACATAGTCCACATACAAACATTGATACTCTGTCATTCTGAGGCTGGCTTTCTCTCAGATGTCTCGTATCTATGTAGCTTGCTGTAGTTGGCTTATTTCAAACTGAGACCGTCTGTCTTTCAGTGCCTGCCTCTAAAGCAGTCGGTCTGCGGCTGATCTCTCACAAGTTTTTGTGACCATCCCCTAGAGTGAGTGAAGACTGGTGCCTTTATCAGTGCCCTACAAATCTTCTTTTGCTAATCAAACTAAATAAAGCTTTGAGTATCAGCCAGTTGATCACCCCTTGGCCTGAGTTGACATTGGCATCTTCATTGCTGCTGCTAAATCTTGTTTTGGTAATCACACTGCCCATCAATTGGAAAATTGCTTCTTCTTCTTCCTCATCCTCCTCCTTCTCTGCTTCTTCTTCTTCTTCTTCTTCTTCTTCTTCTTCTTCTTCTTCTTCTTCTTCTTCTTCTTCTCTTCTTCTTCTTCTTTGTCTACTTCTTCTTCCCCCTCCTCCTCCTGCTGTTATCATTATTATTTTTCTGCTGCTGCTTCTTCCTTTTCTTCAGTGTCCATCTTTCTCTCCTCCCTCTCCATATCTCTTCTCCTCTTGCTCTGCCTCTCCCCTCCCGTATCCATCTTTCTCTCCCGTCTCCCTGACCATCTCTTCTCCTCTTGCCCTGCCTCTCCTCTCCCCATACTCTTTCCAACCCTCTCATAATTAAAATATTATTGACTCTGGGACTTTTAGCTGAAGTTTGCAGAAAATGCAGCGTGCAAGGTGGTCTGTGAGAAGACATACAAGCCTGGAGACAAAAGCCAGCTGGAGAAACTGACTTTCTTGAAGAGAGGCATCAGCCTCAACTACCAGCATCACTGGTGAGAGTTGTTGTTTGTGCTGGTATTTTTTGTCTATGAGTCTACAAGCACACCGCTAGCTGCTTTATGAATACAGTTTTAACCTCTCTGTCATTTGACATTCTCTCATGAGGCCTAGCAAGTGGCCTGCCGATCATTGCCAGCTGTGTTGCATAATTAACTTTTTACTGAGGCTTGAAGTTTTTCTGTTGACCAACCTGGGCTCTATAGTTCTTGCTTCTTTTAGCAAAGCCTTGTGTAGTTTGAGGAGTTGAGGAAGCATAATGGCTGGATGCTAATTTGCTAGCCTGGTGCCCCGTGTGGGTTCCGGGGCCCCATCGTGGGGAAAACAAGAATAGACCCTCTGCCTACCCAAACGCATGTCGTAAGAGTCGACTAATTGGGGAGCTTTCTTTGAAGTCGGAGTGCATCTGCCTGTGAGGCAAGGAACCAACAGTCTGGTTCAAGTGAATCAGATCTGTAAAACTGATGCACACGCAACACTCATGTTCTGGAGCAGGACTGCAGTTCAGAAGTGGACGAGCAACCAGAACTTTCCACCAGAGTGTACAGCTAGCTGGTGAACGCGAAGAAGAAGACGAAGCTTCAGAGGTTTCCCCATGTGGTTTCGGCGGCCATGTTGTGGGGAAAACAAGATTAGTCCCACTGCCTCCCCAACAAGCATGTTGTAAGAGTGGACTAATTGGGGGATTTCTTTAAAGTCGGAGCACGTCTGCCGGAAAGACAGTAAACCAGTAGTCTGCTTGCAAATAACCTAGATCTGTAAAATGGATGCGCACACATCACTCATGTTCTGGAACAAAAGTCCAGAAGTGGACGAACAGCCAGAAATTGCCGATGGATTTTACAGCCGATGAACAAGAATAATAAGCTTCAGATGTCTAGGGAAGTTGGATATTTTCTCCAGGACATGCAGGTGTGGTGGAAAATGAACAGGCAGAGATACTGGCTGCTTCTGCACAACTCAGTGGTAAACAGATACATGACAAGCTAAATGTTGTCAAGCTCTGGCTGACACTCCATACTTGGAGGAACGGCAAGACGGGACATGCAGTCAGACTGCTACTGGTACCATCGAAGTTGAAACTCTTTGCTGGCTGCTGAAGATGGGTCTTGATGGGAATGTCTACAGTCACAGGTTAACTCTGTCTATGTTTCAGGATTGTGGACAACATGCCCATCACATGGTGCTACAAGGTGGAGAGTGGGGACAAGTTCTGCTCCACTGGGTTCCCTGTGGGCTGCTACGTCACCAAGCTGGGCAAGAGGAAGGACACCTGTGTCACACTGGTATGTTGGGGTGTCATGTTGGGGTGCCATTTTGTGTGTCATGTTGGGGTGCCATTTTGTGTGTCATGTTGGGGTGCCATTTTGTGTGTCATGTTTGGGTGCCATTTTGTTTGGTGTGTAGTGTGTCATGTTGGATGCAATTTTGTGTGCCATGTTGGGTGCCATATTGTTTGGCGTGTAGTGTGTCATGTTGGATGCAATTTTGTGTGCCATGTTGAGTGCCATATTGTTTGGCGTGTAGTGTGTCATGTTGGATGCAATTTTGTGTGTCATGTTGGGTGCCATATTGTTTGGCGTGTAGTGTGTCATGTTGGATGCAATTTTGTGTGTCATGTTGGGTGCCATATTGTTTGGCGTGTAGTGTGTCATGTTGGATGCGATTTTGTGTGTCATGTAAACTCTATGGACTACTGAATGAATTAACAACAGTGAAATTTATACAAGAGACAAAATTGCTGATATAGGCAACTTTTTTCAGGCGAACGAAAGAAGAATTGTGTCATGTTTGGTGCCATTTTGTTTAGCGTGTTGGGTGCCATTTTGTGTGTCAAACTGGTATGTTCTTTCTTCTTCGTGTTCACCAGCTGTAAACTCTGGCTGAAGGTTCTGGTTGTTTGTCCGCTTCTAGATTTTGGTCTCATTCCAGAACTTGAGCTTTGCCTGCACATTCGTTTTACAGATCTGACGTATTTCAAGGCAGACTGTTGGTTCCCCACCTCTCTAGCAGATACACTCCTACTTTAGAGGAAACCCCTCTGTATAGTCTTTTATGACATGCTTTTTGGGGGGGGCACTGGGTCAGTTACTTTTCTCCCAAAATATGATCCCTAAAACCGTACAGGGATGTTGTCATTGTGTCTGTCACATTGGTATGTTGATATGGTACATTGGGTGTGTTTGGTGACACAGTGGTATGTTGGGTATATGTTTGAAAACAGAGAGCCTGGCGTACATCGTCACAAGATCCAGAATGAGAATGGAGGTGGAGGCAGTCACTGCAGCTTTCTGATGGCTTGAGAGCAGCATAGCTCTACATGATCATAATTTGTAGTGGACTCACAGTGTGCTTCAAAAAATTGAAACTTGATAACTCAGATCAGGTGCATATCATGGATTTTCTCTCCAGGAGATTCAGGTGTGTGGGTTACTGAGCAGGCTGATAGATTGGCTACTTTATGGTAAAGTGCGGGCATGGTGAAGGCTCTCAGGGTTCAAATGGACACTGCAATAGAAGGAACAGAGATACTGAACATTGAAAAATTAAGTCAACATGCAATGAGTAGACGTTCTGCAAGAACACTGAGGGCGAAAAAATTGGCGGATTTTCCATCAAGTTTCAGCTGGTGCTGTCCGCATGTCGACTCCTCGTTGGTGACTGAGGAAGGAGACGGAGCACGTGTGGGAGTGTTCTGAGTGCAGTGACATCAGTTTTTGATTGATTGATTCATTCATTTTGTCTGTCACATTGGTATGCTGGATGTCACACTGGTATTTTGGGTGTCACTATATATGTCACACTGGTATGTTGGGTGTCATTTTGTATGTGACACCGGTATGTTGGATGCTTTTTTGGTCTGTCACACTGGCATGTTGTTTGTTGTTTAGTCGGTCGGACTGATATATAGGGTGTTGTTTTGTGCGCCACATGAATGTACTGGTATCCCCACCTGGCTTGCTGTTTGGTATCTTCATGAATTGTGTGTCAGGTGATATGCCATTTGTTATATTGTTTTCCAACCTGATTTGTTGTGTACTGAATTAATAAGTTGTGTGTTACATTTCTGTATTGTGTAAAATAGTTACTTAGTCGATTGTCTTCTGCCCTGGGCCGTAGAGGTTTGCTAGAGAGATTCATACTTTTCTATCAGCAGTTTTCCTTTTGGCCTTGTTCCATTCTAGTCCTCTTTCAGTTAGGGACTGTCAGATGTTGTCTTCTCAGCGAACCCTAGGTCGTCCTGGTGGTCTGTTTCCCTGATTTTTGGCCTGCCTTGGTGGCCGATTCTCTGCCACTCTGCATAAATTGCCATATCGTAACTGTGATGATCCACTCAAGTTTGTAAGGCCTGGGTTTCAAGATCCTGACGTATCGTTGGTTTGTGAACTGTGTCCCTTTTGGTTGCTAGGACCACCTTTCTCAGATGGCTCACATCAGAGGCCTGAAGCTGGCTTCACATGTTCTGTATTGCGTAAAATATGATTTAAAATCATACATTTCTTGTCAATTCGCGGTGTCCGTGGCATAGGCATTGCGAGTCCGACTTGTAATTCCAACATACTGCTGTCGAAACACACTGCTGGCCACGTGGAATTTTATCATGGTATGGGGCGTCGCAGGTCCACCCAGCCTAAAATGGGTACCAGGATGTATGTCCTGGAGAAGTAAAGACGGATAGAGTAATGCTGACCACATTACCCACCTAGTGTCGATTGGTCTGTAAAAATATGGCTTCTCTTTCCGTATGCCCGATGTGTCTAAGGTGTGAAAAGAGATCTTTACTTACTTTTTACTTTTTATTTCTTGTCAATCTGCAGGCTGATTTCAAGACTCCAAACACGTACTATTTATACAACCATGTTGACATTGTCATCGAGTATCATCCTTTAAGCCAGGATGATTTGGGACAACAGCACACTGGCGTTGGAGGACGGATTGTGGCCGCAAAGTTGACCCCAAGGAGGTACTTGGATAAATGTGAAGAGGCAACTCTGTCTCATTATTATATAGTATATGACAAGACCCCCCCCCTTTTTTTTCCTGCCCCCCCCCCCCCCCCCCTCTTTCCCACACCAAAATGGGATTAAAAAGAGGAAAAAAAATGAAACCTAAGCAATGTTTCCCCGTTGTGAATTTGATTTGAACAAAGAAGACACAAACAATAGATTGTACAGTCTATTGCCTGGCATATTTCGCTGTTTCTCGTCAGGTGCAACCTACAGTAACAATTACATCAATGAAGCAGATAAGTGAATCCTTTTTAACTGAAGTAGAAATTCAATAACAGTCAAATGCAACTGCCAGTTTTACCAGGGCAGCCTCAGTGTCAGAACCATATCTTTCTGTATACAGAGTTCTGGGCGCAGGAATAGTGGCAGCTTCAAGAAATCTTTCATTCTGCCATTGGCTAACCTGTGAAGGATTTGAAATGCGTTGTTCTTTTTAGGGTGTATCCAGATTTTAGATGATTGCCTTCTATTGCAGAGGGATGATCTTTACAGCCGGTATTCTCATTTTGAATATTATATTGCATGGCTTTCTTCACCCATACTGGAATGTGCTCAGCGACTCATTTCTCCAGGTGTTGATCAGTTCTGCCCACATAAGCAGCTTCGGTTCTTAATTTATAACGTACCCCAACCACGAAATTCCCGTGGGAAATCCACAGCTGACCTGACAATCCATTATTTCAAGGGGTGCAAGTGTGCTGTTGTGTGGTGCTGTTTTTGAGTGTTCATCTAGTGTCTTCTAACCCTAACCCTAAACTTGGCTGTAGATAAATCGCGAGAAACTACAACCTGAAAACCCTAGAATTTATTGGGAATGTCTCCCGTGACGTAGACGTGACGTCAGGGGTAAGTTATAAATTAAGTACCGCAGCTTCACTTCTCCATTTAAATTAGTAGATACAATTTATTTTGCGTACATTGACACTGGTTGTTTTACCGAGGGCGTAGGAATTAAGGTGGTTTTAAATCTGATAACAGGTATGGCTGCATAGAAAGTCTGACTGACTGCACCACAATAGTACGCCATCTTCTAAAATCTAGACATACCATAACCAAGGGCAAGGCATTTCAAATCCTTCACACGTCAGCCAATTGCAGAATCAAAGATTTCTCAAAGTTGCCGTGATTTGTCACCTGCGCCCTGAACTCTGTAAACAGAAAGATATGGTTCTGTCATTGAGGCTGCTCTTGTAAAACAGACAGTTGTGTTTGATCGTTGTTGAAGTTGTACTTCAATTATAAAGGATTTACTTATCTGCTTTATTTATGTAATTGTTACTGTAGTATGCACCTGACGAGATACAGCGAAATATGTCAGGCAAGACAAAAAAGATCCACATAAAACAGTGTTGAATAACAAACAAAACAGTCAGAATGTTTTATTAATCTATAATTTAATGTACGTGTTATATTAATTAGAATGGTAATGGTAGAAATGCAAACTGTTTATGAAAACACATTTTTTAAAAAGTTTTACAAATATTTAATTTATAATTAAACAGAAGGAAAAAATGGATTAATACGAGAATAAATGAACTTTCAAAATTGCTTGACCCCTCCCTTGCAGTTCCCTGGCGCCCTCCAGGTTGGAGGCCACTGGTTGGACAGATCTGACTTATTTGTATGCAGACTGTTGGTTTCTCACTTCTCATGCAGAAGCACTTGGATTTTGAAGGAAACAGACAGGGATTTTTGGAGATATTTGGAGGAGGAGGAACAAAAATAGAACTTTACTGAGCATTGACTCATTTTGGGTTGTCTTAAGAATTGTTTTGATACTTTAACACAGCGGCTCTCAAATTTTTTCCGCCACGGCACTCTTGTCTGGATTTTTTTTTCGCAGTGCACCTACCCTTAAAGTGGTTTGAATACTTAGGAAAAGAAGACAAAACAGTGCACATTTAATGTTCAGTTCTCTTTAATGCGATGAATGAAACTGTTTGGAGGAATTTTTCATTACTTCCTTTAAGAATATGGGAATTTTAGTTTATTTCACTTGACCAAGAAAGTTTAACCCTAAATCTGTTTTTTAAAAAAAATAAAAATGTAAGCGTGCGTTGAGAATGCACTGCAGCCGTGCCAATAGCATTGTCTCCTGAATACACCTGCATCCAGGAACTCTTCTTGTCTTCCTTCATGGTATTTCTGTTTTAAACCGCTGTCTTCGCTGATCTCAAGCAGATTATAAAAATTCTTCATTATTGTCTCGGCACCCCTGGCATACGCTGGCGGCAACCCTGGGTGCCGAGACACCCAGTTTGAGAACTGCTGCTTTAACATTTTCCCTGTTTGGTTTATCATTTAACATAACATAACCCTTGACCCATTAGGATCGTGGAGGTGTATCAATGGAAGCACTAGTGAACAAAACCCGCCATCTGTCTATCTTCTGCTTGGTGAATTAGTGTGTGATAACTTAGTTCTGTCCATTTATTAGTGATGTCATTCCAGGTTCTTCTTTGCCCTCCTCTTCTTCGACTACCCCCCAATGTTCCTTGAAGCACAGTCTTCGCAATCGAATCATGTCTCACCACATGCCCGAACCAAGCTGGCTTACAACATTTCACCTTTGCCAAGAGAGGCTCCTGATGTCCCGCAAATTTGTATATTTTTTCTCTGACATATTTATTAGTTATGTGTACTAAATAAATAATTCGTAAAATGCGTCTGTAAGATTTACATTGAAAAGCCTGAATCCTCCTTTCCATTTTCACAGTGAGAGTCCAACTCTCACATCCGTATTAGAAAATAGACAATACCAGTGATTTATTTATATTGACCTTAACTGCGATGCTATCAGTTAACCTGCTTTTGTTTTGACAGCATCGACAACGGAAATAAGAAGAATGAAGAGTCGTGTGGCAGCAACCTTCCAGTTCTGGGGGTTCCAGGAGACTTATCTAATGAAATCAAATTCAAATACACATACAGTGTGACGTGGAAGGTAGGAGCTTGTCTTTTCTGGCTGATGTGCCTTTGGTAGGGCTGCAATGAAGCTCTTCTAGCTACAGTGAAAAAGATAGAAAATACAGAGGTATGGACGTGTAATAAGATCTTACGGCCTCTCAAAAACAATACTATAGGACTCGGCAGTAGGAGAAGAGACAGAACACCGAAGACTTGGACACAGAACTTGACTGATTGGGCAGGCCTTTGTCATGCAGCCTTGAAATCCATTGCAGCTGGGAGGAAAAAGAATCGACCCAATGCCTCCCTAACAAGCATGTCGTATAAGGCGACCAATTAGGGGTCGGAGTGCATCTGCCTGAGAAGCAAGGAATGAACAGTCTGCATATAAATAAGCTATATCTATAAATATTTGTATTTTGCAACTGGCTTCTTAAGAAGCAGTGGGCCTATTCTTTTCCCCAAATGAGGCTTCAGAACCCAAACGGGGATTGGTCCCCATATTCTCCTTCTTCTTTGTGATTGGTTTCGTATGCTCAGATCAGACCATCAGGTGGGTTGCCTCGCATGTCAGTTGCAGGTCCTTCATGGCTCCCCATAGCTTGTTCTGCACACTTTGCTCTTGAGGCCAGGTTTCTTTTCGAAGTTGAAGGTATAGTGAGCAGGTCTGCAGAATGTGTTCAGGTGTTTGTGGCCCTCGTCTGACAGGCACATGATGCAAGTGGTAGTTAAGCCTGCCGTGTCCTGTCCACATATAACTTGCAAGTCTTGGCAGTAACCTTACTGTGATAATAACAAACTCTGTTCACAGGTCCAGATTGCCTGAACATTGGTATATTGGAGTTAATGCTCTGTCTTCCAACTTGGCACCTCCAACTTCATAGCAAATGGGTCACTTCATAATTGCTCTGTTTCTGTGCCAACTAAAACTACCCAGAATGTCTTTCAATGTCACTTAGGAAAATATTGACACAGACTGCAGTCTCGGCAAATCCAGAAGTATACATGCATTAATTGCGTCAGAAGTGCAAAAGAAACAGTCCGGTGCCAGAACTGCAGTTTGTTGACAGCGTAAGCAGCAGCAATGAAAATGTACAATTTTTATGCATGTATAACCTGAAAATGGTTGGGGAAAGGTTCGGCTTACATTCCAGCTTTTAGGCCTACATTTCACTTGTACAGAATTGATTAATAAACAGTAAAACGGTTGTTTAGTCGTCCATCTTTTCTCTTGCACTCTTACAATATTTCAGGTGGTAGCTTCTCTTTAGCCTTAGATCTACGTGTAAAAATGATGTAAGCTGGGAGTTTATGTCCCGTAGCAGTGATACCTAGCATTACCGTACACCACTGGTTGTCTGCTCGTGAAGTTGGCATGTGCACTGTTGTTTCCCCTGGCTTGTCAGAGAACACAGGAGTTTCATCTGCATCTCCAGTTGCCCCCATACTGCAGTTGTGTGTCTTCTGTAGTTGTGTGTCTTCCTTAGAACATGTCCTTGAAACACAGTTTCTCCTGCTAGACGTCAGGAAATCGCTGTACCATTGTTGTCCGCCGCCAGATCACCGGGTCATTTCATGCCATAAAGCGCCTTGACCCCCTCCCCCCCACCTAAATGGGATGTAAATTCACCCTGAATTCACCCGTCTTTCACTGTTTTGGTTTTGGACTCATCACAAGATTCTGATAACATAATTTTTTAAACAAAAATTATCGTTTGAGAAACTGGGTGCGGACTGTACATGTGTAAATACAGAAATTAATTGCATAAGGCGCCAATATTTTTAAGACAACAGATGACTCGCATTTCCAGAACCTGCAGTTGACACTATACCATATTGGCCTCAGTTAAAAAGCATTTCAAATGAAATTTGTGGCTTATATTGTCATGATGTGCAGTCAGCTCAGTAGCTAGGCGATGGAACTATACACTTTCAGTCCATACATTTATGGGGAAAATGCAATGGCTAACCTTAATTAGAAGCAAATAACTTGCTACAACTAAAAAAAAGCCAACCTGTCCACCATATTGGGACCGGAAGCTTCTTTCCCAGCAGATTCAGATTCACAACCAACCCACCTTCATGCAGGTAAAGCTGTGATGTTTCATTGTTAGTGTGTTGTCTGAATTTGGTTTTATTTGCTTTATAATGGCAATTCATTCTCTTTGTCTTTTTTTTTTTTTTTTTATAGGAGAACGTCAACATCAAGTGGACCTCTCGCTGGGACTACATCTTGGAATCTATGCCCCACACAAACATCCAGTGGTTTAGGTGAGTAGGCTGTGGGTCTCGATGGTGGTTGGGGGGGGGGGGGAAGGGGGGGGGGGACATAAAAAAAAAGAGGGTGAGCGGGTATAGAAAGAAGGAGGGAGGGGTAGAGGGGAAAAAGGAGAGAAGTGAGGAGTGGAGAGGCAGAAAGGACAGGAGACGAAGAGGGAGAGATGAAAGCAATGAGAAATAAGAAACATACCATATTTGTTGCATGTAAAGGACAGCATGTTTTCCAAAATTTTATAAGTGTAAATTATATCTTATATACGGAATGTGTTTGAAATTATGATTTCCTAATTGTGGGGTTTAAAAAAAATAATGATAGTCTTATTCATGGGGGAACGTCCTTAGAATAAAGAAAAAGAGACAGCCGAGACAGGCAGTGCAATAGACGCTACAAGGACAGCGAGGAAGAGGCAGGCCCAGGGGTACTTGGAGGCGAATTTTGAGCGGAACTCAAGGCTACACGAAGGACAAAACTGGAGCTAGAGCTCAGGATCGAATTGAGTGGTGGCAGTTTGTTACTGCCTTCTGTGCCTCTGGGCGCGATGAGGATTGATTGATTTTACATGGGGTCAACTTGTGCAGGGAAAAACTTATATGTACTCACATAAATATGTATATACAGAAATAATCAGAAGAAAGAAGAGGGATACAAAGTGAGAGAAAGGCAGAGCTTGCATCCACAATGTTGAATGTATGATTGAATTGTTTGTGCAATGGTTACAGCATCATGAACTCTCTGGTGATCGTCGTCTTCCTCTCTGGGATGGTGGCCATGATCATGCTGCGGACACTGCACAAGGACATCGCTCGATACAACCAGATGGACAGCATGGTATGTTGTCCTGTTTGTTGTTTTAGATGTTGTTCCAGGAATGAGTCAAGCTCGATGTTTCTTCTTCTGAATTTTGACTGGCTGTAAACTCTGGCGAAAAGTTTAGGTTGTTGGTTCACTTTTGGACTTTGCTTCTTACTCTAGAACTTGAGTGTTGGCATGCACATCCATTTGACAGATCTGGCTTATTCGTATGCAGACTGATGGTTCCTTGTCTCGGGCAGATGCTCTCTGACTTTGAAGAAAATAGCCTCTAATTAGTCGCCTCCTGCGTCGTGCTGGTTAATAGATGGAGGCAGTGGGTCAGTTATTTGTCTCCCCAGACTGAGGTCCAGGAACCCACAGACAGGATGATGTTGGCTCTGATTTATGTAGATGGGTAGGCTCAGTTACACAAGGACATTACTCATTAAGCCACGTAATCTGGTCAGGTAATCTGCAGTTCCAACTTCGCAGCAGACGGGTCACCCTATGGTTGCTCCGTTCCTGTGAAAAACCACACAGAATGCCAATCATTGTCCCTGGTGACAAGAAATGGACACAGTCTTCTTAAATCTAATAGTAATACACACACATTAAATTGTTTCTCTTAGGGCAAATAAGTTGACCAGGTTTTACTGCCATAAAGCAGAGTGCTGAGAACACAAGCCTCAATGACAAGAGTTTTTGTATTGTGAGTTTTCTCTTCTGACAACTTAGTGGCCAGGTGCTTATTTCTCTAACCATGACACTGCCAGCTTAAGACAACCAGGCGAAAGCAGGATTGGGTCCCACAGTTCAAACAGGTCTAGACTTAGCTGCTTTTTAATAGACCTGGCAACCAAGCTTTGGGAAAAACCTACAAGACCATGAGCTGACATCCCAGTTTATGGCACATGGGGGAATCAAGCGCTTGATGAATGATCGCTGAAGAGGAGTACGAAGAGTACTTTTCCTTGTGAATTCTTGGGTGAATGGTTGAATAATAAAATGGAAGATTCATTTTCAGTGGGCATTCCTGGGTGAATAATGGGAAAAAATTTGGGTGTAAAAAAATTGTGAACTCTGGTTAAAATTGCGAATTTTTGGGTGAATAGTTTATTAAAAGAGATTTGATTTCTGTGTGAATTCTTGAGTGAATAGTTGAACAAAATAATGAGAGGTTTATTTTCAATATGAATTCTTGGGTGAGTTCATAAAAATAATGAGAAGTTTGTTTTCAATATGAATTCTTGGGTGAATAGTTGAATGAACAAATGAAAGGTTTATTTCCATTGGAAATTGTGTGTGAATAGTTGAATAATATACTACAAGGTTTATTTTCCTTGTGACGTCCTGTGCACTAAATGATTGATTATAAACTGAGAGGAGAGGTTTGTCTAACGGCGTAAATTCTGGTCCCGCAGGAGGATGCCCAAGAGGAGTTTGGCTGGAAGCTGGTTCATGGGGACGTGTTCAGACCCCCCAGAAAGGGAATGTTTCTGTCCGTACTTGTTGGCAACGGTGCTCAGTTGTTTTTCATGACTTTGATAACTTTAGGTGAGGTTTGTTGTGTACACTCTCTGTGGGGTGTGTGGTACTTTAGGTGAGGTTTGTTGTGTACTCTCTCTGTGGGATGTGTGTGCTACTTTAGGTGAGGTTTGTTGTGTACACTCTGTATGACGTGTGTGCTACTTTAGGTGAGGTTGGTTGTGTACTCTCTCTGTGGGGTGTGTGGTACTTTAGATGAGGTTTGTTGTGTACTCTCTCTGTGGGGTGTGTGGTACTTTAGGTGAGGTTGGTTGTGTACTCTCTCTGTGGGGTGTGTGGTACTTTAGGTGAGGTTGGTTGTGTACTCTCTCTGTGGGGTGTGTGGTACTTTAGGTGAGGTTTGTTTACTCTCTTTGTGGGGTGTGTGGTACTTTAGGTGAGGTTTGTTGTGTACTCTCTCTGTGGGGTGTGTGGTACTTTAGGTGAGGTTTGTTGTGTTCACTCTCTGTGGGCTGTGTGCTATTTTAGGCGAGGTTTGTTGTATTCTCTCTCTGGGGTGTGTGGTACTTTAGGTGAGGTTTGTTGTTCTCTCTCTGTGGGGTGTGTGCTATTTTAGGTGAGGTTTTTTGTGTACTCTCTCTGTGGGGTGTGTGGTACTTTAGGTGAGGTTTGTTGTGTTCTCTCTCTGTGGGGTGTGTTCTATTTTAGGTGAGGTTTGTTGTGTACTCTCTCTGTGGGGTGTGTGGTACTTTAGGTGAGGTTGGTTGTGTACTCTCTGTGTGGGGTGTGTGGTACTTTAGGTGAGGTTTGTTGTGTATACTCTCTGTGGGATGTGTGCTATTTTAGGTGATGTTTGTTGTGTATACTCTCTGTGGGATGTGTGGTACTTTGGGTGAGGTTTGTTGTGTACATTGTCAGTGGGGTGTGTGGTACTTTAGGTGAGGTTTGTTGTGTACACTGTCTGTGGGGTGTGTGGTACTTTAGGTGAGGTTGGTTGTGTACTCTCTCTGTGGGATGTGTGGTACTTTAGGTGAGGTTGGTTGTGTACTCTCTCTGTGGGGTGTGTGGTACTTTTGATGAGGTTTGTTGTGTACTCTCTCTGTGGGGTGTGTGGTACTTTAGGTGAGGTTGGTTGTGTACTCTCTGTGTGGGGTGTGTGGTACTTTAGGTGAGGTTGGTTGTGTACTCTCTGTGGGATGTGTGGTACTTTAGGTGAGGTTGGTTGTGTACACTCTCTGTGAGGTGTGTGGTACTTTAGGTTTGTGGTTTGAACAAAAGATCAATATCATAGCACACGGGTAAAAGTAAAAAAAAAAAGTAAAGATCCCTTTTTACGCCTTTCAGCTAGTAACCCCTAAATGCTCCGTTTTCTTTTTCTAACTTAAGTCTGAGCCCGAAGAAGCTCAGAACACTGCACAGGCTCTGTAGCACCGGCGAAGATCCTGAAATACTGGTAGATTTTTAACTCCAAATTTTGCATGGGAAGCGCAATTAGGCTACTCTTCTCAATTTCCAACTGCCACGGGATTTTTTACATGCGCAACAATGCACACGGGCGTCCAATCTCACTACCCATAGAACAGGGGGAATTACTAGATGTCAAAGTCCACGAGACAAAATCCCAGCCCTTACCGGGGGTTGAACTCTGAACCTCTAGCACTCGAGGTGGACACCATGCTTCGAGACCATGCAGCCCCCTTGTGCAACTTTAGGTAAGGTTTGTTATATACGCTGTCAGTGGGGTGTCTGCTCGCTCTTATGGCTTACGCTCAGAGAGGGGGAGGGGAGTGAAAAACGTAAAACCTAGGGAGGGTGATATAAGAAAGGGAAATAGAGAGAGAGAGAGAGAGAGAGAGAGAATAAAAGTGAAAAAGAGGGGAAGAGAGAGTGAGGGGGTAAAACAAAAAAGGAGACAAAGAGTAAGAATTAAAAAAAAAAAGGAATGAAGAGGGAAATGGACAGGGAAAGAATGAGATTTAAAGAGAGATAAATAGAGAAGGAATGAGAGTGACAAACTGAGGGTGATAGGGAGAGAAAGAAAAAAAAGAGTGGTGTTTGTATGCGTGGGAGGGTGCTAGGTCAGGCTGGTGTTCAAGAAGACGAAGAAATTAAGAGGAAGAAGACAAAGAAAACGAACAAGGAGAAGAAGACAAAGAAAACGAAGGAGAAGAAAATTAAGAAGAAGAAGAATAAGGAAATGAAGAAGAAGAGGGTGAAGAAAAATGAAGACGATGACAAAGAAAAGGAGGAAAACGAAGAAGAAGAAAATAACAACAAGAAGACAAAGAAAATGAAGAAGAAAAAGAAGACACAAGAAAATGAAGAAAAAGAAGACACAAGAAAATGAAGAAGAAGAAGACAAAGAAAATGGAGAAGAAAAAAAAATGAAGAAAAAGAAGACAAACAAATTAAAGAAGAATAATGGCAAGGAGATAAGAAAGAATAAAAAGCAAGGTTATGTTGAAAAATTCTTTCATATGTATGTAGGATTTCCTGTTATTTTTTGGGTATTTGATTGATAACACATGTATTTATTTGTTTATGATTTGTTTGTGTCCAGTGTTTGCTTGCTTGGGATTTTTGTCTCCGGCCAATAGAGGTGCTTTGATGACTTGTGCCTTGGTGAGTGTCTGTGTGTGTTGTTTGTGTGTGTGGTTTGTGTGTGTTGTTTGTGTGTGTTGTTTCTGTGTGTTGTTTTGTGTCCAGTGTTTGTTTATGTCCAGTCTTTGCTTGCCTGGGATTCTTGTTTCCGGCCAATAGAGGTGTTTTGATGACTAACAGATAAATCAGTTAATGTAACTGTGAGCTGGAAGTAGAGGGACTTAACTAACAAATAAATCGATTAATGTAACTATTAGCTGGAAGTAGAGGGACTTATCTAACAAATAAATCGGTTAATGTAACTATTAGCTGGAAGTAGAGGGACTTATCTAACAAATAAATCGGTTAATGTAACTATTAGCTGGAAGTAGAGGGACTTAACTAACAAATAAATCGGTTAATGTAACTGTGAGCTGGAAGTAGAGGGACTTAACTAACAAATAAATCGGTTAATGTAACTATTAGCTGGAAGTAGAGGGACTTATCTAACAAATAAATCGGTTAATGTAACTATTAGCTGGAAGTAGAGGGACTTATCTAACAAATAAATCGGTTAATGTAGCTGTTAGCTGGAAGTAGAGGGACTTAACTAATAGATAAATCGGTTAATGTAACTGTTAGCTGGAAGTAAAGGAACTTAACTAACAAATAAATCGGTTAATGTTACTATGAGCTGGAGGTAGAGGAACTACACTAACAAATAAATCGGTTAATGTAACTATTAGTTGTCTGGAGCAGCTAAAATAACAGAATAGAGTAGGTTAATTTTACAGAAACAAGGGTTGGATAACAACTGGAAAAGGGAGGGGATGAAATGTTGCCACAACTGCAGTGGGTTGTTTAGGGTGGGGAATGGGGGGGGGGGGAGATGGGATAGATGGTGACAAAGTTCATAGTTGCGAGCCTGCACACACTGCTGGAGAGGGAAACAGTCGATCAATGGTTTGTCACCATATCATGGGTTGACTTGACAGCTGCTGTTCGAAGACCAGCTGTTGCCATCAGTTTTATCTCCTGGTTTGTGTGTGTGTGTGTGCACGAGGGAGAGAGAGAGATTGCAGATGCTTGTATGTGTTGGGGCGGGGGGAAGGGGGGGGGGAGATTTCAGATGTGTGTGTGAGAAAGAGGGAGAGAGAGATTGTACGTGTGTGTGTGAGGGGGGGGGGGGGGGAAGAGATTTTAGGTGCGTGTGTGAGAGAAAGAGGGAGAGAGAGATTGCAGATGTGTGTATGTGTGTGGTGGGGGGGGGGGAGATTTCAGATGTGTGTGTGTGTGTGAGAAAGAGGGAGAGAGAGATTGCACGTGTGTGTGCCCATTTTTGAAATGATAGTTTTTTCATATTGGGCTATGAGGGACAGACATTCTTTGTAAACTTGGCTGTTGTAATGTGGCTGAACTCTGTTATTTGACAGGCAGGGTGGCCGTGCAGGTGGAGTGTTACTAGTTTAGAGTGTGCTGGGTTCAGATCTAACCTCCTGAAATGAAATGCTCGTCGTGTGCATGCATGAAAACAGTCACACCAGGCAGATTATACACACACCCACACACACACGATCTTGCACTCCATACAAATACTTCAGATATACCAGATTTTTTCAAATGAAGACAAGTTTTATTACATTATTACATTTTTAAAGTTTAAAATTGGCTGTCTTCATATTTTTTAATTATGGGCTTAAAAAAAAAAAGTTGGAGGTTGGGGTGTCTTGTACACATAGTGTGTTTAATATATTAATTTTTTAAGTTTAAGGCTTAAAAAATAAGGGTCTTCTTATACATGGGAGCTCTTGTAAAGAGAAAAATACTGACTGTTTTTCTCTCCGTCCTTCACTCATTTGATGTGTCACTAGATGTTAGTGATCCTGTGACAGATACTGCCATGAAAGTGTGAAGTACTTTTGTCACCTGTGCTAAGTCACAGCTGTTTGAAGTAAGTAAAGTTACCTTTTCCACACACTCAGGCATATAGGGCTAGACCTAAATTTTATAGACTGGTTGGATGATGTGGTCAGCATCTCGCTGGCCGATGTTACTTCCCAGGACTCTACCCGGGACTCTTTCAAAGCTGGGTCGACCTGAGAGCCGAGGTCATTTTTGAAAAACAACTTCTAGTTCTATCAGGACACGTAACCACGACTTTCAGATTGGCAGATGAGTGTCTTGCCACTACACTACTCAAGCTCTCGCTAATGAGTGTCTTGCCACTACACGACTCCAGCTCTCGCTAATGAGTGTCTTGCCACTACACGACTTGAGCTCTCACTAATGAGTGTCTTGCCACTACACGACTCCAGCTCTCACTAATGAGTGTCTTGCCACTACACGACTCAAGCTCTCACTAATGAGTGTCTTGCCACTACACGACTCAAGCTCTCACTAATGAGTGTCTTGCCACTACACGACTCCAGCTCTCACTAATGAGTGTCTTGCCACTACACGACTCAAGCTCTCACTAATGAGTGTCTTGCCACTACACGACTCAAGCTCTCACTAATGAGTGTCTTGCCACTACACGACTCCAGCTCTCACTAATGAGTGTCTTGCCACTACACGACTCCAGCTCTCACTAATGAGTGTCTTGCCACTACACGACTCCAGCTCTCACTAATGAGTGTCTTGCCACTACACGACTCCAGCTCTCACTAATGAGTGTCTTGCCACTACACGACTCCAGCTCTCACTAATGAGTGTCTTGCCACTACACGACTCCAGCTCTCACTAATGAGTGTCTTGCCACTACACGACTCCAGCTCTCACTAATGAGTGTCTTGCCACTACACGACTCCAGCTCTCACTAATGAGTGTCTTGCCACTACACGACTCCAGCTCTCACTAATGAGTGTCTTGCCACTACACGACTCCAGCTCTCACTAATGAGTGTCTTGCCACTACACGACTCCAGCTCTCACTAATGAGTGTCTTGCCACTACACGACTCCAGCTCTCACTAATGAGTGTCTTGCCACTACACGACTCAAGCTCTCACTAATGAGTGTCTTGCCACTACACGACTCCAGCTCTCACTAATGAGTGTCTTGCCACTACACGACTCCAGCTCTCACTAATGAGTGTCTTGCCACTACACGACTTGAGCTCTCACTAATGAGTGTCTTGCCACTACACGACTTGAGCTCTCACTAATGAGTGTCTTGCCACTACACGACTCCAGCTCTCACTAATGAGTGTCTTGCCACTACACGACTCCAGCTCTCACTAATGAGTGTCTTGCCACTACACGACTTGAGCTCTCACTAATGAGTGTCTTGCCACTACACGACTTGAGCTCTCACTAATGAGTGTCTTGCCACTACACGACTCCAGCTCTCACTAATGAGTGTCTTGCCACTACACGACTCCAGCTCTCACTAATGAGTGTCTTGCCACTACACGACTCAAGCTCTCACTAATGAGTGTCTTGCCACTACACGACTCCAGCTCTCACTAATGAGTGTCTTGCCACTACACGACTCCAGCTCTCACTAATGAGTGTCTTGCCACTACACGACTCCAGCTCTCACTAATGAGTGTCTTGCCACTACACGACTCAAGCTCTCACTAATGAGTGTCTTGCCACTACACGACTCCAGCTCTCACTAATGAGTGTCTTGCCACTACACGACTCCAGCTCTCACTAATGAGTGTCTTGCCACTACACGACTCCAGCTCTCACTAATGAGTGTCTTGCCACTACACGACTCAAGCTCTCACTAATGAGTGTCTTGCCACTACACGACTCCAGCTTTCGCTGCATAAAGTGTGTGAAGCCAAAGCTGCCCACATTTTCCCTCTTTACTGTGGTTGGAAATGTAGACACATTCCAGTGCTTGTTGTTAATGTTTAGTTGCTGTTGATGTTTATTATTACTTGTTGACAAATGTATGAATGAAGTGGTGCATGATATCTATATATCAATGATTGAACAGACCTTATTTTCAAAGGGTCACAAATTGGGCACGTGGGCCCATCTTACATTCGGCTCTTCCAAACACTCATCTTTCACACAGCAGTTGTCTTTTATCATGTTTATGTTTGTTCATTGAGTACAACAATTTTTTTAGCAGCCGTAAATCTTAATGAAAATGTGAATAGGCCCCATTCTGCCTGGAAACTATATATTTTAAGGGCGACATACAATTTGCGGGAGGGGTGTGACTCCGAGGATTAAGGGCTGTGTGGCTAGTGCTGTTCCCCACAAAACTGCAGATTAATATTTGTATTTTTATAGGCCCCTTCCCCCTAATGGCAACATTCAAAATTAGAACGGCTGCCTATGATAGAATATTGAATCTCTTGTGGAAGGAAAGGGGAAACCATCATGTACAATTTTTGTGTGCCTAAAATAAGAAAATGGACAAGCTGAATTAATGGTAGAGGGGCATGTTTAGTAAACTATCCCAGTTGATGTTCATGTTTATTCAATGGATCAACATCATGGCGCATGGTTGTAACAGATAAGTGCTACGTTCTACTTCTAACTCAAGCCTGAGCCTGAAGCACAAACTCTGTTGCACCGACGAGAATCCTGAAATACTTTGGGTAGAATTTTAACTCCAAATTGTTTTCTGGGCAGCGCCGTTAGGCGACTCTTTTCGATTTAAAACTGCCAAGGGATTTTTTTTACGTGCTCAAGAATACACACGGCCACATGAAAAAAAAAATAATCGCCAGCCTTCACAGGGGCCTAAACCCGGGACCTCCAGCACTCGAGGCAGACACCATACCTCAAGACCACACAGCCCCACCACCCCCCCCCCCCACCCCCCCAAAAAAACCCCATCCCAGTGCTGGGAGTAGATAACCCGTGACTACCCTGGTTGTGAGTCAGTATCCATGATTGCTGTGTGTTTCAGGTGCTGTATGTCTGCCTGGGGACTCCAGCTGGCTACGTGTCAGCAAGGATGTACAAAAGTAAGATCCCATCTGTTCTGTTTTATAGATCACAATCATTTGTCTTTCTACTACTCTTTTATTCCTATTATTGTTATGTATTGTTATAAGTTATAGATCACAATCATTTGTCTTTCTGCTACTCTTGTATTCCTATTATTGTTATGTATTGTTATAAGTTATAGATCACAATCATTTGTCTTTCTGCTACTCTTGTATTCCTATTATTGTTATGTATTGTTATAAGTTATAGATCACAATCATTTGTCTTTCTGCTACTCTTGTATTCCTATTATTGTTATGTATTGTTATAAGTTATAGATCATTATCATTTGTATTTCTGCTACTATTTTATTCCTATTATTGTTATGTATTGTTATAAGTTATAGATCATTATCATTTGTATTTCTGCTACTATTTTATTCCTATTATTGTTATGTATTGTTATAAGTTATAGATCATTATCATTTGTATTTCTGCTACTATTTTATTCCTATTATTGTTATGTATTGTTATAAGTTATAGATCATTATCATTTGTATTTCTGCTACTATTTTATTCCTTATTATTGTTATGTATTGTTATAAGTTATAGATCATTATCATTTGTATTTCTGCTACTATTTTATTCCTATTATTGTTATGTATTGTTATAAGTTATAGATCATTATCATTTGTATTTCTGCTACTCTTGTATTCCTATTATTGTTATGTATTGTTATAAGTTATAGATCATTATCATTTGTATTTCTGCTACTATTTTATTCCTATTATTGTTATGTATTGTTATAAGTTATAGATCATTATCATTTGTATTTCTGCTACTATTTTATTCCTATTATTGTTATGTATTGTTATAAGTTATAGATCATTATCATTTGTATTTCTGCTACTCTTTTATTCCTATTATTGTTATGTATTGTTATAAGTTATAGATCATTATCATTTGTATTTCTGCTACTATTTTATTCCTATTATTGTTATGTATTGTTATAAGTTATAGATCATTATCATTTGTATTTCTGCTACTATTTTATTCCTATTATTGTTATATATTTTATAAGTTATAATTATCATTTGTATTTCTGCTACTGTTTTATTCCTATTATTGTTTTATATTTTATAAGTTATAATTATCATTTGTATTTCTGCTACTATTTTATTCCTATTATTGTTGTATATTTTATAAGTTATAATTATCATTTGTATTTCTGCTACTATTTTATTCCTATTATTGTTATATATTTTATAAGTTATAGATCATTATCATTTGTATTTCTGCTACTATTTTATTCCTATTATTGTTATGTATTGTTGTAAGTTATAGATCATTATCATTTGTATTTCTGCTACTATTTTATTCCTATTATTGTTATATATTTTATAAGTTATAATTATCATTTGTATTTCTACTAATCTTTTATTTCTACTATTGTTATATATTATCACTATTACTTTTATGACTATTTTTCATCTTCCTTTATTTCATTCCATTTTATTTTGTTAATTTCTTATCACCTTTTTATAGTTTCTTACGTGACTGCTTGGTGGGCGCTGGTGGTTGGAGTACTCTCCCTTTTGTTATTGTTAGTTCAGGTTTTAGGGTCATATTCACACCGAGCCAGGAATGCAGAGGCTTTGTAGCTTTTCATACGTTATGTATTACTTTTACATTACATGCAGCTTGTTCTGTGAAACAAGGGTTAATTTGTTTGTTTTCTATTTAGCTTTTGGTGGAGAGAAATGGAAGTCGAATGTGATTCTGACAGCATTTTTCTGCCCTGGGTAAGTTGAAAAATATTTCTTTCATGCAATCCTTTCTTGTTGAATTTCTGTGCTTACTCTTTTTGCCTAGGTAACCTTCATGTGTGTGTGTTCTTGTTTCTTCCTGTGTGTTTATTCTTTTTTCTTTTTGTGTTTTTGTTTCTTCCTGTGTGAGTGTTCTCACTTTTTCCTCTTTATTTGTGTGTTTTTTCTTCATTTTCTATGTATGTTCTTCTTTCTTCCTGTTTGTGTTCTTTTGTTGCTTCCTGTGTGTGTATGTTCTTCTTTTTTCCTGTGTGTGTTCTTTTATTGCTTCCTCTGTGTGTATGTTCTTGTTTCTTCCTATGTGTGTGTTCTTTTATTGCTTCCTCTGTGTGTATGTTCTTGTTTCTTCCTGTGTGGGTGTTCTCGCTTCTGTATGTGGGTGTTCTTTCTTTTTATGTATGTGTGTTTTTGTTTCTTTCTGTGTGTATATTCTTGTTTCTTCCTATGTGTGTGTGTTCTTATTTCTTCCTATATGTGTAGTTCTGGTTTCTTCCTGTGTGTGTTTGTGTTCTTATTTTTTCCTATGTGTATGTTCTTGTTTATTTCTGTGTGTATTCTTTTTTCTTTCTATTTGTGTGTTCTTTTTTTTTCCCCATATGTGTTTTTTCATCTCTTCCTTTGTTTTCTTATTTCTTCCAGTGTAAATTATCCTGACTCACAAATATTTTATGATTGTCTACAGCGTGGTGTTTGGCATTTTCTTTTTCCTGAACCTGGTGCTGTGGAGTTACGGAAGCTCGGCTGCGATCCCCTTCACCACCCTACTAGCCCTGCTAGCGCTGTGGTTTGGTATCTCTGTGCCTCTGGCCTTCATTGGGGCTTACTTCGGCTTTAGGAAACGGGTAAGTGTGGTGGTATTTGTTCACTGGTCTCTGTACCTCTCGCCTTCATTTGGGCTGACTTTGGCTTTAGGAAATGGGTCAATGTGGTGGTGTTTGTTCACTGGTTTCACTATGTGGATTCTTTTTTAAGGGAAAACAGAAATAACCCATTGCTTCCTAAAAAGTGTGTCTTAAAAGATGTCTAATTAATCCTTTAATAATGCTTAGAAGTAAAATAGAGGCTTTTGAGCTGACATGCTGTAGAAAGATTCTCAGAATACAGCGGACCCAGAAGAGAAGAAATACCAACATTTTAAAAGATCTGGACATCAGGGAAGATTGGCTAATAAACAGCATCTTGTCTCAGAAGCTAAAATATTTTGGTCACATAAAGCGCCATGGCGAATTAAAAAAAAAAAAAAAATTGCCGAAGGCATAGTGCCAGGAAGGAGGGGCAGGGGCCAGCCAACACGAAGATAGGCACAGGATATAAGTGACGCCTTGAATGTGGAAGTACCCGAGGCAGAAGAGCTGGCGAGAGACCGAATTTCTTCCAGGCCGACCGACGCTGTACAGAGAACCTGCTAGATTACTGTCGTATGGCAGTTTTGTCGCGCACCTTTACTAACGGAATATTTTCACAATCCCTCAGGTGCTCTGAGACAGGGGTGTTTTGAATGGTGGCTCTCGCTCGTCTAGAGGCCTAACCCTCGGTTCAAACTTTCCATTCAACCTGTCTCAGGGATGAGGTGACTCGAGCTCTGACTCCACAGGGTTATTATGAACTCTTGGGTACCTCTCGGCCAGACGTCCTCATCACTCTTATGCCCCCAGACTGGTAACAATGTAACACAGTCGAACAAGTAAACAACAGTGAATACGACAAGACATGACTACCTTTCTGAATGCCACAATGAATTCCAATGAGACAAGACTTTCCTAAGAACCAGACGACAGATGAACTCAAAATTCAATGTAATAAGTTCACTGTAACAAAGATGACGAAAAATAACCTGAAGAATCAACTGAAAGAATACTGAATTCTTTAAAGAACAATGCTAGAGAAAGAGTCTTCCTCCTAATCTACGTCTCTTTCCGGTAGCATCATAGCTGAGGAGTTGGATAGATTGTAAAGGCCCATTTGGAATCAAGCTGCCTCTAAGTGTCACTCTGACTTATCTGTTTAGATCTTGTAGCTCCTCAGGATGCCGGAGTGAAGTTTCAGACCACCTCACTTCGTAGAATGACTACACAGGAACGATGTGGCTTCTGTAATTGATCAAGGATGATCAACTCGAGATCGGAAGATGTCGACTCTAGTACCGTCTGCACACTCAGCAATAGCAATACACGCCACGTCAATAGCTTCTAGGGTGGTGCTTGGTGGAAGCACTCAGTTAGACCAATTCACCCTACGTCAATAGCTTCTAGGGTGGTGCTTGGTGGAAGCACTCGGTTAGATGGTGTCAGGTGGAAGCACTCGGTTAGATGGTGCCAGGTGGAAGCACTCGGTTAGATGGCGGACGCTCGTTGGATCTTCAGAAATCCTGAAAAACACAAAGCAACACCCATGAGCGAACCGTACCCAATGCACCTAGTCAATCAATGTCCTTACCATCTCCTCATGCTCAGATAACTTGAGGTTAATCCAAACCATGAAGGTTGGTTACCTCTATCTTGGAATCCATTCAGTGTACCAGAGTGAGCACCAGATCATTAACTCGAATAGTTTCTGAATTCAATCCTGTAGCGAAAGCCAGGCAGATCTCCATGATTTCCCCTCCCTTTTAATATACCTTTTTCACCAATTGGAAAGATAAGGTAGAGGGGATGAAATCAAAACTAAGATCGAAGGAAATATGCTTCGAAAGTAGTACGACAGTCTAAGCTTGTTGTGGTTACGAAGCTCCTAGCAACAGCGGATATGACGTCATGTCTGCCGCGAAGCTTCTTGTCATTCACAACGGTTCAGCGACTAACCAAGTTCAGAGACCGAATAACAGCAAACAACTAATCATACAAAGTTAACAATACCATAAACCCACTCCAGATATGTGGATTGATTGATCCGAAGAGGTTTAGAAGGCCGGTTCTAAGAATTCTCCGAGAAATGTTAGCCGAAAGTGTATTCCAATCTGGAGCTCTATTCGCCGTCTTCCATCGCAAGGATCGTAGACAAACAGATTCGCATTATCAATCTGCTGACCTTACTTACCCACACTACAGACACTCTAAGCACAAATATTCAATTAATAACCCTTATGAAAACTCACCCATGATAAATGAAAAGAGAATAAAGAATCTTGTCTTTTTAACGGTCAAGTGGCAACACACCCGAAAAGCATCTGCCTCATAGACCGGACCATAGAGAAGTGACGCATACAAATACGTTCCCCAACTACAGCAGTTGGCGTAAGAATCCTGCTCATGTATGCAGTGCAATGGCTAGACAATTTATTTTAAATAGGCGTGGAAAATGTGTCCTAACGTGTAAATCGACACTAAAAGCCTAAAAGAATCAATATCAGAGTGATTTATAGGGATTTTTCTTAACTGGACACCCCCCCCCCCCCCCACACACACACACAAACGAACTAGATAACCACGGTTGGCCCATTGTATATCATAGTTACAATGACGATTCTGGGGGTGTTCAGACTGTGGACCTGCCCAAGGCGGTAGATGTGTGTATACTGTCATGCTACAGAGATGATGATGAATTACGGGTGTTTCCTTCAAAATTAGAGTGTGTCTGCCTGAGAGGTGAGGAACCAAAAGTCTGCATTCAAATAAGGCAGATCTGTAGAACGTATGTGCACTCAAAACTCAAGTTCTGGAACAAAACCAAAGTCCATAAGTCGGCTAACAGCCAGAGTTTACTGCCGGTGAACGTGAAGAAGAAGAAGATCAGTCAGGTGTCATCTCCAGAGTGAAGGTTGGCTGCAGTGGATCTTCAATTTCTGTCTTTTCCCATGGATGTACACTCTTCAACTGCTCTTGAGGTTGTCCTGCCACTTGTATCGCTGTCTGCCTCTTGCCTGCTTGCCTTCCGGTATGGTTTTGATAAAGTGTGATGTCTTGTAACGGGGCTGAGGTATTTCACCTGTCTCTTTTTCGGTCAAATTTACCAGATGTCACTAACTTTTCAATTGTTTGTGTTAAAACTGAGGGAGGAGAGCGGAATCCAGCGCCATGTGGGACACAATCATGCCTTTTAGAAGCCAGACCTTTCCCGTTTGGGTTCCAGGGTCCCATCCTCTGCTTCTTAGCAAGCATGTCATAAAAGGCAACTAATAAGGGATTTTTTATGATATGCCGAAAGGCGCAGGTATCACAGTCCAGCTGTAAATCATTGCACAATATACCAACCACCCTTTAAAGGGGAATGCAGAAGAAGAAGAGACATATAATCACAACGAAGAACTAAGAACAATGGTAGGCACAGTACCGGTGATTGAGTCCATAGAACATCAAAGACTCGAATGGTTTGGTCATCTAGTCAGAATGCAACAAAATCAACCAGCAGCTAGAGCATTTAACATGAGAACAGCGGGTTGCAAGGCATGAGGCTGACCAAGAAACACATGGGTGGACGGAGTAAAAGAGACACTACAGAAACACATTATTACGTTACACAAGCTATGCTGAAAGGAAGAAAAGGAGGAGGAGGAAGAAGAGCTAAATCTGATTTATGCAATAATTTTGAAGTTATGAAATTAATTAGCATGTTTTTGAGAGTGTCGGCCTTGTCCTTGCAGCCCATTGAGCATCCTACTCGCACCAACCAGATCCCACGCCAGATCCCGGATCAGTCGCTGTACACCCGCCCCCTGCCGGGCATCATCATGGGAGGGGTGCTGCCCTTCGGATGTATCTTCATCCAGCTTTTCTTCATTCTCAACAGCATCTGGTAAGTCTTTGGTTGTGATTTATGCCTGGATACATCTGTGTGGTTTGTGGGTGTGTGTATCCGTGTGGTTTGTGGGCGTATGTATCCATGTGATTTGTGGGTGTATGTAGACATGTGATTTGTGGGTGTATGTAGCCATGTAATTTGTGGGTATTTGTATCCTTGTGATTTGTGGCTGTATGTATCTGTGTGATTTGTGGGTGTATGTATCCATGTGATTTCTGGGTGTATGTATCCATGTGATTTCTGGGTGGGTAGTGTATCCTTGTGATTTATGGGTGGGTGTATGTAACCATGTGAATTGTGGGTAGATGTATACATGTGATTTCTGGGTGGCTGCATCTGTGGGAATTGTGGGTAGATGTATCAGTGTGATTTGTAGGTGAATTTAACCGTAGGAATCCGGGGTAAATGTATTCGTACGGTTTGTGGGAGAATATAACTGTGTCATTTATTTGTGGCAGGATGTAACCGTGTGATTTCTGGTGGATGTTTCCATGTGGTTTATGGGCGGATCTATCCGTATGCTTTGTTGGTGGATGTATCTGTGTGGTTTACGGGTGAATGTATGAATATGATTTGTGAATAGATACATTTATCTCGATAGACTAAACTTATGCCATGGTTATTAGTTTACAAAGAGGTGAGGAGGCCAGACAAGAGAGCACTGTGCATGAAGCCAAAGAAGAATAAATCAACAGCTGTAGAGACTGAGGCATATTCTCATCATCATCATCCAGTGTCTTGCCGAGTGGCGTTGCCGATCATGCCTCTCCACAATCTGCTGTCAGCAAGTGGGTGTATCAGTTTGTGTGTTGACACCTGTCCATGCCGTGACAAGAGGCTGTCAAGAAACTTCTCTATATTAAGTCATAAACTAAGGACATCAATTGTTGACATCTAGATAGATCAACAACACACCAACAGTGAGAATCTTCAGATGTGATATATATTCAACCCTGCTCTATGGTGCGAGTCGCCGTGGCAGAGCGGCTAGACGCACGCCGCGGATCGGAAGGTCGTGGGTTCGCTCCCTGGTGGAGACGGACTATTCTTCAAAAATGACCTTGGCTCCCAGGTCGACTCAGCCTTGAGTGGGTACCGGGTGCAGTCCCGGGAAGTAAAGACGGCCGGCGTGATGCTGACCACATCACCCATCTTGTGCCGTTGGTCTATAAAAATATAGGTCTAGCCCTATATGCCCTATACGCCTAAAGGCGTGGAAAGGGTCCTTTCCTTTTTTTTTTTACTATGGTGCAGAAATTTGGCCAGTGAACAAAAACTAGACAACCGAATTGAGCTTCTGGAAATGTGGATATACAGACGAATTGGTCATATTTCATCGAAACGTAATCATCAAATACAGAAATCCTGGAAAGGCTAAGTGAAAAGAAAGAAAAACTGACTGAAAAAAAAGACAGTTGAAATATTATATCCACATTAAAAGACATAATAACGCTTAAAAAAACCAAGCTGAAGGGAAGGGTCGAGGGCAAGAGAGCAAGAGGTAGACAATGATACAAGTGGGAGGACAACATCAAGAAATGGACAAACAGCAGTCTAAGAGAGAGTGCACCAATACAGGAGACAGCATACATTTTAGCCATCTTTCATTGGGAAGACACGATTCGGACAACACCTACATTGTTGCTTGTTTTTATCTCCACAAGTCTTTCCAGACTTATTACATGTTTTTGATGTTTTTTATGATTCAGACACCACCTAATATTGTTGCTTGTTTTGTGTATCTCCGCAGGTCTCACCAGACTTATTACATGTTTGGCTTCTTGTTCCTGGTGTTCATCATCTTGATCATCACCTGCAGTGAAGCCACCATTCTCCTGTGCTACTTCCACTTATGTGCAGAGGTCAGTCTTGGATTGTGTCTTGTTCTTGCTGGTCATCTGTACTTGCCCGCTTGACCATGTCATGACAGTCGACTCATTAGAGGTGAAACAGTAAAGGACCCTTTCCCACACTTTCAGGCATATAGGGCAGGACCTATATTGTATAGACCAGTGGGCACTTGGTGGGTGATGTGTTCAGTATCACGCCTGGCCGCCTTTACAGACTTCTAGAACTAGACCAGATTCCAGGAGTGACTAAACAACCAGAACTTTGTGCCGGAGTTTACAGCCAGGGACTGCACAGAAACAGAAGATGATTGGTGGTTGTCTGGGAGATGTACTAGTGGGTCACTGGATAGATTGTTGGTTGTCTGGGAGATGTACTAGTGGGTCACTGGATAGATTGGTGGTTGTCTGGGAGATGTACTAGTGGGTCACTGGATAGATTGGTGGTTGTCTGGGAGATGTACTAGTGGGTCACTGGATAGATTGTTGGTTGTCTGGGAGATGTACTAGTGGGTCACTGGATAGATTGGTGGTTGTCTGGGAGATGTACTAGTGGGTTTCTTCTAAAGCTGTTCATTTGCCTTAGAAGCAAGGAACCAGCAGTCTGCATACAATTAAGCCATATCTGTAAACTGGATGTGCACTCAAAACTCAACTTCTGGTACAAGACTAAAGTCCAGAAGTGGATGAGCAACCAGAACTTTCCTCTGGGGTTTACAGCCAGTGAACACAAAGAAGGAACAGAATATGTTTGTTGATCACTTTGGCACTCATTAAATGATGTCGTCAGCAATAATGCTGAAGAATAGACAGATAAAATAAATAATGAATATTTGGAATGTTGAATTAAGAATCAACGTCATAGAACACCAGACACCCCCATAAGCTCTCTGTCTAGCTTGCATACGTCAACACACCGGCATAACTTGGAGAAATATCCAAAGGACGCTAACTACCCGGGACCTCTGAAGCAATGCTTGCCACTCTGCGTGGAGCATACCTGACTCCACCTTTCTCAGCATGCTTTGTGAGTCAGTTACAATGACGACATGTATGTACAGCTGATTCTCAAGCCAACGGAAGGCAGCAGTGACTGCCTCCACCTCCATTCTCAAACTAGACGTTGTGATGTCATATGCCAGGCTTTTTTTGTGGGCAGGTAAATAGTCAGACATTCAATGGCAGATATTAAAGTTGGTAAATGAAGTTGGTAAATGGGCGGAAAGATGGGATACTCAAATTAGTAGTTTGATGGATGAAAGTCCCCATGGGGGTTCTGGGGCCCAGAAAGCATGTCAAAAGAGTTGACTGGTTTGGGGCTTCCTTCCAAGTCTGGCTGCATCTGCAACCAACAGTCTGCATACAAAAATGTCAGATCTGTTAAATCTATGTGCATATTCAAGACTAAGTCCAGGAATGGATGACCAACCAGACCTTTTCTTTGGACTTTACAACCAGTGAATGCAAAGAAGAAAAAGAAAAAAGATGGATAGTATACTACAAAATAGATATATATGCGTAGGTGAATGGATTAAAAAGGTAATTAACTGGATGAATGGATGGATGGTAACTACAGCGAATGTAGTAAGTACCAATTCAGTCATCATCGCTGAAAATGCCTGCCCAACACATAAACCCAGCACGCCTTGTTTGCTTGCATTCAGTTGTGTTGATTATCTCGCCCAGGTAGCACTTTAACTTAAACAAAATCATAACATTAACTGTGGGTCTTGTACACTGGTCACTGTAGACAGGTAGGAAAAATGACATTTTCAGGGAATTGGACCCAACTTCAAGGGTCAATCGAGTGACTTCTCGGGGCCAAAAGTGTTAATTGTTGTACTCTGTTACTTTTCAGGACTACCACTGGTGGTGGAGGTCGTTTCTCACAAGTGGCTTCACAGCCATCTACTTCTTCTTCTACTGCATCCACTACTTCTTCACCAAGCTGGAGATGAGTGGCTTCACCAACACCTTCCTCTACTTCGGCTACACCACCATCATCGTTTTCTTGTTCTTCATTGTTACAGGTCAGTGCTGTTGATTCTTTGTTTGTGTGTTTGTCAGCCATTTAGATAGAAGACTGATATCTCAGGTTATTTAGATATGGTGTGTCTTCGTTCAGGTTATTGAGATATGTATGGTATGTCTCGCCAGCAAGGAGATCAAAATTAGAATTTTGAGAGTATGCATCGTCCCTGTAGCAACACACAGATGTGAGTCGTGGACTCGGAAGCTGAAATATTTTGGTTATAACAAGCACCATGGCGGATTGGAAAGAATAATAGCAGAAGGCATGGTACCAGGAAGGAGGGGCAGGGGCTGACTGACACGAAGATGGGCACAGGATATAAGTGACTACTTGAGTGTGAAAGTACATGAGGCGGGAGAGCTGGCGATAGACCGAGTTTCTTTCAGGCAGACCATGATGAGAGCGAGGTTTTGCAAAGGACCTGCTACATGATGATGATGGTATGTCTTTGTTCAGGTTATTTAGATAGAAGACTGTTATCTCAAGTTATTTAGATAGAAGACTGGTATGTCTGCCTCAGGTAATTTAGATAGAAGACTGGTATGTCTGCCTCAGGTAATTTAGATAGAAGACTGGTATGTCTGCCTCAGATTATTTAGATAGAAGACTGGTATGTCTGCCTCAGGTAGTTTAGATAGAAGACTGGTATGTCTGCCTCAGGTAATTTAGATAGAAGATCAGCACATCTGCCTCAGGTTATTTAGATAGAAGACTGGTATGTCTGCCTCAGGTAATTTAGATAGAAGACGGCATGTCTGCCTCAGGTAATTTAGAAAGAAGACTGGTATGTCTGCCTCAGATTATTTAGATAGAAGACTGGTATGTCTGCCTCAGGTAATTTAGATAAAAGACTGGTATGTCTGCCTCAGGTAATTTAGATAGAAGATCAGCACATCTGCCTCAGGTTATTTAGATAGAAGACTGGTATGTCTGCCTCAGGTAATTTAGATAGAAGACAGTATGTCTGCCTCAGGTAATTTAGAAAGAAGACTGGTATGTCTGCCTCAGGTAATTTAGATAGAAGACAGGTATGTCTGCCTCAGGTAATTTAGATGGAAGACAGGTATGTTTGCCTCAGGTTATTTAGATAGAAGACTGGTATTTCTGCCTCAGGTTATTTAGATAGAAGATCAGCACATCTGACTCAGGTTATTTAATAGACTGATAGGTCTGAATCAGATTATTTAGAGATAATATTTCTGCATCAAGTTATTTCCTCAGAAGACAAGTGGGAAGTTGTTTGAACCTGTTGCTGCATGAGTTGTCTGATTTTTTTACAACCTGTAGTGATGGTTTGACAACCTGTAGTGATTGTTTGACAACCTGTAGTGATTGTTTGACAACCTGTAGTCTTACTCTCCTGGAGATTGTAGTGATATTCCGGATCTGTGTCAGCTAGTGGCGTATTTTAAGTTATGTTAACAACTGACGTTATGGCATTTGAGACATTTCCATAAGTAATCCATCCCCATATTCAGCACCCAGTGGCAGACCAGGATGGTGTTAAGTTGGTGGACACATGTTTTGGAGTTTATGTCTGAGGGTTGGTTGTCTGGTGAAACCTGTGGAAGTACAAGTTTCATTCACGCCTCACTGATGTTCCGGTCATCTCATTGATGTTCCGGTCATCTCATTGATGTTCCGGTCATCTCATTGATGTTCCGGCCAGCTCTCACTGATGTTCCAGTCATCTCTCATTGATGTTTCGGCCAGCTCTCACTGGTGTTGCGATCATCTTTCATTGATGTTCTGGTCATCTAAGCCCAGAGAAGGATTTCCATCTATTGAAGTTAGGTTGGGGTAGAGACTTGTCTCATAACTGGTACCAAGTACCTTCTCTTTGGGAACTGTGTTGCTCACTTATCATTCTCCTCTCCAAGCTGGGGGAAAAAATGCAGGTTGGTACTTACATCTACCACAGAGGAGCAGGCCTCTTTTATCCATTTTTGGATCAGTGAAGGGGTGGAATGTTGGATTAAGAATCTGCGACATAGCACTCAAGACACTCCTATAAGTGCTCCGTCTCCATCTTCAGCAGCAAGTGAAGAGTTCCAATTCCTATGGTGCCAGTAACTGTCTGATGGCACATGCATCTTGCCTTTTCCTTGAGTATTGATAACTTCCCGCAGCGCCATTTTCCTCAGACCTTAGTGATTTGTTTGTGCCTCTGCACTTTTCCCCTCGCTCCCAAAGGGCCCTCACAACATCTAGCTTGTCATACATCAGTCTATATTCCTGCTCATTTCCCAACACAGTAAAGGGGTTGAATGTTGAGTTAAGAATCAACATCACAGCACCTGTGAAGGGCCGAAATCTCATTCATTGGTGAGTGAAGGTCCGTACGGTTTGTTGCAAGCCTGTAAGTCCTGCAAGTAAGTCACTCGAGTAGGGAGTTTCAAAACAATGTGACTTCTGTGACTGGCTGCTCATAGCAGGACCAGGCATGCCGAGTAGTGACCCCAGAGTCCATTGCTGCCGTTTGGAAACTTCCTCTTCCACACGTACACTTGCCAGGCTGACAGGCATGCATCATCATACTGGACCTCCGTTTGCCGATGGATTTCTATAGGTATCACCCCTTCACTGATCAGAAAACATAACAGAGAGCTTTGGTGCATGTAAAAAGTGGGGTGGCCATCTTTAAAGTGTCATTATGATGTTGCTGTGATCATCTGCACCATGATGTTAATGCTTTACACTGTTGACAACCTTAACAACAATATTGACAAGTTACCTGTCAGTGGCATGGTAAGTAACATTCCTGGGACACAAGGTTTTCATTTCTTCCTCTCCCCCCCCCTCCCCCCCTCCTCTTATTCCTCTTCTTCACGTTCATCAGCTATAAACTCTGGCAGAAAGTTCTGGTTCTTCTGCCAACTCCAAACTTTAGTCTCATTCAAGAACTTAAGTGTTGCATGCACATCCATTTTACATATCTGACTTATTTATATGCAGACTATTGGTTCCTTGCCTCTCAGGCAGGTGCACTCCAGCTTTGAGGGAAACCCCCAGTTAGTCGACTCTTACGACAAGCTTGCTGGGGAGGCAGTGTGTCTGTTCTAGTTTTCCTCACAATTGGGGCCTAGTACCCGCACGGGGAGGTTTACATTTGAAACCCCCCTTGTGAAGACGTGTGGTAATTTTTATGACAACACGTGCCAGTTGGTCTCTAAGATATAGATTTGGCACCATATGCCCAGTAAGTCGAAAGGGTCCTTGACATTTTGTTTACTGTCCTGTATTGCATCTTTTCAGGAACCATCGGATTCTTTGCCTGTTTCTGGTTCGTGTCCAAGATCTACAGTGTTGTCAAAGTCGACTAGAAGAGACCTCTACACTGATGTTTTTATTTTATTTTTCAAGGCTTGTAAATGATCTTTCTTTATTTCCAAACAACGCCATGTGTCTCATATTACACAGGCAGTGATGCAACGGAACAGTGTGTTAGTATATTTTTACATCAGAGTAAACGAGAAGTATATTTCTCCAAACACTGGGTTTTATTGATAATGTGATGGCTGTCTGTACATTTGGGGGAACAAGTTTGTTGTTTGGTCATGTCTTTTCACCAAAGTTATACAGACATGAGGGGGTTTTCTTGTTCTATGTTCAGGATTTTCTCTCTCTCTCTCTTTACGTTTTCTCACTCTGATGTCATGCTTTTTTTTTTTTTATTAACATCTCATCATCTCATCATGTTCCATAGTTTTTGCCTCGTCTTCTTTTTCTCTCCCTCCTCTTTCACCAGCTGTCTGAGCCTAAAGTTCATTGCTGTAGATATCACCCACCTTCCTTCATCTCTGTTATTGATCTTTTCTTTTCGACTAATGGCCCCAAGTGTTTGTAGATCTGTCTGGATATTATCTCTTCTTGGTCTGCCTCATAGTCTGCTCACATTCAGCTCTTTTGTGTAGTTTTCTGTCTCTTTGTTATGTTCTTGCGTTGCTCTCTTCAATAGATCTTTGCACACCTTTAAAAAAAAAAAAAAATTACATTTCAACAAAGAAGACTCAATAGATAGATAATACATGAGCGGCTATTTTGAGGCATCTTGTCAGATGCATGCTGTAGTAACTGTTGATTTATGAAGCAAATGAATCCTTAACTGAACTCCAGAATTGACAACATGTAAAAGTAACCGCCTGTTATACCAGGACAAACACAGGTTCCTGACCATGTCTTATTGTTTGCACAAGTCGGGATGGATTATTCCTGTGGTATTTACCTGATATAGCAAAGTTTGCCAGACAGTAATTTGTGCAGTCGTGTTTGTGTCTTTCTTTGCTCACATTTACAGTGGAGAACAATTGCTTTCATTTTCCACAATTATATTTCTCAACTCCTCTTTTTCTTGACCCAAAGTCGACGAAGGAATGTATGATTCTCAAGTGTCGTTGCCTAACATTGCTACCCTAAAAAGTGTTCTTGCATCTTTCAGCTGTACACTTGGTTTCCAGAGCTACAATGTCTTGTTCCCTTGTAGATTGGATGTTAATGATGCATACTTGCGGATCTCCCAGCTGAGGGAATGTCTTGGGAGGTAAAAGTGACCGGCGTGGTGTGGACCTTATTATCCATCGAGGGCTGATCGATCTATGCATTTAGGAGTGGAGCATCATATGCCGGATTTGCCAGTGGCGGGAAAAGGATCTTTGACTTTTATCTGCATATGAAGATAATATGTTGCTATCGTATACCACAAGAAGAAAAGAAACACACAGCTACTGAAAGGAACAGAATTTTAACACTCAAAATCTCTCTAATTTAATGAGCAAAACTTGCACACCAGAGTAACTTAGAGTTCAACATATCAGCTGACATTCTTTTACACCTGGGTTGTCGACAGTTTTTAGACATACAGGCTTTCCTAAAAACTGATTAAACCCGCCATTCTATTTCTTTTTATGTTTTTGAACAGTATATATATTAACCTTGTACATTTTATGTTTGGTATAACAAAGAACTTATTTTATTATTTTCTATTTCGTGTGTCACATTGAGATGACAGTTGATGTCTACATACCGCTGACATGATGTCATAATGTCACGTAATGTTATAATGGCATGTTTAATTGCTACTAGCTTGAAGTGTCATTAAAATGCTAAATATACGTAGCTGACATAATGTCATAGGTGATACTGATGTCAGTTATGTATTCTCTGCACTATGCCATGTCATTTGAATGCCACGATTGAATTTTGGACATTTCATATGTCATTCTCCTGACAAATGTGGATTGTGGAGGTTGTCATTTTAATGACAAGTACGCACAGCTGAAGTGTGGCATGCTTTTCTTGTAACAGATTTGTGCAGCCGACATTTATGCCACTTCTCAGCGTCATTTATATTTTGTGGTCCATGAATGTCTGTTATAAATATTTATTACTTGTATATTTTGTACCTGATGTTATCAAGAGGGGATAATTCTTTATATTGTTTGGGTTTCTGTTTTTCGATGTTTTTACATGATTGCGGCCAATCACACAAAAGGTCATTAAGTTCAAGATGGAACTAGCAATCTTCTTCGGGTGAAAGCCAGAGTTTTGAAGAGAACTTTCAGACTTGGGTGTAAAAGCCAGAGTTTAAGAATGAACTAGCCAACTTAATTATGAAAGCCAGAGTTTGAGAAGGAACTATCAAACTTAGGTGTGGAAGCCAGAGTTTTTAGAAGGAACTATCAGAATTAGATGTGGAAGTATAATTTAAGGAGAAGCAGGCGAACTAAGTAGTGAAAGCTACCATCATTGAGGAAATTATGGCAAACTACTGAATGTACACATCGCTTAGTAAAATTGCTAACAGCCAACAAATTCTTGGGTTCTGGGTCGGCTGATCTGGTGAACAAATGTCGGATGTATCGTCCGAAAAGTGAAAATGTAGCTACACTGCAAAAAACAAGAAACGGTACAATGCAGTTGCGTCACTCATACAGACCAAAATAAGAAGAAATTTGTGGTTTGGTTGTTGATCTCGTGTGAAGGATATGCCCTTTGGTTAAAGTAGTGTCCTTAAACACTGCTTGTCACCTGGCACCAGGAACCAAGTCCAGTCTGGCAGATGTATTGCATGACATCTGTGTGTTGGTGTTCAGCCCATGTAAATGTGTAGCTTTGATCGTACAACTACTGTTTATCATATTTATTATCTTATGTGTGGGTGTATAGGTGGTGACTGCATGACCTGAACATCAAGGAGAACTGGCTCATAAACAGCATCCTCTCCCGAAAGCTGAGGTATTCTGTCCATGTCCAGCCCCAGGTGGTCTAGAGAGAACGTTGTCCGAGGCTGCCGTTTCTGGAAAACGAGGCACAGGCAAATCTCCGCGAAGGTGGTTACAGAACGCTAAAAAATGCATTAGGCTGTGACAGCACACAGGGCCGGAAAGAAAGAGAGACTTTAAGGCATGCCGAGTAGAGAGCGATGACGTTCTGTAGAGGACGTGCTAATTCACTGAGTGATATGGTTGTGTTCGCTGAGAGACGATCTTGTCTGCGATGGTTGATTGTCATGGGTGTGAGTTCTGTACTTTTTGAGAGAGATAATATATATTTGTATAATGTCTTTGTTGATTGTTTAATTTCATGATTCAGCATGTACAATTTCATGATTTAGGTGCCATTGCAGTAGAACAAATGTAACATTTCTGCTGGAATGTTTTCTTGAACTGGCTGGGGGAAAAAAGATTACACTGTTGGAAGCAAGGGTGGACGCGTCGTTGTCGGGAAATATGGCTGTGAAAGATGAACAGGGTGTTTGTTTTTATTTTTCTGTTTTTGTTTGTGACCATTCCATAAAGGCACTTTACCTTGTTGTTGTGTGTCGCTTGCATGATCATTCAGGTATGCTAGAGGTCATTATAACTAGAGTTCATGTGAATAAAGTGGTTGGTCAGTATTTCCTGTATATGAATAGTTTGCCCACTTAGAGAGAATGATGTTTGATGCCGTAACATACAAGACATACACCAAAAGAGGAGAATGATGTAGAGCACAAGGTAGACTAAGAACAAGAGCGGAGGATAACATCCGGGAGAAACACTACAACAGCACAATCTGTTGATGATCTAGGGGGTCAGAAGAGCAGGAAGCAGAACCTCATATCTCGCTCAACACCCAAAGGGGTCAACTGGGAAGGGAAGAAGAAGATGAGGATTTGTACGAGCCTTGATCAGCTTTCTTCTTCTTCGCATTCACTGGCTGTAAACTCCAGTGGACAGTTTTTGATGTTCGTCCACACCTGGACTCTAGTCTTGTTCCAGAACCTGAGTGTTGCGTGCACATCCATTTCAAATCTGGTCTGGTTCCTCGCCTCTCAGGCAGATGTACGACTTCGAAGAATTCCCCAATTAGTTGACTCCTAGGACATGCTTGTAGCGGAGGCAGTGAGCCTGTTCTTGTTTTTTCCCCCACAGTGGGGCCCCGGAACCCACAGTGGGGCCCCAGAACCCACAGTGGGGCCCCGGAACCCACAGGGGGACTTTATCAACCAACTCATGAATATTTCTATGATCTCTCACTTACATTGACCTCTGGCATACTTTAACCATCGTGCAGGTGACACACAATAGCTGACTCTAACAGTGTGAGCAGTTTGTTGACAGTGTTTGATATCTCCGTACAACTCACAAAAGTCACCACATCTTGTCGGCCACGAGATTTCATAGGGGATTTCCCAGAACACACATGCCCATATACACTTGTCACATTTGGACACACAAACATATTTTTACACATATACTCAGGCAGGGACAGACGCACACATCCAGCATGAATGCTTTTACACACATGCCCATATACAGTCACATTTGGACAAACACATTTGCACACACATACTTAAGTATTCAGGAACACACGTACACATCCAGTACATATGCTTTTACACACACAGGTAAGGACACATACATGTACATACACAAATACATATATTTACATAACACTTGTTCGGCTTTGAAACCAGAGTGTACTCAGTAACTAGATGACTGTTTCTGCTACACACCAATGTCTGTTGTATGTATTCAAAACATATTCTATGTGGGATCTGTACAGAAATGGAAGAAGGCTGTTTGACAGTGGGTGGCATCATATATGCAAAATGGTAGTCAGTGAGGTTTGTGTGTTGTGTTACGTTATGCACATTATACGTTCCTAATATTGTTAATTGATTTTTTTAACGTTATGTATATACTGTATGTGGGTTTCTTTGGTCTGGAGGTTAGTAAATACAATTCTTTATTTCAATCATTGAAGTACTAGGGTTTAGTTCCCACGTTTTGGGTTTATTTTTTTTGGTTGGGGGGGGGGGGGATTTTTTACTGGCATTTGGACAGTGCTATGAGAGTTACACCAGGAAAAAGATTGGGACCTTACCACATAATGCCCTGAGAACAGCTGTGGTTGTCCAGCAGCCAACCTTTATTGTGAAGACAGCACATGTTTTATTATAGTATAGAAAGTTATTATTTGATATCTTATATTAGAAGCTTTTGTTTTACTGTGCTTTTTTTTTCTGCATCCTAAACCCTGTGCAGGCACAAACACAACCAGTGCCATTAACTTTGTGTTCTGGGGACTGGGCAAGCACCAGTGCCGGATCAGGGGCATTTCAGGGTCAAATGGCCGTTTTTGTTTTCACTGTGCTTTTTTCTGCTTACCCTGGGGGTTTAGTCTGTACTGTGTCTTTAGCTTTTTTTTTTTATGATAAAAGGAGGATTAACACTTTTGCCTCCAGATACCCACTGAAATAAAAACCGACGAACCCAGGAATTTCCCTCCAAAATAAACAAAATACATAAAAAAAATAGAAGTTGATAGCTTACAAAAAAAATTATTTGCAAATATTTGTTGTCCTCCCGTTCAAAATATTTGTTCCCGTTCGAAATATTTGTTCCCGTTCGAAATATTTGTTTCCGTTCGAAATATTTTTTCCCGTTCGAAATATTGGTTCCCTTTCAAAATATTTAAAAGGGAGTAACCAATAAAAACATTTGATTCAGAAAAGGAGACCTTTCCTATCGGCCAGAAACAACAGTACTTATGGCCTTTGACTCCAATTAAAAGGTACTGACGAGAATTGAGTTATGAGTTAGATTATCTTCACAGCGCTCCTGACACATCCATAGGCGCTCAGATTCCTCTGTCAGCATATTCATCTGCCTCGTGCGGTTAATAGGCCATTCCTATGTTGGTTAACAAGACTTTGTGTATTGCCAGTTGCTTCTCATGCTTGGCTGTGCCGATCTTTACTCCCAATTCGCATATTCTTAGAAGTGATGTGGACACGTTGCTTCCAAAATCCTCAGAACGTCCTATCTCTCTAAGGGCAATGACAATGTCTGCTTGATCCATGGGCCGGCCATCTTCAATTAATGCAGCACCTGCCAGTCTATCAGCTCTCTCATTACCAACAACGCCTGCATGTCCTGGGACGAATATGAAAACTGCACACACAGAAGAATTTTGCAATGACTGAAGCCACTGTCTGCGTAACCAGCCTGCCTCGATCCGCCGGATCATACTCAAAGAATCACTCAGCACACACTCATGCGGGAATAGTCCTGTGATACCAGCCACATGAAAGCCTGTGTCACCGCCATCACCTCCATCAGATTTGGGTTTCATACTGACTGCTCCAGTGCCACATCTTCCTCTGTTACTGTACATGTTTAAAATAGTTTACCCTCCTACTTTTTATTGTGTTGTTTGTTGATAAAGGCTACTGGCGAAATATCCAATTGTATGCCCTAACCACGCTGCTTAGTCCAAGTTCAATGGATTTATTTCTTGATAATTATTATCTTGACTGCAGTCAGCCCTGTTGTTTTATCGTCATTTACAACATCCTTGCCAACGAGCAGTGGGTCTATTCTCTCCACCCACCCCAGAGTGGGGTCATAGCCCCCAGATGGGAGGATCATGGGATGAGGCCAGCATCTGCTGGCTACTGATAAATGTAATATGCATCATGTTTGATATGTTTCTGCACCTTTCTCATGTGCATCATGTTTGATATGTTTGTGCACATTTCTCATATGCATCATGTTTGATATGTTTGTGCTCATTTCTCATATGCATCATGTTTGACATGTCTAACATATTGCTTATTTGTGCTTGCTTTTTGTTTTTGTACAAGTGAGGAGTGTGTACATTGAGGGGGTCAAATAATATGTAGAGATTGTTTGATGCCTCTTGTTTGTGTTTGATTTCCTTGTGTTGTTGTGTATAATCATTTCTTTGTGTTTACTGTCATTTTTTTGTGTTGTTTACTGTCATTTCTTTGTGTTGTTTATCATTTCCTTGTCCTTCATGTCTTTTTACTGTCATTTCTCTATGTTGTTTACTCTTTTTTGAGTGTTGTTTACTGTCATTTCTTTGTATTGTTTACCATCATTTCTTTGTATCATCTACCTTCATTTCTTTCTGTTGTTTATGATGTTGTTTACAGTCATTTCTTTCTATTGTTTACTGTCATTTCTCCATGTTTAGGGTCATTTCTGTGTGTCGTTTACAAAATGATACCAGGAAAGAGGGGCAGGGGCCGACCAGCAAAGATTTATGTGGGTGTTCCCCATGTGGGTTCTGGGTCCCATTGTAGGGAAAACAAGAATAGAACCACAAGAGTTGACTAATTGAGAGCTTATTTTGAATTCAGAGGACATCTGCTTAAGAGGCAAGGAACCAACAGTCTGCATGCACATGAATCATACCTGTGAAATGGATGTGCACGTAACAATCGGTTTCTGAAACAGGACGAGTCTAGAAGTTTACGAACAACCAGAACTTTGCGTCGGAGTTTATGTCCGGTGAACACAAAGAAAAAGACACGTTGAGTAGGAAAGAACATGAGGCGGCAGACCAACTTTCTTTCAAGCAGATCGTGATGAGAGCGGCGTTCTGCAAAGCTCCTGCAACATTGATGAGTTGTCTCCATGTCCGTGAAAGTTCATTACTGGGGATGTCTCCGGGGCTGAGGGGTCAAGCCACTGGCCTTATGACGATTTTTAATTAACCTTGGCATCCGTGTCGACTCAAATCTAACTGGACTGAAAGCCGTCTTAGTTAACAGTTTCTGTCATCAATGAATAGTTTTTGATCGAGTGAAGCATCGGAGGGAGGCTAATTGGTAGTTCACTGAAATCTGATGTCTTTGGGCTTAAGGCGCAGATATCACAATCTAGCTGTAAACCACAACACAACGTGCGAACCGCCACTTAAAGGGAAAAAGACAAATTAGAACCCAGCGGGGAATCGAACACCGGTCACTCGTGTGTAGGGCTGAATACTTACAACTGTACTACCGAAGACTGAAGACTTTAGGTCAGATATCGCAGCCTAGTTGTAAACCTCTCAAGGGTGAACAAATATTACCCGTGACATGACCAGTGAGCATCACGTCACTGTTATCGCAGGCTAGCTGTAAACCCCGAAACCGAGCCAAAAAAGGCGTAAATATCACAGCCTAGCTATAAACCATAACAAAACGTGGCAGCCACCCGGTCAGGGGCCCCCTAAAAAAATTATATTATCCAGCGGGGAATCGAACGCCGATCACCCGCGTGAAAGGCGGAATGCCTAGAACTACGCTACCACATACGCAAGTTTTTAGTAGAAATGAAATCTATATTAATAAAAAATGCAAATTTTCGGTGCTTGTTACCTACAGACTGAGAAACTACTGAACCGATTGTTTTCAAAATTTCACACAACGTTCGCTTCGACTCAATGCGTGTTTTTCTGTCAGAAAATCGCACAACAAACGAACGATGTAGCTCCAGCAACGATCAAATCATTATTGGTTTCATTGCCAGCCCGGATTTGATTAACTGGCGTAAGCGCTCTTGCGTCTCCACAGATCACGATCCCTGGTTGCCTGGAACAGCTCTCTTGATGATATCCCTCCATGCCATCGTTTAATCCCATCCAGCATAATCTCTCTTGGTCTGCCTCTACTCCCTTTTCCACTGATCTTTCCAATTGTCACAATGTTCTCCAATGTCTCTCTTCTCATTATGTGGCCAAGGAACAGTGTTTGTCTCTTTCTTATTGTTGTATATAGAGATCTATTTTCATTAGCTTCTTTCAAACAATCGGTGTTAGTTACTCTGGCCGTCCAAGGTATTCGTAACATTCATCTCAGAAACCACATCTCTGTTGCTTCCAAATTCTTCTTAATTTGTTCACTGACATTCCAAGATTTTCTGTCATACAGTAGAACAGGTTCTATGTAACATTTATGCCGCATATATCTTGGTCTTTACTGGAATGCCAACTGGCCAAACCTGAGATCTCTATTAGACGGGGATATCATACCTGTTGCATATGCTCGGTATTCTTTGCTGTCTATCCATATGGGCGAAGTTCTGATTCCCTACTCTTGAATTTCTGGTGTTCTCCTAATTGAATATGTCCTGTTGCTTGTCTGTCCGTAAATTAGGGAAAAAGATCGAATCCCTGGAGCGAGCAGACGCCAGCTCATGTCTCCCTTCATACATTCGATCTCTGGCCCCAGCCTTTGTCCAACGAGACCGCCCCACGGGGAGTATCCAATGTCGGAGGGTCGGATTTGGTTGGCTGCTCTTTGGCTTGGCCAGACTGAAAGTGAAGCGCAAATATAACAGCACGGGAGCACATTCTTTGCTTCTTGTCCGACATTTCACTGGTCTTGTTTATGGTCCGCTGTCGCCTTCAGAATGTAGCCAAAGGAGAATCTTCGCCGTGGACATTTGGCGGCACGTGTGGCTGTTTTATTCGTGGTTTAGCCGTAGATTTGTTCTGTCCTCTGGCTGGTTGGGCGGTCTGCGTCAGAGGATGACATTCTTGGAATGTTTGGGATTCGTTTGAGGACGGGTGGCTGGGCAGTTAGATTACTGCGGTGTTGTTGTTGTTGTTGTTCTTCGTCTTCTTCTTTTGTCTGTCTGTCCGTCCGGCCGTCCATCTGTCCATCCGTCTGTCTGTCTGTCTGTCTTCTTTTCTTTTCTTTCTTTCTTTCTTTCTTTCTTTCTTTCTTTCTTTCTTTCTTTCTTTCTTTCTTTCTTTCTTTCTTTCTTTCTTTCTTTCTTTCTTTCTTTCTTTCTTTCTTTCTTTCTTTCTTTCTTTCTTTCTTTCTTTCTTTCTTTCTTTCTTTCTTTCTTTCTTTCTTTCTTTCTTTCTTTCTTTCTTTCTTTCTTTCTTTCTTTCTTTCTTTCCTTCTTCTTCTTCTTCTTCTTCTTCTTCTTCTTCTTCTTCTTCTTCTTCTTCTTCTTCTTCTTCTTCTTCTTCTTGGTCCACGACTAAGGTCGATCCCGGCATATTGCAATTACGAAGCGGGTTCGCAACGCAACACCCACTTTTTGTGTATCATCATCATGAAGCAGATCCTTTGCAGAACGTCGCTTTCATCACGGTCTGCTTGAAAGAAACTCGGTCTCTCGCCAGCTCTCCCTTCACGTGTACTTTTATATTCAAGGAGTCACTCATATTTTACGTCGACCTAAGCCAATCTTCGCTGTGGTCGGCTCCTGCTCCTCCTTCCAAGTATCATACCTTCTGCTATTATTTTCCCCCCAAATCCGCCATTGCGCTTTATATGTACCAAAACAATCAGCTTTCGAGACAAGATGTTGTTTTTTTAGCCAGTCTTCCTTGATATCCAGATTTTTTGGAATATCAGTATTTTTTTTTTTCTTTTTTGTGCATTCTATTCTGAGAATCTTTATGTGTGCGTAAAGTAAATAAAACAACCCAAATGATATGAATATGATTTATTCCAAAACACCTGTGGATTTGAAGTAAGATAAATTACCGGAACACTTACATACTATAACTGATATAAATAGAACAGATGGACATATAACATGAACTAGGGATTTCGGGCCCAATTTGGAGCAAGGAGAAATTGAACCACGGCCGTATGAAGAGCATGTCATAACAGGCTACTGTTTAGGGGTGTTTATTTCAAAGTGGGAATGCATCTTTTGGAGAGGCGAAGAACCAACAGTATGTATACCCCAACAACAACAAAAATCCAGATGTGTCAAACGGATATGCACGTCCCCTGTGTGGGTTCCGGGGTCCCATTGTGGGGGAAAACAAGAATAGACCCACTGCCTCCCTAAAAGCATGTCGTAAGAGTCGACTAATTGGGGAGCTTCCTTTGAAGTCGGAATGCATCTGCCAGAGAGGCAAGGAACCAACAGTCTGTATTCAAGAGAATGAGATCTGTAAAACTGATGCACACGCAACACTCAGGTTCTGGAGCAGGACTGCAGTTCAGTAGTGGACGAGCAACCAGAACTTTCCGCCAGAGTGTACAGCTGGTGAACGCGAAGAAGAAGAAGGATATGCACGTAAACCTAAATTTCTGGAACACAACCAGATCCAAAAGTGGGAGGACATAGAGAACTTTTCTTGACTACCTCTGATCGGGTGTTGAAGGATATATAATGTCCTGCTTCGTGCACTTCTGACTGCTTGGACAGTAGACACATCATGCTGTTGTAGAGTTTCTCTGATGTTATCTATGTTGTTCTTGGTCTACCTCTTGTCCTCCGTACTCCTCCTCTTCTAGTGTATGTCTTGTATGGTATAGCGTCACAGTGTATTCTCTGTAAGTGGCCAAACCATTTCCTTTTCTTGTAGTTGTGTGAAATTTAGAATTGGTTCTGTACCGGCTTCTTCTCCTTGTGCCCTCATTCCTGATTTGATCTCTTCTGGTCATTACTGCATCCCTTCTCAGTTATATGGTTACATTCCCGTTTGGGTTCCGGGGCCCTGTTAAAGGAAAAACAAGAATAGACCCACTGCCTACCCAAAAGCATGTCGTGAGAGTCGACTTATTGGGAGCTTCCTTCAAAGTCGGGGTGCATCTGCCTAAGAGGCAAGGAGCCATTCTGCATATAAATGAGTCAGATTTGTAAAACGGATGCACACGCAACACTCAAGTTCTAGAACAGGACTGCAGTCCAGAAGTGGATGAACACCCAGAACTTTCCGCCAGAGTTTACAGCTGGTGAACGAGAAGAAGAAGAATATGGTTACTTTTTCTTGTCTTTACTAGCTTGTTGTGAGTGACCACATGTCTGGCACTTGTAGCATTGAGTGGGGGTGATTATGCTTTGTATGAGATATTTCATTGCGCTGATCAGGATTGTCTTCTGCTTAAAGAGGGGAGCTAATTGTCCTACTATTTCGGATGTTAATTTCTTCATCTAGTTTACCATCTTCGTGTATGTTATAACGAACGTGTAAATAAATAAATAAATAAATAAATAAGTAAAGTAAGTTTTCTTATTCTTCGCCTTCAGCGACTGTAAACTCCGGCTGAAAGTTCTGGTTGTTCGTCCACTTCTGGGCGGTAATTTTGTTTAAGGAACTTGAATGTTGCATGCACATTTGTTTTACAAGTATGCAGACTGTTATAATATGCTGTCCTCTCCCTGGTGGATGCAGTTTTTAGTTTTTTTGAAGCCCTACCCTGACTCTTGCCAGGGGCCGCAACATAGCCCGGCCATAAATATGGCCTAATGGCTGAACGCGGTTTTTGGGAAATCTCCACGGGTGATCCTCATCCACATGGTGGCACTTTGTGTCATCGGGTGTTTATCGCTTGTGTGATGTCCTGGTGGGGTAAAAGAAGATAGATCAGACTGTTGGTTATTTGCCTCTCAGGCAGGTGTACTTCGACGTCGAAAGCCAGTGTTGCCACTTTGGATATTTTATATCCAAATTTAAATCTTTTTCATTGCATTTAGATACTGTTTTTGACGTTTAGATCGTAAATATTTTTCTAGAGACTTTTCATATGAGTTAGATATTTTTTAGATTTTTTTTTTCTTTCATTGTCAATTTAATAATTACTGTGTAAAATATTTACACTTATAAAGAAATTTGAACAGCTAAAGCATACCAGGGTCATTTTGGATCTGAAGCTTCAACTTCATTATCCAAGCTAAGTTTATCCTGTGGATCTTGTGAGGCAGACATCAGTGAAGGTGAGGATATGATTATGTAGGGTAAGTCATAGCAAAAGCTATGTAATTTTCGACTTTTTCAATTTGGATGTTTTTTCTATATCTTTTCCACGCAGATTTAGATCTTTTTAGATATTTTTTGACACCGTTTTGGATATTTTTTGTCAAAGAAAAGTGGCAACACTGCGAAAGACGCTCCCGGCTAGACGTCTCTTACGACATGCTTGTTAGGGAGGCACTGGATCTATTCTTGTTTTATCCACAACGGATCCTATAACCCATACGGGGAAGTAAAATAAAGGACCTTTATCACTCTTCCTGGTGTATTAGGCATATAGGGCTAGACCTATATTTTACAGTCACCGACAGGCGATGTGATTAACATCAAGCCATGGCTGTACGCAAACTTGAAATTCTGGAACAAGGCCAGATTCAGAAGTGGGAGACCTTTACTTCCATTACCTTTTCCTGGTACCGATTAAGGCTGGGTCGAAGTTGATATTTGAAGAAGAAAAAAGGCCGATTTGAACCCACGACCTTCGGGTCCGCCTGTAGTGTCTACCTGCTACACCACAGCGCCTCACACATAAATAAATATTCATAAAGAATATTTACATTAGTGCTTGAAATAAATGCTGGCTTTTGTACCTGAAAAAAAAAAAAAAAAACATCTTCTGGAAGAAAAAATTTGAATGTTGAATTAAGAATCGACATCACAACACTCAGGACACACTCCCATAAGCGCCCCGATCCCACTTTCAGCAGCAAGCCAAAAGTTCCAAATCCGCTGATACTAGCAACTATCTGATTGTATATCTGTCTCACGTTTCCCTGGAGTGTTGAGCATCGGCCAGATCCCCTGGTAACTCCTCGCAGTTACATTCTTCTCAGACCGTAATGCTCTGTTTGGAAGGAAAACATCTTAAGATGTCTTTTGAGGGGGGACAATTATTAATGTGACGCAGTTTTATTTTCTTGAAAATACGGTAAGCGATCAAGTTTAAACATATTACGCAAGTCGAAACCAGCACAAAGTGGTCAGCAGTCAAATCGCCTGCAGCTGGCTAGGCGGTTGTATTTCACCATCCCAAACGATCACCGGAATCACACACCAGACGAGGGCTCTTGTCTCACCCTTCCCCCATATAAATGGCCGAGCTACACTGAATTTTTTTCAAAGTTCAAAGTGATGTAAAGACGGTTCATCATCGGGTGGATCTCACTTATCTTCCCCGTGTGTGTTTCGGGACCCCATTGTGGGGAAACAAGAATAGACCCACTGCCTCCCCAATGCATGTCGTAAGAGTCGACTAATTGGGGGCTTCCTTTAAAGTCGGGGTGCTTCTGCCTGAGAGGCAAGGAACCAACAATCTGCCTATAATTAAGTCAGAACTGTTGAGCACAAGAAATAAAAGATGACGATACTCATACTAAATTGTCTTCTCAAGACTCGCTTCGTCGTCTTGTTAGACAGGATCAGTGTGTTATATTCAGACTAAGGACAGTGCACAACAGACTTCGACAACATAAGTGTTTTTTTTTAAGGAAACGGCGCCAGACAATTCTGAGTCCAACACTGTTGACTATGCTGCTAACAGAGACGCCATAACAGAGATGCCATAGCAGAGATGCCATCTGGCCTGTTCTAATGTCAAATCAAATGAAAGCTGTGTGGCACACATGGAGATATGGACTGCAGGATGGCTTTTATCAAGGCTGGTGGCCTCCTGATTTAAACTTTTCTGACAGAAGGATCGAATAACATCGACATGCGCATCGCCCATTGGCTGGCCGGTAGACGACTTCCTTGCCAGTCTGGACAGTATTTGGGCCCGTCTGCTTTGATCGCATCAACACTGCAAGAGTCCCTTTAGCGGTTACTTTGTGGCGAATAGCGCTAAATCCTTATATATGGCGCACATAACCTAGCCACAATTATAACCTAAAGCTCACCCTTCAGAGATGCTTGTTGAAGGTGACTATTTTTTCCCGCAAAGCATGCAAAGGATCTAATAAGAAGAAGATGTTGATTGTGAGCTGGGGTGATGACATATAAACCATCCAAATCGACCTTAGAAAGCAGCCTCTCTGGAAAAATGTGTTGACGCTGAAGTAAGGAGTTCAGATGAGTTGGCCCAGAAACTGGTATCCTAGCACTTGGGGCATTCCCGAAAGCACAGAATTCAGTTTTCGATGGAACTAGTAGAAGCCAGATTATATGTCCGTCTTGCCCTTTATCTAAATGTTGAGTCTCAGCCACATCTCCTAGCCACTCCACGCAACATCATTCTGTCTGGATAGTAATGATCTGTTGTGCTGCTGGTCTGATCACTCGCTTCCAAAGGGATTTGACCCAATTTAGCTTGTTATGAATCAGTGTCCCGCCATGAAGGATTTTAAATCAGTATTAAGGTTTTTTGTCTAGCATTGGAGTCCACTGCAGTAAAAGTCTAACATGCAAAAGAAGCCAAGTACTCATTTTGTCTTGTCTTGTCTTGTCCACAATTGCCTCACAGCGTAGTGGGGAGTCGCAGTTTTCCATCCTGGGCCAGGTGTGTTGCACGTGTTGTTGTTAGTCCGTGTTGCCTCAGGATCTCTGATATATTGTCTATCCATCGTACTCTCGGTCTGCCTCTTGCTCTAGGGCAGTAGTGCTGTTCATTTTGTGGTGTAGGTAAATGAAATCCCAGGTCTGCAGGCTTCACATTATTGGCTACAAAAGAGATAGCCCATGATGTATGAGATGTTCAACACGTGGAAGTGAGGTTAAACAGTCATGAGCAGGACATGACGATTCCTTGGGTGAGCCAAGTACCAGAGCACCATGTATTAGCTCTGCATTTGTGGAAGCCTTCTTGGATAGCGGGGAATGCTTATGTTCTGCCCCTGCCTTCTCTTGAGGGCTGATCAGCATTATGTGGCTTCTCTGGACCAGCCTGATTGGGGCACCACCTGTGACCTGGGAAATAAAGATGACCACACAACAATGAGACTGCCATGTTCCCAGAAACTAACCGGGAAGGCTAACCCGGTCATCAAATGCCCGCAGAAGTCGGATGTGTTGGCCGAAATATCGCAGCCATGCTGTAAACGGACACAACGCAATTACATCTTCGGATGAACGCAGAAGAAGAAGAAGATCTAGCATTGTTCTCCGCTTGAATTAAAACTAACAATCCTCCCTTCCCCCCGTTTCCAGCCCACATATAAAGAATTATTTATGAAATCCACAAAAGTATCTGTTCAGTTGTGTCAAATGTTATACAAAATCAAAGATTATTTCAAATAATTCAGAACATATTTGTTTCTTTACTAGTTTTCGAGGCCGATCTGTCAGAAACTGCAGGCAACATGGCGGCCACGGAATAAGGCAGAAAGCCATTGGTTAGTCTGGCGGCCATTGTTGCCGCTGCGCAGGCTCGGGCGTTGGTAGGGGTGACCAGGTTAACCGGCAGATTGGTCACTTCCGGTTTGATATTTAAACGTAAAGTTGTGGACACTGGCTGGCTGTCCACATCACGGCTGTCATCGCTACATGCATCGATGATAACATCACTATCATCATCATCGTCATCATCATTATCATCGTCAATATCAATTTCGCAATCATCTTGGTCGTCAACGTTGTTGGTAGTAGACCCTCTGAAGGTCCCGTCTCTTAGTTTGTCAGCCCAGGATTCGGCCATCGACGTGGAAAAGCTGTTTCTGAATAGATGATCTTTCGGGAAAGCTTGGGCTAGCGAGGGGGTTCCCATTCTTGTGTCATTTTCCTGGAAGATCTTACAGCTGTGTGATTCAGACTCGTCCAGACCTGAGGCGCCAAGGATTTGCAGTCTGGCATGAATTCTTTTGTGTCTTTCCAAGTTGCTTTTATGACTCGTGGCGTAATCGCAACTAGGACAGGTGTAATCTTTCTGGCCACTGTGTACTGAAAGATGGCGTTTTAGTAAAGCTTTGCGACAGAACCGACGGCCGCAGAAGGGACAGGAGTAACCATTGTGGTGAAAGATGGTGATGTGTTCTCTCAGAGAAGCTTTGGTGGAGAAAGTAACTCCGCAGCATTCAAGCTGTTTGTCGCAGGCTTGGTGCATGGTGGCAATATGCCGTTTTAGATTGTTGCGTCGATCAGTGACGTATCTGCAGTGTGGACACGGGAATAGCTTTCCTCTGAAGGTATTGCAGACCAACATGGCCAGTTCTAAATAGTTTCTTGTCAGAAATGGCGGTTTCAGTTTGGCAACCTCTCCAGCTAGGTGAGCCTGGTTCGCGGCTTGGATTTGCGCCATACTTAGGTACCTCAACTCCTCGTGATTTGGGAACATCCCCGGGTAAGGAAGCAGCTGGGAAGGCAAGGCGGCATTTGTGGCATGAACTGAATTGGAAACAGCGGCAAGATTTGTCATGGCTGACAACATCCCGAGGTTTAATCCGTTGGGCGGGATCGATGGAAGCTGCAGTCCCTGGAAAGTTGTCGCTAATGGTAACGTTGAACTGCACGGGGTCATGGCAGCAGAAGAGGTCAAGGTCGAAGGGTTGACATTGGCGGGGATTCTGACCTCATTTCCTGGGCGGATTCCGCAAGTGTGACTGTTGTTTCCGCCGAGTTGTGGTCGAAGTGCTGGGTGAATGAATGATCGTTCGTTTTCCTGGAGAAGTCGCGGCCGCTCCATCACACCAACTGACCTGAAAGAAGTGGGGGATGGTAGTTAGTAAGAGAAACATCACTGATACTCATAAACATGCACATACATATATATATATATAGTTTTTGTGTGTTAAATTACTGTGTTTTGTTGTTTCTGAAAACATTGCCGTTCCTGTTTTTGTAACCACCGCCTGTGGAGTTAATGCAACACGTACTGCTACAGTGTGTCTTATGTTAGGTTCCGTTTTCCAGGTTACAGCTTTGTTTGTTTGTTTTAGTATCCAGAAGCCATGAGTTGTTAACCCTTAGGCTCGGTATTATGGATATCGCAACCTATCGGGCTTGATTCCATTGTTAATACCGTACATCTGGGAGAAATGTAGCTTTTCTGCTTACCCGTGGGAGTGAAACCGGACCACAAGGAGTTTGTCACCCGGTCACCGCGCAACCCGGTTTAGCCAACTACGCTAGAGAGCCGGGCTCCACGTTACAGCTCTATTCGCAATTGATTTTACTGGTTAAATTGCCAACAGTATTAGGATGAGGCTAAGCACCTGTAAATTGGTTAAAGTAGAAATCTTGAGATCATGCATTTTCCCTGTGGCAACTTACGGTTATGAGTCCTGGACTCTCACTCAGTCACTGAGGAAAAAGATTGGAGCTTTTGAATTGATACGTTATAGAAACATTCTTAGAATAAAATGGATCCGGAAGAGGAAAAACATCGACATTCTGAACGAGTTGAACATCAAGGAGAACTGGCTCATAAACAGCAGCCTGTCCCGGAAGTTGAAGTATTTTAGCCACATCAAGCGTCATGGCGGCTTGGAAAAGACGGTGCTGGAAGGTGCAGTTTGTGAAAGCGAGGCAAGGGTCGACCACCACGAAGATGGATACAAACCATTGAAGATGCATTGGCATTAAAAGCACATAATGCCGGAGAGCTGGCTAGGGAAGTTTAAACTTTCAGGCGACGTTCTGTAAAGGACTTGTTGATTGATGATGATGATTAGGATGATTCACCTGAGTATCGGGAAGTGACATAATAAATTGTTGAACAGCCATATTCGAATACCTGCCATATTTATGGAACACATGCTGAATCAGAAATACTCTTTCTTCAATAGTTAACACCATTATAGCGAAAATTGAGTGATTTCCAAACTGTGCCCTGCGGCGCCCCGGGGGAGCCGCAACCTCTCTCCACACACACACACACACACACACACACACACACACACACACACACACACACACACACACACACACATATATATATATATATATATATATATATATATATATATATATATATATATATATATATATATATATATATATATATATACATCACAGCACTAGGGGCATTCCCATGCGTGATCCATCCTTATCTTCATCAATCAGCACAGAGTTCCAATACTGACGGTACCGGTCACAATCTGGTTACACGTCCGTCTTGTCTTCCCTCTGAGTGTAGTGAGCCGGCCAGACCCTCTAGTTACACCCAGGTACATTTAAAAAGAAATGTCTGGGGGAAAATTATGAAAATAATATGGAATGATCTCAAAAGAAGAGAAGAAAAAAGAGGAGTGTCTATGCAACCACAGGTATCAACAGTTATAAGACAGAGAAGATAGCGCTATATTGGACACATTCTGAGAAGAAACTAGCACAGAATCACCACACGGGCATTCGAATTAGAAATAAAGGTAAAGGATAAAGGTAAAGTCGGGAGATGTGAACCAGCGTCATTGCACACGGTTATAAACCATAACTGCTCTGCCACCAGTACAGACAGCTGATAAGAATTGTCCGTCTGTGTCGCTGTCCGCACGTAACTCCGTAGCTACAATTATTCATTAAAAAAAAAAAATAGTTGCGTATCTTTACAAGACGTTACAGAACCAACCTCAGCACTTTCTGGCTGTTGTGGTTTTTCTAGACAAATCTACGCCCAGTAGTTTGCCATTGCTTACTGGACGGTCAGCTCTCGGTACCGTGCTGGAAACCATCGCAAGACAAACCATCTACAGCTTCCTTCCCTGTACCATGCTTTCTGCTATTATTTTTTTTTACTCCGCGTTGCTTTCAACCACAATAGCTACAACACAAACTAAATAAAAGGTTAAAAGGTTAGTTGCGTATCCTTTACAGGACGTTGCAGAACCAACCTCAACAGCCCCTGGCTGTTGTGTGGTTTCTCTAGGCAAATTTAGGTCCAGTAGTTTGCCATTGCTATGGACGGTCGGCTTTCTTGATACCACTGTCGAAACCAACGCAAGGCGCATTGCCCGCAGCTGGGATCGAACCCGGCATCCCGGCATTACGAAGCGTATGCATCGACTTAGCCACAGAGCCGACACAATAGCTACTACACAAGCTAAATAATAGAAAAGAAGGTAAAAAATAATTACAGAATTCTGCGAGCGAAGCCATTTCTCCCAATTGCATAAATCACTTGTAGGCGCGATATATATCAAGATAATCAACAAAATAGACAACTGTGAAGAAAGAGACAGAACTGTTGACAAGCGGTACACGCAGTGTGACATACACACTGAGTTGCCCTCAGTATCAAAGGCGCCTTCTAACGAGCAATGTCAGACAATCTGAAGTGGCCGACAAAAGAGCCCAAATATAAAGAGTCGGGTTGGGTTTCCTTCGTGTCTTTTTCTAAACCGAATCAATGTTTTGTCCGCGTGTATGTTCGCTCACCGGGTGAGGCCTTTTTTGGGGTGAATATGCTGGAGGAATGTCTCGACAAGTTGATAAGCAGGATGAAGTGGTTTTTTTTTAACTTGAAAAATTGAGCCGGGAAGTTTCTTCTTTCTCTTGTTCTTCTTCTTTGTCTTCTTCTTTTTCTTTTTGTTCTTGCTCTTGTTGTTCTTGTTCTTCTTTTTGTTCTTGTTCTTGTTCCTGTTCTTCTTCTTCTTCTTCTTCTTCTTCTTCTTCTTCTTCTTCTTCTTCTTCTTCTTCTTCTTCTTCTTCTTCTTCTTCTTCTTCTTCTTTTTCTTCTTGTTCTTGTTCTTGTTCTTCTTCTTTTTCTTCTTGTTCTTGTTCTTGTTCATCTTTTTGTTCTTGTTATTTTTCTTATTCTTCTTTTCTTCTTCTTCTTCTTCTTCTTCTTCTTCTTCTTCTTCTTCTTCTTCTTCTTCTTCTTCTTCTTCTTCTTCTTCTTCTTCTTTCTTTTTCTTGTTCTTCTTGTTCTTTTTCTTGTTCTTCTTGTTCTTTTTCTTCTCCTTCTTCTTCTTCTTCTTCTTCTTCTATCTTCCTGTCGTTCCGTTTTGTATGCTCAGGTCAGACTATCAAGTTTGATGTTTCTATGAACTTGCATGTCAGTAGCAGGTCCTTCATGGTTCCCCACAGCTTGCTCTGCACACTTTGCTCTTGAGGTCAGGTTTCTCTTCGTAGCTCTAGGTAAAGTGGGGAGGTCTGCAGAATGTGCTCAGGTGTTTACGGTCACACGGTCGGGACTGTGCAATATTTATTTGAGGTATAAGATAGTTGAGCCTGCAGTGTCCTGTTCTTAGACTTGTATTTATTATGTTGTTTACTGTTGATTCTGCTGATGAGGGCTTGTGAATGTTTACTGTTGATTTTTCTATCTACAGTTCATGGTATTTTTCCGTGGTCAATGATGGGATTTCTGGTAATGGCAATGTTGTTTCTCCTTTGTCGTATTCTTTGCGAGACTGTCCACCATCTCGTTTCTTGGTATGCCGAAGTGGGTCGGCATCCGTTGGAGAATGATTTCATTGTTTGTTTTTTAGAGTTTGTTTAACTGGCGGTCAGTCCTGGCTATCCGTGTTGTCTCAAAGATCTACTTGAATCGCACCGACGAGTAAACAGGGACCTAGGCAAAATCAGATCTCTATGCAAAATCAGATCTTTATGCAAAATCAGATCTCTATGCAAAATCAAATCTCTATGCAAAATCAGATCTGTATGCAAAATCAGATCTGTATGCAAAATCAGATCTGTATGCAAAATCAGATCTGTATACAAAATCAGATCTCTATGCAAAATCAGATCTCTATGCAAAATCAGATCTCTATGCAAAATCAGATCTCTATGCAAAATCAGATCTCTATGCAAAATCAAATCTCTATGCAAAATCAGATCTCTATGCAAAATCAGATCTGTATGCAAAATCAGATCTGTATGCAAAATCAGATCTCTATGCAAAATCAGATCTCTATGCAAAATCAGATCTCTATGCAAAATCAGATCTCTATGCAAAATCAGATCTCTATGCAAAATCAGATCTCTATGCAAAATCAAATCTCTATGCAAAATCAGATATCTAACACTGATAGGTTATTCAAAAATCAATTTTCCGTCAGTTGCCTTGAGTTCCCCGTGTGGGTTCCTGGGCCCTATTATAGGGAAAACAAGAATAGACCCACTGCCTACCTAAAAGCATGCCGTAAGAGTCGACTAATTGGGAGCTTCCTTCGAAGTCGGAGTGCATCTGCCTGAGAGGCAAGAAACCAACAGTCTGCATACAAATTAGTCAGATCTGTCAAACGGATGCACATACAACACTCAGGCTCTGAAACAGGACTGCAGTCCAGAAGTGGACGAACATCCAGAACTTTCCGCCGGAGTTTACAGCAAGTGAACGCGAGAAATATAAGAAAAGAGTTGCCTTGACTAAAAACTAATCGTGTGTTAATTTAGGTAATTTATGGTGCTGTTTCAATGGTTTGAATTATTTCTGTCTGCGTTTCACACTTGTGAATTGGTGTCTGTTTGCGTTCATCAGCTATAAACCCCGGGGGAAAAGACCTGACTGTTCGTCCATTTCTAGACTTTGGCTTTGTTTCAGGACCTGCGCTTCACATGCGCATCCGTTTTACAGACCGTTTTTATTTGTGTGCAGACTGTTGGTTCCTTGTCCGCCAGGCAAATGAGATCCAACTTTGAAAGAAGCCCCCAGTTAGTCGACTCTTACGACATGCTTGTTTGGGAGGCAGTGGGTCTATACTTGTTCTCCCACAATGAGACCCCGGAACCCTCACGGGGATATAATTGTGAACTAAAGCTGTAGAGTATACATGGATTATGATGACACGTTTTTATTAGCTTCGAGTGGTCTTGCCTATTAGCACACTTGCTTCTACAGCCAGGCGCCTTCGTCAATTCTGGTGACACACAGCTGTTGATTTTTATATCGTCTAGTGTGTCCTGTTTATCGCTCTACTTCCTTCTATGAGTGTTAGTCAGTTCTTGTATAGTTGCTTATTATATCGAAATATCTCCTTCTGCTTATCGTTTATCGGCTGCAAACTCCTGCGGAAAGACATGGTTGTTCGTCCACTTTTGGACTTTGATGTGTTCTAGAACTGGCGTTAAGTGTGCACATCCGTTTTACATATCTGGTTTAACTGTTTACACAAAGCACAGCTAATTATTCGCCTGTTACGACACGCTTGTTATAGCAGGGGTGGGTCTATTCCTTTTCCCCCTGCCAAAATAGAATTCCAAACCACAAACAGGGCTAAAAGCAAAAGATCCACGCAAAAGGCCCTAAATACAATACGACTTATAGTAAACAGGGCCTTATGCGAAATCAGATCTCTAACACTGATAGGTTATTCAAGAATCTATTTGATGTCACTTGCCTAGACGCAAAACCAGACCTATCTAAATCTGCCTAAGAAAAAATCGATTCAATTTCAAGGCAACTTTAGGCCTTTTGTAAAACTATTCGGCTGGGAGTCAGCGATTCTAAAGCCGGATTTCTCATAAATAACCCGGTGATTTAGATTACTTTTCGGCTGAAGCCACTGGCGGGACCACGGCGAGCCGGAGACCTGTCATAGATAGCCATCTTGTTTTTGCAAAGTGCTGCAAGTTTGATGAAGTGGTATTTTGTCCGTCTGACACTAGGGGGCGTGTGTGCACTGGGTGTTATGTATAAATTATGATAATAGATTTGTTTCGTTTGTGCATTTTGAAGCCCCACCCTGGCTTTTGACGGGACCCTAAACATAGTCTGGACTTGAAAATGGCCTAACGGCTAAACGGAGTTTTCGGGACCTCTCCATGGGTGATCCTCATCCGCATGGTGGCACTTTGTGTCACCGGGTGTTTATTGCTTGCGTGATGTCCTGGTGGGGTACAACTTACCTACCTTGTTTCGTTTGGGTGCGTGTGTATATGTGTGTGTCTGTGAGTGTGACTGGCTTCTTTCTTTCTTTCTTTCTTTCTTTCTTTCTTTCTTTCTTTCTTTCTTTCTTTCTTTCTTTCTTTCTTTCTTTCTTTCTTTCTTTCTTTCTTTCTTTCTTTCTTTCTTTCTTTCTTTCTTTCTTTCTTTCTTTCTTTCTTTCTTTCTTTCTTTCTTTCTTTCTTTTTTTCTTTCTTTCTTTCCTTCCTTCTTTCCTTCCTTCCTTCCTTCCTTCCTTCCTTCCTTCCTTCCTTCCTTCCTTCCTTCCTTCCTTCCTTCCTTCCTTCCTTCCTTCTTTCTTTCTTTCTTTCTTTTCTTTCTTTCTTTCTTTCTTTCTTTTTTTTTTTCTTTCTTTCTTCTTTCTTTCTTTCTTTCTTTTCTTTCTTTCTTTCTTTCTTTCTTTCTTCCTTCTTTCCTTCCTTCCTTCTTTCCTTTTTCTTTCTTTCTTTCTTTTTCCTTTCTTTCTTTCTTTCTTTCTTTCTTTCTTTCTTTCTTTCTTTCTGTTCTTTCTCTTTCTTTCTTTCTTTTTCTTTCTTTCTTTCTTTCTTTTTCTTTCTTTCTTTCTTTCTTTCTTTCTTTTCCGTGATGTTCGCCATTTCTCTCTGTCTTCCTTCTTTTCTAGTAGTTGCTGTCGAAGCCACCTTCCGCATGTACGCTTCTACTACTGGTAGTTATTATTGTTTTTATTGTACAACAACAACAACAACAACAACAACTACTACTACTACTACTACTACTACTACTACTACTACTACTACTACTACTACTACTACTACTACTACTACTACTACTACTACTACTACTATACAACAACAACAACAACTACAACAACAACTACAATTACTACTACTACTATACTACTACTACAAAAACAACAACTTCTACTACTACTACTACTACTTCAACAACAACAACAACAACAACAACAACATCTACTACTACTACTACTACTACTACTACTACTACTACTACTACTACTACTACTACTACTACTACTACTACTACTACTACTACTACTACAACTACTACTACTACTACTACTACAACTACTACTACTACTACTACTACTACTACTACTACTACTACTACTACTACTACTACTACTACTACTACTACTACTACTACTACTACAACAACTACTACTACTACAACAACTACTACTACTACTACAACTACTACTACTACTACTACTACTACTACTACTACTACTACTACTACTACTACTACTACTACTACTAGTAGTAGTAATAATAATATTACTACAACTGCTGCTGCTGTATTATTGTTTTTATAGTACAACAATACAACTACTACTACTGCTATTACTACCACTGCGACCATTTCTGGCCGTCCCACTTCGTGCCCAGCAGTTGACGTCGAAGCCAACACCGTGAACACCACTACCGCTGCTATTACTGTTTCTAAAAATGAGTAAGTCAAGAACCTTTGGGCATATAGGGCTAGACGTGTATTTTTTAGACCAATCGGAACTCGGCGGGTTAACGCTGACTCGACCTTAGAGCAATTTTTTTTTTCAAACACAAGTCCGGCTCCATCAAGACTTGAACCCGTGACCTTCGGATTCGCAGGCGAGAGTTTAGCAGAGGATGTGAGGGTGGGGGTAGGCGGGAAACCAGCCCCCGTCTTTAGAATTTTTCAAGAAGAGTTGTCCCCAACTGATAGAATTTACTACGTTCCGACGCCCCTGCTAATGACCTATTTGATGAGGCAACATTCCACAACCCCAATGGAAACTAGGGTTTGAACTTAAAACTGTCACTACTGTCCGTATGTACCATTTTTTTTTAGGGCGATGTAGATAAGATGTCAGAAGCCTGAGGACCACACGGCTAGTGCTGTCGCCACGTACTGTACAGGCTAGGATATTTAATTTTGAACCGACCAAAAAAAAAAAAAAAAAACACAACCCAAATCACCTAACCGCGGATTTGAACTCAGGTCTCCCTGATAAGACAAAAAAATAGTTCGCTGTTCGCTGCAATTTCCTCCCAGGACCACAGATGTGTCCACGACATAGAGGTGACAGCCATTGAATCTAGCCACTCCAGCAACAGAGCTCGCAAGTCTCTTAAAAATCGCTTTATATACACCCTGGGAACTCTGGCGCCCAGTGGACTAAACTGCCAACACAGCTTCATCTAGAATCCAAGGGAACTGAACTGTCTACACAGTTTCATCGTTTACTCGAGTTTCCGCCATGGCTTTTCCCGGGATATTCATTTTCCCGTTTCCATGTGTCCCGGCAGTCTATTGGTAGGACATTGACCTGGCTGCTTCGAGATACTAAGATATGTGATATTGGGTATTTGTGTAGTATTGTCTAATTTGTGTATGTGCTGATGAAGGCTCCATAGCCGCAACGTTTACGTTTTGATTGTGTGTTTTTTAATATTGTGAAGCTCGCTGATGTGCTTTCCTTTCGGGTTTATATCTTTCCCTGATGGGATCTCGACGTTGTAACTGCTAGGCCAACCACTTAAAAAACTATTTAACTATATTCCCAGTGGGGACTGCAGGGTCTCGAGACATGGTGTCCATCTCGAGTGCTGGAGGTTCCGGGTTCAATCCTCGGTAAGGGCTGGGATTTTTTCAGGTGAACTTTGACTTCTAGTCTCTGGGTAGTGAGATCAGACCCGTGTGTGCATTGCTGCGCACGTAAAAAAATCCCCTGGCAGTTGGAAATCGAAAAGAGTAGCCTAACTGCGCTGCCCGGGCAAAATTTGGAGTGAAAAATATATCCAAAGTATTTCAGGATCCTCGCCGGAGCTACAGAGCCTGTGCAGTGTGCTGAGCTTTTTCGGACTCAGACTTGAGTTAGAAGAAGAACGGAGCACTTATGGGTTACTATCCGTGTTACTATCCGTTCTATTCTATTCAAACTATTTGCGTCTTGAAATTAGTATCTGGTGACTAAGGATCAGTGACAGGATTATCTTCACAGCAGGATCAGTGACAGGATTATCTTCACAGCACTTCGGACAGATCCATAGATGCTTCGACCTCCTCCTCAAAAGCTAGACAAGCCTAAAACGACTGATGACGCCTGCTCTGTGTTGGCTAATGAAACGTCTTGTCCACCTCCTTGGTGAAATGTTCATTTCTTGCAGCTCCAGGCTACACCCCCATGTCCATCAGACAGGGATTAATCAAGTAACAGAAAGTGTATTGATCGGCACTCATAGAAAGAAGTGGAAAGAAGAACACACTAGACAACATAAAATCGAAAGCTATAGTTAACGTGCCGGGAATTGAACCTGTGACCCCCAGACGGTGTGTGAGCCTCGCAATAAATACAATTGCACTAAGAACATGGTCAGCTAGGCACCCCCAAAAAATGTGTCTAATTGGCCATGTCTATCGTACAGCTTGAAATTCACAACTATGGAATACGGACAGAATTCATTTCAACCCATTGAAATAGCACCATAGGTTACAGAAATTTATATTAACGAAGCAAATGTCGAATAACAATCACAGCAACAATTTACGAACACAGTAGACCTTAATGCTTTGTCTAGAATGCACAAGTGACCTTTGCTGTATTCATCTTCGCGATATGTGCTGCGCATGTCATTGATGACGTCGCTTCTGTCCAGAACCGGACCAGCCATAGCAAGCGCAGTGTTTGCAGGGTAATCTGCACGCCAGTTGCCTCGAACACCCTCATTACTTGATACAAGAACAAAGTTTAGGCCACTCATTTGAGAAGTGCTTAGTGACCCAGTCCATTCTTTTCTGATAAAACCTTTAATTTTTTTAAAAGCATTTGTAATGGAATAACAAAACAAAGAAAGGTGGGTCGAAGAGAATAGGCACAGGAAGCAATAGCAGAGAAATGGCAGACATGAAAAAAGAAAAGCTTTGTGTCGACACGTTAGCGCCGATACAGACAACATCAACACCAACATCATCAACACAAAACTCGACACGTGCCGGTAATAAAAGTACGATTATAGATCAAGCAGCAACTTCAGCTTGAGAACAATCGTATGGCGCATGCTTCCAACATCGTGCATAACACGTGGCTCAAAAAAGAGCAACAGCATGCATGGGTAAACCGAGGAGCCAATGAGAATGGTCGCCTGCCAACGCCGTGTGCAAAGAAGATCTATCATTGGCTAAGTGAGATTTTTGTGGAGTAATATGACGCGTTGCGATTGGCTATTGTTTTCTTATTTAACCATCTATAAAAATTTGTTTATAATTCTTCTATAATGAAATATGATATGTGCGAAAGTGTGTGCGTTTGTGCGCTCTTGGTTCAATCACTTTTCATTATCGTAAGGTGGAGATGAAATCAACAGGGGAATTAGAACCGGAAATAAATTTGAGAAATCATGCTGCTAAATGTAGGGCAAATGCAGCGTCTTTTATCTTTCCTTTTGTCGGCTAATTGGATATACACCAATGATTATATATGATGTGGATATACGAAAAAAGAGTCGTATTTCTTGGGAGAAAAACAAACACATAAGTGCAGAAGTTTAAAAGAAGTGGATATCAATATACTTCTCCTCCTCCACATCACCAACCACATCATCATCAACATCATCACTTTGTTGTGCATCGTGGCTGCTCTAGTTTAGTGGTTATCGCATCTGCTAACACGCGAAAGGTACTGGGCTCAAGACCCAGCGAAAACTGTTTTTGGGGTGGGGGTGGGGGGGGGTGGGGGTGGAGCGGCTGCGCGGTCTCGAAATATGGCATTAACCCCACTGAGGGCTGATTTTTTTTCACAGGGACATCTAATAATTTCGCCTGATCTCATTTTAGTAAGAATGGACGCCCGTGTGTATTGTTCCGCAGGTAAAAATAAAATACCTTTGCAGTTGAAAATCGAAAAAGAGTGGCCTAACATCGCTACCCGGACAAAATTTTGAGTTAAAATTCTACCCAAAAAGTATTTCGGTGCAACGGAGTTGGTGCACTGCACTGAGATTCTCCAAACTCATGCTTGAGTTAGAAGTAGAACTGAGCTCTTATGGGTTGCACTCGTGTGCCATGAATGTTGATCCGTCGACTAAACTAAAGTGTCATTTTAATGCTATATAAAGTTCACAGTATATTTTTCCAAACCCTTTTATCCAGCGCGATTGCATCAACAACTGGATAGGTTCAACAGCCGCAATGTCCCTACTGTTATACGATGTCATCATCATCATGTAGCAGGTCCTTTGCAGAACGTCGCTCTCATCACAGTCTGCCTGAAAGAAACTCGGTATCTCGCCAGTTCTCCCGCCTCATGCACTTTCACATTCAAGGAGTCACTTATATCCTGTGCCCATCTTCGTGTCGGTCGGCCCCTGCCCCTCCTTCCTGGTACCATGCCTTCTGCTATAATTTTTTCCAATCCGTCGTGGAGCTTGATACAACGATGTAGAAGAGCAAAACCAGCATAGCAGTGAAAGTCAATATTTACAAATGACTGGTGTCGTTTGGTAATATGGTAATCTGGTAATCTGGTAATCTGGTAATCTTAGTTTCAGTTTCATAGCAAACGGGTCACCTACAGATGCTCCGCTCCTGTGCCAACGTAAAACACATAAAATGTTTATCACAGTTCAAATAAAATCTGCAGCTCACAGTGTTACGCCATGCACTCAACTCAGAAGCTCGGCAACGAAACTATATCTTCCAGTCTACAAATGGAGCAAAAATGCAACGGCCACCGTCTAGCAGAAGCAAAAAATTTGCCACGGCGAAAAAAAAAAAAAAAAGTGGCCGGCCTTGCCTTTTTTTTATACGGGTGTAAGACTTGGACTCTCACTGTGGAAATGGAAAGGAGGATTCAGGTTTTCGAATATAAATGCTACAGGCGCATTTTACGAATTAGTTATTTGGAACATAAAACTAATAAATATGTCACACACAAAATAAACACATTTGAGGGCCATCAGGAGCCTCTCTTAGCTGTGGTGAAACGTCGCAAGCTAGCTTGGTTTTGGCATGTGGTGAGACATGATTCGATTGCAAAGACTGTACTTAAAAGAACATTGCGGGGGTGGGGGGTTAGTCAAAGAAGAGGAGGGCAAAGAAGAACTGGAATGACAACATAAAGAAATGGACAGGACTAAGTTATCATACACTTATTCATCCTGTCGATAAGCGTGGGCGGTCATGTCTGGCCATTTGCCAGGATCATTGGAATCCTGCATCCTGTCTGGGCTCTTGCCTCACCCCATCGATAAGGCCAATTTGTGCATTTATATGGCGTCCTCTTGTATAAGACGACCAATATTTTTTAGCCCATAATAAAGAAATATTTCAAACACATTCCCTGTATAAGACAACCCCAGTTTTGAATTTGAAAAAAATTTGGGGAAAGCATAATCTTTCCGAAAGAAGAAGAATAAGAAGAAAAAGAAGAAGAAGAAGTGGAAAAAGAAGATGAAGAAGGAGGAGGAGGAGAAGGTGGAGGAAAATGGGAGGAGGAGGAGAGGCAGGGTGAGAAGGAGGAGGAGAGGAAAGAGAGAGGAGGAGAGGGAAGTGAAGAAGAAGAAGGAGGAGGAGGGGAAGAAGGAGAAGGAAAAGATTACAATGTCCCTACCTCCTCACAGATCCGCCATGACACCCAGCCACCCGGGCGGGAATTAAACCCTTGCTCCGAGAGACGGGTGTTAACGAAGATATTCTCGGCAAACCGCGCAAAACAACGTGAGAACCCCCAAGACTCTCTCGGCGTCTCCCTCCGCCATTCGGCACGTGTGGCGCGCACCCACTCCTGGGACCCCAACTAGACAGGTGATCCCTTTCCGAAAACGAACAATATCCCAGCCACGTGGCCGAATTAACCGGAAGTGGCAGTTAGTGCGGCGGCATGAGGTAATTATGAAGTTTCACTTCAACTAGATGAAGTGTTTTATTTTGATAAAATGACACGGTTTATGAACCCCAAGCCAGCGAAATATACTTTTCCCTTTTAGAAATATTTGTTGATAGATGCACATAGGCAGTTCAATTGAAATTATTAAAAAGAACACGAACAATTATGTTTAATATCATGGAAAGATGCAATATGGCGATAATTTCAGATCAAAACAATAC
>CAJHNH020002774.1:0-32741 GCA_905116865.2 Candidula unifasciata
AAAACTAGTTATGTCCAGCGCAATGAAATGGCGTTGGATGCCTAACCGTATCAAATATATTAATAAAGTAACAGATAATGCATTGATCGCCACTCAAAGAAAGATGTAAAAAGACAGAAGAACACACTAGTCGACATAAAAATCGGTGGAATCAATTTCATGTATAGAATATAAATCCAAAATATCCGGTTCTATTCCAGCTGCGGGCCATTTGACAGCAGACTCCCTTAGGCTGATTTCGACAGAGGTATCAAGAGCCGACCGTTCAGTGCAATGACAGATCCTTAACAGTACGGCGCTATTTTCACGATACGAATATTATATATTAATCAAGTAACAGGAAATGTATTGATCGGCACTTATAGAAAGAAGTAAAAAGATAGAAGAACACACTAGACAACATAAAAATCGAAAGCTTTAGTTACCGTGCCGGGAATTAAACCTGTCACGATACGAATAGAACTTTCTCTTTCTCTAGCCAACTCTCCAGCCCTATGTGCTTTCATATCAAATGCATCTTTAATGTTTTGTTATCCATCCTTTACAGAGGGCGACTCCTGCCTCGTTTTCCGGAAACTGCGTCCTACATTAGCGTTCTTTCCAGGCGGCCATAACATGTAAAAATAAAGGGCAAACTACTAAACGTAAAACTGCACAGTCAATACAAAACAGACATCAAATGCTGTTTAAGACTCTGGCACGTTCTGTAAAGGATACGCTGCTAACTAATAAACAGTGAGGAATTCAAACATGTGAACACAGCATTGTAACCACTATTTTACCGCGCTGTGTTTGTACGTTACATAACATCTGAGACTTCAAAGTTACTAGAAAAAAAGACCCTCTCCACTCGATTACGGGTACTAAGCATATAGTTCTAGACCTAAATTTTATAGACCAATGGCGCTCGGTGTAGTCAATATCACGCCTTTACTTTCTAGAAGTTTACCTGATACCCATTTAAGCCTGGGTCGACCTGAGAGCCAAAGTCATTTCTAAGAAATCCGGCTAGATACGAATTTGAACCTTCAACATTCAGGCACAAGCGGGAGTCTGGTGGCTTCACCACGGTGGCTTCCCATGTGTGTGTGTGTACTTTACATGAAATTCGAGACTTTAAATTGACTGAAACACAGATTTAGATTGACGGAGAAATCGCATGAGTTCGATGCAAATGGAAAATCAGAGGTGTGTAGGAGTTGGAAAAGTATAGAGTGCAGAACGGGAGAGAGTGGGAGTTGGAAAAGTATAGCGTGCAGAACGGGAGAGAGTGGGAGTTGGAAAAGTATAGAGTGCAGAACGGGAGAGAGTGGGAGTTGGAAAAGGATAGAGTGCAGAACGGGAGAGAGTGGGAGTTGGAAAAGTATAGAGTGCAGAACGGGAGAGAGTGGGAGTTGGAAAAGTATAGAGTGCAGAACGGGAGAGAGTGGGAGTTGGAAAGTATAGAGTGCAGAACGGGAGAGAGTGGGAGTTGGAAAGTATAGAGTGAAGAACGGGAGTGCTCGATCACAGGTGTGAGATATAAATCTTGCTACTTTGTCAGCTGGGGCCGTTGTGGTGTAGCGGCTATGTACTCGCCTGCGGATGGAAAGGAAACGCAGAGAAAGAAGAAGAAGAAACGAAGAAGGAAGAAGAAGAAATGAAGAAGGAAGAAGAAGAAATGAAGAAGGAAGAAGGGAGAAGAAAGAAGGAAGAAAGAAAAAAGTAAAAGGTAAAAGGAAGAAGAAAGAACCAAGAACCAAGAACCAAGAAGAAGGAAGAAGAAGGAAGAAGAAGAAGGAAGAAGAAGGAAGAAGAAGGAAGAAGAAGGAAGAAGATGGAAGAAGAAGGAAGAAGAAGGAAGGAAGAAGGAAGAAAAAGGAAGGAAGAAGGAAGAAAAAAGGAAGGAAGAAGGAAGGAAGAATGAAGAAGGAAGGAAGAAGGAAGGAAGAAGGAAGGAAGAAGGAAGGAAGAAGGAAGGAAGAATGAAGAAGGAAGGAAGAAGGAAGGAAGAAGGAAGGAAGAATGAATAAAGAAGGAAGAAAGAAAGAAGGAAGGAAGAAGGAAGGGAGGAAGAAAAAAGGAAGAAGGAAGGAAGGAAGGAAGGAAGGAAAAAGGAAGGAAGAAGGGAAAGGAAGGAAGAAGGAAGGAAGAAGGAAGGAAGAAATAATGATGATAAAGATGATGAGGATGATGATGATGATGATAAAAATGATGATGATGAAGAAGTAAAGAGAATACCTAAAAAAATGTTTAAAAAAAAAAAAACAGAAATCGAAAACGTGAATAAGATGAACTATTCTACTATGAACAAGGGGGGGAGGGGGGGGGGGGCTGGGACAAGAAAAACTGTGCAGTTTAGAAACTGAGCATGCAAGCACCAGCAGACTAAATCCCAATCACAGAACGATCAGTTCATGACACTCAACCCTACCCACCCACCCACCCACCAAATATGGCTACCGGAAATGGATGCTGTCGACGATTGCAACCAGTTGGGCACTTGGGGAACTTCCGATCCAGTGCGCACGTGTTATCGTGTTACGTCATTTCCTTCTGTAACTGATATTCCGACACTGAGTGCATTTTATTTTATGTCTATATCCCAACAGATAACCGCAGTGAGCACACATTTTAATGTTTACCGATTCAGACTTGTGATTTTTACTACCGTCTGTGTATTTTTAACTAATTTAGTTTTAAATCAGTAAACAAGACGGCTAGCTAGTGCATTTAACAGTAATAGTATTTACATTTTTTAATGAAGACACGGATGACGTAATGATATACTGGAGAACAAGAGAAATGAAAAGGAGGAGAAAGGGGAGGGAAGACGAGGTAGAAAGAGGTGCATTAGCAGGAGGAGGAGGCGGCGGAAAAGAAGATGCAGAGGACAATGCAGTCCCACAGAAGGATTAGGTGGTAGGTATACGGTGCGCAACATTCCCTGTCACAACCCCAACTAAATATATATATATATATATATATATATATATATATATATATATATATACTATATAAATATATATATATATATATATATATATATATATAAAACTTTTTTGGGTCATTTTGTCACCCATCATCGATGACACTCGGGGCAGTCCGCACCCCCCCCCCCCCTTTTCCCTCCCAATCCTAGAGGGAAGATGATGGAAGGAAAATTTTCTGTTTTGGAAACAAATTAGAACAATTATTCCCATGTAAGCCATAGGGCAGAAGAAATGCATTGAGATAACGAAACAAAAGAAGAAAGAATTAGTAACATACCATAGACCAAAGCGGCACTAGAGAAAGTCCGTAAACGCGCTATACGGAACAAAAAAGCACCACTTCGGACAAGAAATCACTAACTTAGCATGAGAAATCACTACTTAGCATGGGAAATCACTAACTTAGCATGAGAAATCACTACTTAGCACAAGAAAGCCATTTAGCACAAGAAAGCCATTTAGCACGAGAAAGCACAGAAAACATCATTTAGCATAAGCAATCACTACTTAGCATAAGCAATCACTACTTAGCATAAGCAATCACTACTTAGCATACGCAATCACTACTTAGCATACGCAATCACTACTTAGCATAAGCAATCACTACTTAGCATAAGCAATCACTACTTAGCATAAGCAATCACTACTTAGCATACGCAATCACTACTTAGCATAAGCAATCACTACTTAGCATAAGCAATCACTACTTAGCATAAGCAATCACTACTTAGCATACGCAATCACTACTTAGCATAAGCAATCACTACTTAGCATACGCAAACACTACTTAGCATAAGAAAGCCATTTAGCACGAAAAAGCACTACTTAGCACGAGAAAGATCATACACTACTTGGCATGAGACCAAAGAGCCATATATCAGAGAGACACAAATATACATCATTGTTAACAATGTAATGTCTTTCATTTCTTGCACTACTCCTGCACTTTTTTTTTTCCTGCTTGGAAGCATACATGGAGGTGGAGGCGACCTGTTCACTTTGCTACCGGCATTTCTTTCTGCCCCATACAAAGCAAGGGGAAAAAAATGAGACAAGCGGCTACATTTAAAACTTAGTACCAGCCTGTGTTATAAATTTGAATGATTTTATATGTTTATTTTATTGTGTGTGTATACTTCATCTTGTTTAGTGCACTGAATGCCCCTAGAGAGGTCACCAAAAGTCTACCAGGCAATCACTTGTGCACTGGTTGTTTTGTTTTCTTTGTCCACTCCAAGAAAAATCTAAGCAACATAATCCTCTGCCATTATATATTTTATACAACATGGCTCGGCACGACCCCCCCCCCCCCCCCCGTAAATTTCTTTGATATATATAAAAACAATAACCCTGTTCCGTGTTATGTGACTGAGTCAACTACAGATTCAGACAGAAGCAGTAACTTGCTTAGTTCCAAAAGGCTGTTTGATCCGTGTATGTATGAAGGGCAGAATAATCCCAGAAGTTTTATAAGGCTGCACTCGCGCCCCTTTCAACCCTAAATGTGTAAAGGGCTGGGAAGAGGGCCTAGAAAATTTGGTTGGGGTCTAAGTGTCACACTAACCATGTATTGATTGTTTTTTCCCTAATAATTTGTTTATATATTTCATATTTCCCATTGTATTTAAGCACTCAATGTTAGCATTAACTTTAAAATATTCTGTAAAAAGTATTATTATTATTATCTTTATCGGGCACTTAAAGAAGGCGTGAGAACATTAAGACCCCTCCGAGCCTCAAGAAAATTCTAAACGACTGAAACATTGCCACTCCTCCCCACTCCATTTCACCCTTGTTTTCTTTTGTGTCGGCGCCTTATGCGAGGAGTTATGAAAGGAAAGCCGTCGTCAAATCAATAATCCTTATCCGAGAGAGAAATGACGCAGCTAGATTATAGGAGGAACATTCTGTGTCAACTGACAGTAAGAAGAATCTTCTTTTTTTTTCGTCGTCTCACTGACTCCAGGTTGTATCCCAGTGTCGTGGTTTTTTCGTCTCACTGATACAGTTTGTAGCTCAGTGTCGTGGTTTTGTCGTCTCACTGATACAGTTTGTGGCTCAGTGTCGTGGTTTTGTCGTCTCACTGATACTGTTTGTAGCTCAGTGTCGTGGTTTTGTCGTCTCACTGATACAGTTTGTAGCTCAGTGTCGTGGTTTTGTCGTCTCACTGATACAGTTTGTAGCTCAGTGTCGTGGTTTTGTCGTCTCACTGATACAGTTTGTAGCTCAGTGTCGTGGTTTTGTCGTCTCACTGATACAGTTTGTAGCTCAGTGTCGTGGTTTTGTCGTCTCACTGATACAGTTTGTAGCTCAGTGTCGTGGTTTTGTCGTCTCACTGATACAGTTTGTAGCTCAGTGTCGTGGTTTTGTCGTCTCACTGATACAGTTTGTAGCTCAGTGTCGTGGTTTTGTCGTCTCACTGATATAGCTAACAGCCCAATGTCGTGGTTTTGTCGTCTCACTGATATAGCTAGCAGCCCAATGTCGTGGTTTTGTCGTCTCACTGATACAGTTTGTAGCTCAGTGTCGTGGTTTTGTCGTCTCACTGATGCAGTTTGTAGCCAAGTGTCGTGGTTTTTTCGTCTCACTGATACAGTTTGTAGCTCAGTGTCGTGGTTTTGTCGTCTCACTGATATAGCTAGCAGCCCAATGTCGTGGTTTTGACGTCTCACTGATACAGTTTCTAGCTCAGTGTCGTGGTTTTGTCGTCTCACTGATACAGCTAGCAGCCAAATGTCGTGGTTTTGTCATCTCACTGATATAGCTAGCAGCCCAATGTCGTGCTTTTGTCGTCTCACTGATACAGTTTGTAGCTCAGTGTCGTGGTTTTGTCGTCTCACTGGTATAGCTAGTAGCCCAGTGTTGTGGTTTTGTCGTCTCACTAATACAGTTTGTAGCTCAGTGTCGTTGTTTTGTCGTCTCCCTGACTCCAGGTTGTCGCCCAGTGTCCGTGGTTTTGTCGTCTTATTGATACAGCTTGTAGCCCAGTGTCGTGTTTTGTCGTCTCCCTGATACAGCTTGTAGCCCAGTGTCGTGGTTTTGTCGTCTCCCTAATACAGCTTGTAGCCCAGTGTCGTGGTTTTGTAGTCTCCCTGATACTGCTTGTAGCCCAGAGTCGTGGTTTTTGTCGTCTCCCTGATACAGCTTGTAGCCAAGTGTCGTGGTTTTGTCGTCTCACTGACTCCAGGTTGTAGTGCAGTGTCGTGGTTTTGTCGTCTTACTGATGCAGCTTGTAGCCCAGAGTCGTTGTTTTGTCATCTATCTCACTGACTCCAGGTTGTAGCCCAGTGTCGTGGTTTTGTCGTCTCCCTCATACCAGGTTTTAGCTCAGTGTCGTGCTTTTGTCGTCTTACTGATACTGGGTTTTAGCCCAGTGTCGTGGTTTTCTGTATTTCTCTTGCGCTTCTCGGGTAGTCTGTTTGATTAATTTGTTCATCTTCTTGTCTTGTTTCCGTGTCTTTCTTGGTCTGCCTCTCGCCTTCCTCTCAGATGTTCTGTTGTCGAAAGTCTCATATGCAGTTTGGTTTGCTGCATTCTTACCAGATGGCAGAACCATTTCACTCTGTTTGTCATTATAATCTAGACATGGTCTTACTCCAGTTGTCTCTCTAATGCTGGTATTCATAGCCGTCTCCCATCTTGTGTTGTTATCGACATTACAGAGACAACGCATCTCAAGTGTTGTTATTTTCTGTTCTAGTGCCCTATCCATTCATCGATTATTAAATGCTTGTAATCAAAATATTCAATCAAAGCAATATTTACCCGTTGCAAATTCAGACAACATTTTGTTTTTAATCAAACTATTAAATGGTTAGATTTTATTCGTCAGAGGGGTTAAATGTAGAGGAACACTCAGGTTTTATCACCACTGGCAAGGTCAGATTGCTATAAAAACAAACCAGCACTAGGTGGGTGCTAGAGGCAACCTTACGCCTGCTGCCGGCAACCTTTACTTACAACAAACTTTTCTGGTATCAATTTAAGGCTGGGTTAATCTGTCCGATAGGGATTTGAACTTACGACTTTCAAGTCCACAGGCAAGCATTTATCCACTACTTTGCAGTGGCTTTCATATTTAGTACTGTCCCAGGTACTATACCGAGTTATTGATGCCGGGGATGTCCCAGAACATCCAGCATATAGAATTCAAAGATCCCCTGTGTGGGTTCAGGGGCTCCATTGAGGAGGCGAACAAACAGACCCATTGTCCCCTAATAAGCATTTTCGTAGTTAGCGTTGCCTTCGAAATCGGAGTGCATCTGCCTGAGAGGCCAGGAACCAACTGTCTGAACTCAAATAAGTCAAATCAAAAAGGCACTTGGCCTCAAGAGCAAAGTGTGCAGTGCAAGCTTTGGAGAACCACGTAGGACCTGCTACTGACATGCGAGTTCATAAAGGCAACCCACCTGATGATCTGATCTGAGCATTCGAAACCAACCGCAAAGAAGAAGAAGAATAAATAATTCAAACCTGTAAAACAGATGCACACACAAACGACAAGTTCTATAACAAGACCAAAGTTCAGAAGTGGACGAACAAACAAAACTTCCCCAACAGTGAAAGCTGAGATGAAAAGGCGAATACGCAGATGAATTCGAACAATTTAAAGCCATCGTGTCATTAACATTGTCAATTTAATACACTCAAATATAATTCTAGAATATTTCAGATCAAACAATGCTGTCACACATAAAAATAATTAGGCCCAATCAAGCTGTCACTGACAAGACCGGCGAGGGATGGGGGGGGGGGGGAGGAGGGGTGGATGGTGGGGTTGGGGTTGGCGATGCAAAATACTTCCATCAATAATATATTTTACATTTTCAGTTTCACTTGCAAATGCTTGCTGATTTCAAATAATACTGTCATTTGGCGATGGCAGAGAAACAAGCTATGGGAATACTGAGATTTATGAGTTATGTGAAAATAACTAGACTCGTAACTCAGTGTTGCCATAGCATGTTTTTTGACACCATTGCCATACAAAAGTATTTTTGGGCAGGGGCGACGGAACTTCAGGGTGGGCGGAGGAGAGGGGGCTTAGACCTCTTGAGCCCTCGCCCCCTCCCCCTCCCCAGGGGTCAACACAGGCACCCAGAAAAATTGTAATAATGAGAAGCCTCACCTCCTTATAAAATCGTTTTTTTTTTTTAAAGGAGCTCAGGAATTGTCAGGAGAATTATTAAGTACATTGCCTTTACAAAAGACAAATTTGCTCTTCGTTTACAAATCACATCGTTTACAAATCACATCGTTTACAACAGACCCGTTGCCAGACTTCTCTATCTGGTCTTTACAAATTTAAAATGTACAATAAGACATGTCAAGTTGATTGGTACATTAGGGTAAAAACAGCAAGCTACGTATTTTACGATAGTCCGGATAGACAAGAGTTCTTCTTCAAACGGACACAAAGTAGATCAGAAAGGAATTCTAGAAAGCACCGAACAATGCCTTGTATTTGCTTCTCTCACGTGTTTGTCACACAGCCACGCCCAGATGTGTCGCACTGATGTATCGATCCTCGAAAACAGCCTTGGTGATTTTTTTGTCTGCTTCGCACGAGAGCTGAACAAGACACTTCAGGACGAGTTCATTCTAACCGCAATATTGTGAACTTGATACAACAAATGACTGAATCCAGGTCCGGGTACGGGTGTTATTATCTGGTGTCGGATAATAACGAGCTTTGGGTGTTATCTCTGCCTTGGGTGGTTTAACTGAGGGGGTAAATCATTATTCAACTCTTGCCGTTTTTATACAGTAGCTTACCAAATGAGAGGAGTTAATTATTAATTATATTACCCTTGGCGTCAGGAGAATATAATTTCTGAACATAGATAGGCCAAGGACACTTGTGACCCAGAAAAGAAGGGGGTTGGGGGGGGGAGCGGTCTCAGCGGGGTTGGTTTTCTAAGGAAAAACAAGAGTTTTTAAGCACTCTTTGAATACAGCAACCGAATTCTCACTGCCAGACTTACGTTAAAGAATACAAACATTACATTTATTCAGGTGTATGCATCAACATCTGTATCGAAGGAAAACGAAATTCCAAATGCATAAGCCATCTCAATCGTCTTTCTTTGACAGCGTTTCCCAGTGTTAAACAATTTATTTTTCCACTGAGTTCTTCACGTTTGAGTCGGCTCTGTGGCTAAGTTGATGCGAATGCTTCGTAATGGCGGGATGCCGGATTCGATCACAGCTGCGGGCCATGCGCCTTGCGTTAGTTTTGACAGTGGGATCAAGAAAGCCGACCGTCCAGGAACCAATGGCAACACTGCTGGACGTAAATTTGCCTAGAAACACCACACAATAGCCAGGGGCTGTTGGGGTTGGATCTGCAACGTCCTGTGAAGGATACGCAACTGGCCTGATCTCTTCACGTGTATCGATCTAGTTTACCTAAAATATTTGCAGGATTCTCCATAGACAGGCACTAACCCCATTTATCTACACACATTATGTGATGCATTTAGTTCCTTACCCTGCCTCCATCTGTCAATTATTCGAATGCAGAAAACATTCATTGGGCTGTATCCAACACCTATTTTCCTGCCTCCTACACCCATTTTCCTGCCTCCTACACCCATTTCCCTGCCTCCTACACCCATTTGCCTGCCTCCAACATCCATTTGCCTGCCTCCAACATCCATTTGCCTGCCTCCAACATCCATTTGCCTGCCTCCTACACCCATTTGCCTGCCTCCAACATCCATTTGCCTGCCTCTAACATCCATTTGCCTGCCTCCAACATCCATTTGCCTGCCTCCTACACCCATTTGCCTGCCTCCAACATCCATTTGCCTGCCTCCAACATCCATTTGCCTGCCTCCAACATCCATTTGCCTGCCTACAACATCCATTTGCCTGCCTACAACATCCATTTGCCTGCCTACAACATCCATTTGCCTGCCTACAACAACCATGTACCTGGATCCAACATCCAGGTGCCTGCATCCAACATCCATGTGCTTGCATCCAACATCCATTCGCCTGCATCCAACACCTATTCGCCTGCATCCAACATCCATTGCCTGCATCCAACATCCATTCCCTGCATTCATATGCCTGCATGCACAATCTATGTGCCTGCATCCAACATCCGTGTGCCTGCATTCAGCATTCACATGTCTGCATCCAGCATCCATTTGTTTGATTGCTATGACATTTCCCTCACATTTGACTCTGCACTGCAGACATTAGTCTACCGGTAGCCAACAATAAACCTACATCACTAACACAACAGACACCTACATTCAAGGCGTCGACAGAGACAATTATGGAGGCCGAGGGAAAATGGGCAAAAACTGTCCCGCCCTCATCCAGCTCCTATGTTATTGTTTTTCAAAGCACAGAATAGACAGGACATCGATCAACCTAAGTTTAAGTTAACTGCATAATAGTAATAATAATAAAAATAATAATAATAATAATAATAATAATAATAATAATAATAATAATAATAATAATGTGCTGAATTGTAAATAAATATAAAACATGTGAAATAAAATGAAATAATAAACATATACTTTTTAACATAACTATTAAACATGGTTAAAGGGAGAATGTCTTGACTTCGTCTGCTTACACATTTATGGGTCGATCGGGTGCGTGAGCAGCCCCTCAACCACCACCCCCTCCCCTCACTCCGTTGTGCCTGCCGTTTATCCCCTGCTGACGGCAAACCAACACGACAAGCCTAGATATCCTGTTCAACTTCCAAGAAAGTTATAATTTAAGCACCGGTAACAGTCGCAAAAGCCTAGTGTAAACTGGAGTCATGTGCGGGTATGGGTATGCCTCCCTAAAACCATCCCCCCTCCCTCACGCCCTCTCATCCCCCTTTCCCTACTCCGTCCCCAAACATCGGTTATTTCCCAATAGCCGACCACATATGACGTCACGGGACAGTCCAATATTTTTGGGGGGTGGCAAGACCGGGTTTTATGGTTGTCTGTGTGAATTCCAAAGCGTTGCAAAAAAAAAAAAAAAAATGCACAGCGCACAAAATAGAAGAACAGAAAAGTAAAAACTGCTCAGCACAAAACTGCACGGCAAATGAAATGCCAAATTTCTACACTATACGCTTTATCTAACACCCCCTGAAATACTATACTGTCCCGTGACCTGTGGATTTCACCTGTTTGTAGTCGGATGTTACGAAAGTAACCAAACATCTTTCGTGGGGGAGAAAGGGGGTGGGGGTGCTCTAAAAGCCTCAAACCCCCAGGTTCCAGCGACTCTACCTTTATCAAAAAGTCCTCTTCAAGTCTATTCGCAAATAACTCCATTAATTGCTTTCCCAACTTCAAAGCTTAAAAAAACTGAATCCAGGAAGCCACTTCAAATTATACAGCTATTATTTCCGTATCTTTTTTCATTAACTTTTTATACTGCCTGTGGCATTTCCCTAAAAGGTCAAGGTATTTCAATGTGTCTTGAGATGAACACAAGGGGATCGATACAGACATACAGGATAAAGGAAAATGATCTACTCTGCTTACATCCGAATGTCGTCCCGAGTACGGACAGCAAACTATGTACTACATTTGTTTTAATGATCGGAAGATTACGCGCCGTTGTTGTAGATGGAATCAGAATTATGGTGAGAAAATGGAACATAAAAGCAATTTGTTTACGATCTTATTGCTCGATTTTCATATTTCTTGTGGAAACTGTTTCGTTTTATTCTTCCCCTATCGCTCTCTCTCGCTCTCTATGGCTCTCTCTCTCCCTCTATCTCTCTCCCTCTCTCTCTCTCCCTCTATATCCCCCTCTATATCCCCCCTCTCTCTCTCTCTCTCTCTCTCTCTCTCTCTCTCTCTCTCTCTCTCACATGGTGCTGTGTAGATAAAAAGTACAAAATGTGTATAAAAGAATAATGTTTCACAGGGCCCTAGTGGAAATCCAACCTTTTACGCATAGATTATCGTGACAAAATGCCTTGCCGACTGGCGAAGGCGATCATGCCTGTCCACAATCTGCTATCTGTAACAACTGGTATCATTACATGCTGACAGCTCTCCGTGCTAGGACAAAAGTTTGTCAAGAGTCGTTTCTTGCTGACTTTCGTTGTCTCTTTTTCGACATATCTTTCCAGAGGTCACATCGAATTCCAGTTCCTTTCGTTTCATAACATGGCTAAGAACAGGATGACTGCCTCTTTCTGATGTTTGTGATAAATTATCTCGGAGCACTGGCCTCTTTCAAAACATCTTGGTTGCTGTTTTTGGTTGCCCATGGAATTCTAAGGATTCTTCTCTGAAACCACATCTCCACGGTCTCAAGAAATTGTCCGGCTTGTTTATGAAACTGTCCAGAAATCACAGCCATATCCTTATGTTGAAACTGGCTCTATAAAGCTTGCGAGAATTGGTTTTCTACCCTCAGATGACATGGATTTACTGCACAAAATGTTCATTTGATAAAAGGCAGTTTTAGCCTGTCTTGTTTTTTTCTTTATATCCGCGGTACAACTTCCGTCGGATGATATCTATGTGCCTAGATACTTAAATTTCGGTACTTGTTCTAACATACCACCATTGACGTTTATTACATTTTTAGGCACTATTCTTTTCTTCGATATCACCATTACTTCTATCTTCCCATTATTCAAGCTAACTCTCATCTTATCGCTTCCTACCACTGCCGTATTACAAGACATACCCCACCACCCCCAATTTCTTGTCTATTATCTTGGCTTACAAATGAAAATCATCATCAAGTGCAGTGCTGTTAAGCGTAGGCCGTCATGTTTCACTTGTTCAATGACCAAATTCACGGATCAGTTCAATGTTTTTGTCTCACCTCATCCGTCTTGCCATGTCAGCCATGTATTTATCTCTTTGCCTTCATTTTGCTCTCTTTCCATTAATCCTTCCGGTTATTATCAAGTTCTCAAGTCTATTCCGTTTCATAAAATGTCCAAACAACATTGGTTGTTTGCGTCTAATAGCTCTAGTAAGTTTACGAATTTCGTCTGTCTCCACAAGAACTGATTAGTTTGTTTTTCTAAGTTAGGTTAGGTTAGTAGCAAATCATTTACAGGACGTTGCAGAACCAACCCCAACAGCTCTTGGCTGATATGTGGTTTTTCTAGGCAAATTTACGTCAGTAGTTTGCCATTGCTCTCTGGACGATCGGCTTTCTTGATACCACTGTCGAAACCAACGCAAGGTGCATGGCCCTCAACTGGGATCGAACCCGGCATCCCGGCATTACGAAGCGTTCGCATCGACTTAGACACAGAGCCGACTTGATTTTCTACTATTCCATAATATGTTTGCATTCTTCTCAGAAACCACATCTCTGCCACAAGTAAATGTTTTTCAGCGTGCTGGTTTACTGTTCATATTTCAAAGGCCTAACACAACGCATGTTCTGCATAACACGTTAACACACTTTTCCTTACTGCAAGTGACATCTTCTTATTGCCGAAAGTCTTTTGCATTTAGCTAAAGACGACATTTGCTAGGGCGATTGTTATTCTAATTTCTAGAAGTCATCCTGCATCAGTTGTTATGACTGTTCACATATAGTTGTATCAATTAATAGTTGTATCAATTGATAGTTGTATCAATTAATAGTTGTATCAATTAATAGTTGTATCAATTAATAGTTGTATCAATTATTAGTTGTATCAATTATTAGTTGTATCAATTAATAGTTGTATCAATTAATAGTTGTTTCAATTAATAGTTGTATCAATTTATAGTTGTATCAATTAGCTTGCTTAAACATTTTACTGTCTGCATGTTGCTTACAGTGTGGTATTTTTTTTCTTGAAAATTACAGTTATACGTTTCCTATAAGTTTATAACAATATAGTTATTGTCACAAAGTGGTATTTCCTTCTTCTTGGAAATTACAATGTCAATTTCCTGTACGTGTATAATAATATAGTTCTTTGTGTGCTGTTGTGGTTGTTTTGTTGTAGTGGTGATGGTTGTAGTTGTAAATTAGCCTGATTAGTAGAGCAGACTCCACCACCCCCTCCCCCCCCCCTTTTTTTTTTACACTGCAAAAATACGGAAAGGAACGATAAGAAGGGATAATATTAGACATACCAGTGCATTAGTTCTTAACTCTTTCAAAATAAAGCTCTATTCTTTCTCTGTTAGTTTGTTTCCTATTTGTTCGTTTCCTGTTAGCTCGTTTCCTGTTAGTTCGTTTCCTGTTAGTTCGTTTCCTATTATTTTGTTCCCTATTTCAGTGTGTCCCCTCCCTCACCTCTCTCTCTCTCTCTCTCTCTCTCTCTCTCTCTCTTTCTCTCTCTCTCTTTTTTCTACCTCAATCTCTTCCTCTTACTGTGCTCTCCTGACCTCTCTATTGTCTAGAATTGATATTCTTTTGGACGCAATCGATTTTCATTTCCTTTCTTCTCTGTAAATTATCTAGCACGTTCCAGCACTACCAGAAGCTGCAGCAGCAGTAATAGTAGCAGCAGCAGCAGTAATAGTAGCAGCAGCAGCAGTAACAGTAGTAGCAGCAGCAGCAGTAGCAGCAGCAGCAACAATAGTAGTAGTAGTAGTAATAGTAGTAGATGTAGTTGCAGTTGTTGTTGTAGTAGTAGTAGGAGTTGTCAGCAGCAGCACTATCAGCAGCCGTAGCAGCATCAGTAATAGTAACAGCAGCAGCAGTAATAATAGTAGCAGCAGCAGCAGCAGCAGCAGCAGCAACAATGGTAGTGGTAGTAGTAGTAGTAATAGTAGTAGTAGTAATAGTAGTAGTAGTATTAGTAGTAGTAGAAAGATCGTTTCTGCATGGGACGCACATTTTCTTTATTTTAAAGCCCCACTCCAGCTGTTTTGGGACTTGTACCCGGGTGATTCTCATCCGAATGGTGGCATTTTGTGTCACCTGGTGTTTATCGCTCGTTGTGCTGTCCTGGTGGCTTTGAACTTCATTTATCCAGTAACTTGCTTCCAGTAATATTGACTAGCATTAGCTTTATCCACATAGAATTTTCAACTATCATTAACTTTCCAAATGCAATTTTTGACTTCATTAACTTATTCTAAATATTATTTTCGACTGTCATTACCTTATTCCAGTAACATGTTTGACTGACTTTAGCTTTTTCAAAAACATGGTGCGGAGAATAAAATCAATATCAGAAAGTCATGAAATCTACCTCACGGTAAAAGAAATGCAAGGAAAACCTGTGTCAATGCAAATTAATGGACATTTAATTGCATTATAAATTGATTTCAGCACTATAGTTTATATAGGCACTACTGGTTTGGCTTATTCAATTTTGACAACTATTATTGTATATCATAATCACATTTTTGTTTTTAAATAAGAGTCACGGTACTGTTCTGCTTTACCACACGGCATGTCGGGGTGTCTGCATGTAATGTATGCGTATGCGCGCGCGCTCTCTCCAGTTCTTCATCCCCCACTGGAGCAAAGGCCCTCAAACCAACTCACATCAAGTTGTCTTATCCTTTGATATCAAAGATAAGTCACAGAATGGGTTTCATGAATATTTCCAACAACTGTGTGAGCGATGACAAAAGTGTGTTGCTAAAGGGAAATATTTTGAGGAAAATATAGTGTAAATAATATACTTGCTACATTTTGCTAGCTTGTTTGCTTGTTGTACCCCACCAGGACATCACACAAGCGATAAACACCCGGTGACACAAGGTGCCACCATGTGGATGAGAATCACAGTGGAGAGGTCCCGAAAACAGCATTTATCCGTTAGGCCATATTTAAGGCCGGGTTATATTGCGCCCCCTGGCAACAGCTAGAGTAGAGCTATAATTAACGAAAAATTGCATCCTAAAAAGGACGGGAAGTGGTGGAAGTAACGCATTTTAACATTCTGCCTTACACAATAAACGTATGACTGACTGGACTGACTGACTTTCTACCCCACTAGGACATCACACAAGCGATAAACACCCGATGACACAAAGTGCCACCATGTGGATGAGGATCGCCGTGGAGAGGTCCCAGAAACCGCGTTCAGACAATTGGCCATATTCATGGCCTGCCTATATTGCGGCCCCTGGCAAATGCCAGGGTGGCTTCAAATAACAAAAAATTTCATCCTAAAAAGGACGAAACTGGATATGTATATTGTATAATAATAAACGTATGCCCCAGACTTTATGAAGCTACCTTGTACTTACGGCCTATATAAAGACCACGCCAGTCGGATGTAACCTGCATACTTGTGTACGTATTGCCCTTCCCCCCCCCCTTTCCCACCCCTCCCCCCCCCCCCCTTCAAGAAAGAGGACGAGTTTGAAGGAGAAAGAAAGGGGAGAGGAGAAGACGAAGAAGAAAAAGAACCTCCTTGGCAGTCCAGTTTAGCATGTATTGTCCCTATAACCTCGATTGTTTCCCTTTCCCTGTTTCATAAACAAATTCACAAGCTAGGTACCGCAGGGACAAGGTTGTTTCCCCTGTCTCTATAGAGACAAAAATGTTCTATTTTTATCTTAACATTGTATTTCGGGACAGGAAGAAATGTAGTAACTGAGTAGATTAAATAAACACACAGGATAAAATCAATACTTGCTAGGATAGGCAGGTTGTGTCTCATTGTTTATGGACCTTTGGTTTGTTTCTGAAGATGTATGATTTTATTTTTACTACTGATATATCCCTAACTTTCGCTGGCTTATATATATTATTTTCATTAGTGTAAAATACTAGAGGTCACCCTCTTGTAAAATGCAATTTTTGTTATTTTGAAGCCCCACCATGGCTTTTACCGTGGGCCCCGAATATAGCCGGGCCATAAATATGGCCTTGCTATAGATATGGTCTAACGGCTAAAAGGGGTTTCTGGGACCTCTCCCCTGGTGATCCTCATCCTCATGGTTTCACTTTGTGTCTCCGGGTGTTTATCTCTTGTTTGATGTCCCGGTGGGGTAAAATCTACTTACTAATTAGTGTAAGAGAGTATCCTCAATGATGTTAGAGCAGAATAAATGTCATCATCAATGGAACGTAAATAGAACAAATGGAAAGGGGGGAGCGAGATAAGGAGGATCAGAAGATGAGGCGCAAAGTGATGAGGGCCAAAATGAGGAGAGAAAAAACGAAGCAGATGACAAAGAGGAGGGTAAAAAAAGATATAAAAAAGAATTGAAGGAAGACGATAAGAAAGAGGAAAGGGAGAAGCACGAAGATAAGGGAATTAAAATTTGAATTTGGCATGTGAAAACCAGCGCATCTGGCAAGCTAGACACACCCAACACAATACAATCTCATTGTGGAAAAACGACATGAAACAATTATCCTTTGTTCATCCTTGAAGCAAACTGATTGAAATTTTATTAACTACAAATGAAACAATTATAACAAGACAGGCATACCATTTCTTGTCACCGGGACCCTAACTCCCAAATTCGATTTAAATGGCCATTTGTTCTTAAGTAATGAGACCACTTTATACACAATTATACCGGAATTAGGATACCGGAATTAGGTTAATAATTTCGCTTATCTGAACGGGTACCCGAAGGCACAGGCATCTTTAACCTCGAAGGAAAAAAATCGGCAGGTGTGGAAGGAGAAAAAAAAAGGGGGGGTGGGGGGGGGTGTGCTGGGGGAAAGGGGTGTTGAGTATTTTTTTCCTCAGTGATTTGTAACAGGGCTCCCCACTCTTAAGATTGTTTTTACAAGAGTGTTAGGTGCTCCCCCTCACCCCTCCCCCTTTTTTTGGTGTTCGTTTTCCCTCAACCATACAGGAGTCATATTTTAATGTATTTGTTTATATAACTGATATTCTAAAATACAACTACTTTAATTATTTATATTGCGCAATAAAACAAGACGTAAGGCCCCCGTCACCTAGAAACTATACGGGGCCCTGAGTGCCAATGACAGCATGTTCGTGGCGGCGTTCCTGCTGCTCTATCTGGTTCCCTCCCCCAAACAATGTTATAAGTTAGAAGCAGCTTCTATGTGTGTATGTGATTTTGTCCCTTTCTGACCTGATGTAGAATCATGCATTAGAGATTAGAGTAGCAAACACTTTAGCAGAAGTCGCCTTTTGGACAATGGAAAACAACCGTCCACAGAAACATGTCAACTGCGGCGAGAGATAACGTTTTAAACGTGCCGTACAGTGCTAATGATGTGGGCATGTGCAAGTTGGGCAATAGACAAACATGTTGATAAACATCTAATGGCTCGTCAAATGTGTGTTTCCGTTTAAAAAAAAAATTTAACCCTTAGCCTTGTTTGTTAGATGGTCTCAGGGAGAGCTCAAACAGGCGAACGGAACACTGCAGTTTTGTTCCGGTAGCTTTTACAGCATGCTTAGTTCCAGACGTATTGGTGTTACCTTTCCACTGCACTAAACAATTTATGCCTAAAGGGGATCCCTCTGCATAGGCGAGACTAGTCTTTGCCATACTGCACAGGTTGTGCGCAACAGAGAGGGTTTAACTGACTTCCTGATCTGAATTTGCTGTGATTTTGTTGTCAATGTGTTCAGTCTCAGTACGATGCACGTTTTTCTTCAAAAAACGTTCCTATTAGCTTTGCGCTGTCAGATCAAAATTTCAAATTGTATTTTAATTTCGCTAATTATGCCGCTCTCCTTACTGCTCCGCCTGATGACGCCACGTCTCTGTATCATAGCACAATATCAGACTATCTTCTGGGAGGACGAAAATATCGAACACCGAACAGAGAACCTCGAGAAAACATGAAAGCTAAAAGGGAAGTATAACAGAGGGATTTTGTGATCGAAAACTTGAACAGTCTGGCATTATAGTATGGATAAACATCTGTGTCAGAAATTATCGGCGCTGGTATATGAGATGGACATTTATGATTACCCACGCCACACGGTATGGACTGTAAGGGAAAGATGTTCTTTACAATCAAGAACTGCAATCGAAAGACCCACCAGTACTGGACATGTTACATAGTAACAGTTTTGAGGTACCCTAGTATAACTGATGACTAAACGCCTGAAATAATGTTCGGGATTTGTAGCTGTCCGATTAGCATCCGTGAAATGGTAATCCTACAGACTACAGTCATAAAGGGAAAAAAATGGGGGAAATAAAGGGAACAAAAACATTTCTGCTTCCCATCTGACCCCCCTCCCCCCCCCCCTATTTTTACACACATGCACATTTTTTTCGCAAGCACAGCTAGGTTTTTTTTTTTTTTTAGTTAAAACCATCTGTCATTACAAAAGTGATGTATAGATCCATGCATAAAAGGCCGCACAAATTCTTAACAGACACTGGAAAGGACCGTTTTCTCTGGAATGAAATTCGTGGTTAAGAATGCTTACCTGGCAAGCCCTGGACACAAAAGTAACAAATCTAAGATTAGACAACGACATGAACCAAATACGGTTTGTTTACTTTTGAAGCACACTGGTTAAAATTTAATTGAGTACAAATGAAACAATTACAGCAAGACAAACAAATCATTATTTATCTCAGGGATACTATCTCCCACTGTCGATTTTTATGTCCGCTCGTTCTAGAGTTATGAGATACCTCGGAAAAAATGTATACCGAGGTATGTTAATAACTGTATCTATCTGCAGTGTCAGATCACAACGTTATAAATTTGAGACAGCTTCTAATTTTCTTTATCTTCTGGTCTGTTTACGTTTATGTTTGGAATCATGCATTATTGATTAGAGCAGGAGGCACTGACGCAGAAGTTGTGTCTCCAGGCTCACGTTACCTGGCAAATCTTCCTTCTTAACGCCCAACTGGTTTCTACAATCGTGCCCCCATGTCTTCCCTGTCCATACTTCGACTCCACCAGAAGCTGTATGCACGACCAATCTGTCTGCTCTTTCATTTCCTCTCACCCTGGCGTCTCCCAGTGTAAGTAGAACCATAGTTTTTTTAAGGCGATAATTCTGGATGTGGTAAACCAATTCTAGTTCGGAGTTTGCCCGTGAGCTGGGGGTTGTTTTTTTTTCAGCCAGCCACGCAAGTACCCCTCTGACACCTGCTATCTCCATCGTCAGTAGTTACAAGAAGCTTTTACAGGCACCTTAAGACACCATGAGTTTGATACCTTCTACAACAGAACCCATTTAGGCCAATTAATACTGGCCAGAAAGGACTTCCATCCCACAGAGGCTCAAATACGCGCTTAGGATGTTGGTGATAGTAGTGCTAATAAGTAAAATAGAGGACCCCTCTGCACACAAACAGGCGTATTGTGCACATGTGGCTACAATCTATATTTTATATATATACCAGCACTTGGTATGTAATGTGGTCAACATCACGCCGGCCGCATTTACTTTCCAGGACAACACCTGGTACCCTCAAGGCTGGATCGATCTTGGAGCCAAGATCACTTTTGAATTTAAAAAAAGGTCCGTTTCGTCAGAACCCAAACCCACGACCTTTTTGTCCACAGGCGGGGGTCTACCCGCTATCAGAGGCCACTCTTGGTAGTGTCGATGCTGACAAAGATAAATATAATCGAGACAGTTATTGTGATAATAGTTATGATAACGTGCTTATTACAACACTCCACTTTTGTTATTCATCCGACTTCTCACCACTGACAAAATCAACTAACGATGTGTCTGTAAATGCATGCTTGTTGAAAGCTCACAGTAAATATTCAAGCCAGCAATAATAGCACTTGACATCCCCACGTGCCAACCATTTTATGTCATTATTGCAATTATCTATATCACAAACAACAATAATTCACTAGCCAGGCAGAGCATGGGTAACTTTGATGTTTTTCCATTGACCTTGTACTTCGGCTGGACATTTATATTTACTTGAGCGTGTTAGTTAGTTAGTTAGTTAGTTAGTTAGTTAGTTAGTTAGTTAGTTAGTTAGTTAGTTAGTTAGTTAGCTAGTTAGTTAGTTGAGTTATCATCACTGCACTCCAGACATGTCCATAGGTGCTCAGATCCTCCCCTCAGTATGAACCACAAAGTCTGATGGCTAATAGTGCTAGTTCTATGTTGATTAACAAGTCTTCTGGTGTGTCTTGTGTGCGTCTCGTTTTTTGCTATGCCGATCTTACTTCCCAAGTCTGCCATTCTGGCGAGTGATGTGGATTCACTGCCCCCAAAGTCCTCTATCCTTCCCATTTCTCTGGGGGCATTATTAATATCAGTATGATCCATAGGCTGACCGTCGGTAGAGATAGCGGATCCAACCAACCTATTAACTCTTTTATTTCCATCGATGCCTGCATGTTCTCGAGCGTGTACGATAGGGCGTTCATATTTTTCTGGTATTTGGTGTGGCGATTTCTTTTTCTGTTTAAGTCTTTCTCTTCTGTTGCTTTCGCGTTTGACAAAGCGGTTGCATGTTATATAGTTGTTTATACCTGGACAGCTGCTTCTACAACTTTCGGCTCAACACATCCGATTTCAGCAAAACCTTAAAAACATGGTGGCCTTTTACGGAATTCTTGGCAAGGGGCTGTGGGCCTGTATACCCGTCTGCTAGATGGCAGCCCGAAACACAGACGAGAGCACGTCTGAAAGGTTCTTTAAAATGTGCGGACGTGGACCAGGTTTTGTCCCATACGGTTGGGTCTCTCTCTCTCTCTCTCTCTCTCTCTCTCTCTCTCTCTCTCTCTCTCTCTCTCTACCTCTCCCCACAAATGGTGACTCATTGAGAGAAAGGAACTAGATATGAAACTAACATTTATAGTTTCTAGGCGCATGGTCTTTCCAGGGGGCGGGGGACTATAGGTTCCTTTAGCATTAAACTTCTGCTTCATCAACTTTATAAGATCTCCGGTAACCATTTTCCGAGTCTGGTCTAACCGAGATCCATACTGCCTGAGAACTGGATCCCTGTCACAACTTAGGAAGAACCGGGCGCCATATTGTTCATGAAGCTAATTGAATTAACAAACCGCCAGAAGCGAATCACGCGAGAGTGCAATAAATAGGGCGCGAAGAATAACTAGTAACTGATCGGGAATCGATGACAGTCTACCGGAGCGCTCGATTTTAGTGGCAGGTTTATTGACAGTCATTGTGGATGCAGAAAATAACACTGGGCGAGAGGATATGGGTGACGCCAGGACACTAAATAAAGACGCAATAAGAACAGAGAGAATGGGATCTGGAACGTGATAGGAGGACGACTAGGAGGCTTGCGTGCTGCAGGAAATCGTGAGTGAGACGCGCAGGCCTACGTCTTAGTCAAGGTTTCAAATTCACTGCAATCAGGTCACCCCGTACTCGCCCCGTTCCTGTGCCACTGAAATTCAAATGAAATGTCCCTAAATGCGGCATTTAAAAAACAGGCGAAGAAACAATTAGTCCCGGAACAATCCAGAAATATGCGAACGCCGTAGATGCATATAGCAGTTGCTAGAGGTGCCAACGCCAACTGTGAGAACCAGAAATGCAGTTTGTCGTTGATGGAAGCAATCAACAACAATAAATTTAAATTTGGCTATACACACGCAAAATTATTACATAATATATTTAATTAGTCCACATGTAAACTGGTTACAGGTCGTATTGAATACTGCAACTCTGTCGCTCCACAACTAAAAGTCATCCTACATGAAAAACAACTCAAGTGCTGCACCACGGACTAAACAGTAGCTTAGGTACCGAGACCGTAGACAGGCATTGTTGCTTTTTAAGGACTCCTTCCATAGCTTCAGCCACCTAACTAATCTTTCATGATAATACTTTTCATTAGCTTTTGTATTACAATTCCCTTATTATTTTTTTCTTTTAACTTGCAGTTTGTTTGTTTTAATAAGACACACCAAACAACAACAACAACAAAAGCAAAGGTTAGCGACCGATGTTACACTACTGGCGCATTGGGCACATAAAAGTAATTACATCCTATTGTAGACCAAGTGGCACTGGGTGCGTCATGTGTTCAACATCTTCCCCTGGTTCTTTTTTTTCCCAGGTAGACAATTCATCTGGGAGTTCCCGTGGCCGAACGGCTAGAAGCTCGCCTTGGATCGGAAGGTCGTGGGTTCGCTCCCTGGCGGAGCCGGACTATTTTCAAAAATGACCTTGACTCCCAGGTCGACCCAGCCTTGAGTGGGTACTGGGTGCAGTCCCGGGAAGTAAAGGCGGCCGGCGTAATGCTGACATCATCACTCATCTTTGCCGATTGGTCTATAAAAATAGAGGTCTAGCCCTACACGCCCAAAGGCGTGGAAAAGGGTCCTTTACTTCTGGTTTTTTTTTTAAAGACATTTCATCTAGGGGACTTAACTATCAACACAGTTTCATCTAATATGCTTGAGTCGCGGCCCTTGGCATTCTCGGACTATTCACTGTTGGCGGCCACATACATTTGTCATTATCGAATCGACGACAGGGTCGCCCATTTGCTCGCCATGCTATATGGCGCACATAAACCTAGTCACAATTATAACCTACAGCTCTCCCCTTTGGGGGTGCTGGTTGATTTTATTTTTCCGCAGAGCAATCAAGCAGGGTGGGGGGGGGGGGGGGAGGGGAAGCGTTTTTGTAAACTTTATTTTAGCTCCAATATCTTTCTGTGTGGGTTCCGAAGCCCCACTGGGGGAGGGAAAGAATAGACCCACTGCCCCTTCAACCCCATAAAGCATTTTGAAAAAGACAATTTCCATGCGATTCCTCCCAAAAGGAACCGACGGTCTTCATACAAAACTAGATTTCAGTCTTGAATGTAGATGAACAACTAGAAAGGCCCACCGGAGTTTCAAACCGGCGAATGCTGAGAACTAGTTTGACCCAGGTCAAAATAAGTACCAGGTAATGACATGAAAAGCAAACGCAGCTGGCGGGATGTTTATCCATTAAGTGCCAGTTTGTCTTTTCAAAACCAAATTTACTTCTAGCACAATATGTCAGATACGTTGAGGGTGCGGAAATGGTAATTTAGTTTGCTTATTTGCACTTTCAGAATAACACAGTTTTTTTGGCTGGTATCAGCTGTGTGTTGCTCATACCATCTTGCTCTCCAGAAATGTGCTCAAGGGCCAGATAATTATTTTAGTATCCTGATCGTTTCTAGAGTGACGTCATTATTATCGGTGATAAGCACATAATCTCTCCGTTCTTCTTCTTCTCTTCCACCTTGTACCTCATGGAAGTGTCGCAGGGAGATGTAATGTTCGTTGATGAGCTCTGTCAAGAGCACTATTAAGACTGATGTTCATTTCTGTAAGGCTGTTCTTAATGCCATCATTCCATATTTTCCGAGATCTTCCACTCGCTCTATACCCGTTGTAATGTTTCAGTGTGGATCGCAGTAGCGGATAGTACCAGGGCATTCTTGTTAGGTGTCCAAACCACTTCATTTGTTGTTCTTTGATGACCTGTAAGACTGACTTTATTCCTAGCATTCGTCTGATTTCATGATTTCGTATTCTGTCTTTCCTTGAAACTTCTGCAGCTCTTCTAAGGCATTTCATCTCTGTTGTCACAATTTTACGTTCATTGGAGGATGTTAGTGTCCACGTTTGGCATTGATAGCATAGTGTTGGCCAAAAAATAGTTCTGATAAGATTCACTTTAGTACTCTGAGGTATCTGCCTGTGTGTCAACAAGGGAGATAGTTGACCAATTACTGGATTAGCTTTCGCACATCTGGAACTAATTTCTCTGCCCAGTTTTCCGTCGGATGTGAAAATTGCTCCCAAATACTTAAATTCCTCTGTTTATCTCAGTGTGTTGTTTTTTAATTTTATTTCTAAATTGTCTTTATGTCTTCCTATCACCATTGTCTCTGTCTTCGTAGTGTTTTTTTTTTATATTATATTCCGTTGTTACAAACGGAAATCAAAGGTACAGAGGCTAACTGTTCGTGTTGGAGTTTGTTAGTGAATCTTATGAGCCGTCATTATCTGAGCTCCTTATGAATTAGCTTCATGTAAATCTTCATACTAGAAATTGCAGTCAGTGAGATATCTCATCCTTGAACTCATAAGGGACACTTTTCAATGCTTTCAGGCGTATTTGGGCATAAAGGGGAAGAACTATGTTTTGTAGGGCAATCAGCCCTCTGTGGATAATATGGTCAACATTATACCAGTCGCCTTTACTTCCTAGGACTATACATAGGACACATTCAAGGCTGGGTCGACCTGAATACCAAGGTCATTTTTGAAGGGGAAAATGTCCGGCTTGATCAGGACTCGAACCAACGGTCTTCGAATCCGCAGGCGAGCATCTAGCCGCTAAACCACGTGAGCTCTTATATAGTTCACAAAGAGCTTACATTATATTTAGTTATACCCTGTGCAGCTAAATCACGTATGTGATCAAGTCAAACACACCACATCAGCTAAGTAGGCCTTTATCCGCAGTAGAAGCGCCCTTTTTCTTCTTCTGATAGTCCATGTAGTGAAGTGCTGGTCTTCTTCTGCCTTCTATCTCCCTATAGAGCAAAGGCCCTCGACCACCTCATGTCAAGTCGCTCGCTATTGTATGCAGGTTACTCCATGTCCTCCCCTTTCTCTTTACTTCACTATGTCCCTTCTCTGTGTATTTTTTTTTCTTCCTTTATTTCTATGCACCTGAGGATTCTAGTGCAAAGACATTCTAGTTATTTTGTTCTCCGGTATTTTCAACTTGTCCTATCCAATAACAGCGTTTTTCTTCATCTCTGTGCCCACTGCAACTTTTTTAGTTCTCTCCAAAAGCTCAACAGGAGTGATTTCTATCATACTGTTTGATTTCCTCCATCTTGCGCAGGCAGGAGTTAATGAATGTGTGTAGTTAATTAGTAATTGCCTTAGTTGTTCTCCCTGTTTCCGCTCCGGACCACTGACTGGATTATTATTAATGCCCTTAGAGAAATGGGAAGGATAGAGGACTTTGGTGGCAGTGAATCCACATCACTCGCCAGAATGGCAGACTTCGGAATTAAGATCGGCATAGCAAAAAACGAGAAGCACACCAGAAGACTTGTTAATCAACATAGAACGGGTACTATTAGCCATCGGACGTTGGGGTTCATACTGGGGGGAGGATCTGAGCACCTATGTACATGTCCGGAGGGCAATGATGATAACCCAACTAACTAACTAACTAACTAACTAACTAACTAACTAACTAACTAACTAACTAACTAACTAACTAACTAACTAACTAACTAACTAACTAACTAACTAACTAACTAACTAACTAACTAACTAACTAACTAACTAACTAACTAGCTAGCTAGCTAGCTAACTAACTAACTAACTAACTAGCTAGCTAATTAACTAACTGGATATTAGAATTGAAAAAGGCGTTGGTAGTCTGTTGTTTTTCACATCCTCTGCCTCGGGTGCTTTAAATAATTGCTGACACAGATGATCTTCCATGTCAAAGTCTCACACTGTCCACGATCTTCTCTGTTTCTCCCTCTGCTTCTTTCCCCTTCCAACTTTACCACTGTCACGATATACTTCCTTTTTCTCATTCTCATGAAGCGACCAAAGATTATAGATCGTCTCCTTTTGAAGTGGTTGGTCTGTTCTCTTTCTAAATTTTTACTGTCTTTAATGTCTTTATTTTCTGCCAGCCATAACCACCCATCCTCAAACTTTCTAGAGCAAGTACTGAGACAGTAAAGAGTTAAAACAAAAAGAATTTAAAAAGTTAAAGGGCTAACTAACTTCATTGCACCTGGTTTTACTCTGATTTAGACCAGTGTCTGTCTCTCTCTCTCTCTCTCTCTCTCTCTCTCTCTCTCTCTCTCTCTCTCTCTCTCTCTCTCTCTCTCTCTCTCTCTCTCTCTCTCTCTCTCTCTCTCTCTCTCTCTCCCCCCCCCTCCCCCACAGAGTGGCTGATCGTCTGCCGAGAACGTCGAAACATGATTGTTTGGATGGTACCCATGTTAGGATGGTTGGACCTGGGGTGGACATAATACATGTATACAAATGTTTAGTACGGATTCGAACCCAAGCCTTCGGGTCGGCAGACATGCGTCTAGCTAATGCGGTAACGCAAATAACTAAATGTCCATTTCTGTGTGGTCTTCGCACACTTGTTTTTTTTTTTTTTCAGCGAGGTGCTGTCGTCGTTTGGAGGTGACAGGCTCGATTCCTGGCATTCTAACTATAGCTTTCAACTGTTATGTTACCTAGTATGTCATATCTCTCGACTTCTTTCTACGAATGCCAGTCAATACATGTCACGTTATTATACACAACCACACACACAAACCCAACAGCCTCTGTAGAAGAATTTCACCAACTGTTGTTGCAATGAAAGCCAAACGCAGCAATTAATTCAAACAACCACACACACACACACACACACACACACACACCCACACACACACACAGAGCGATCAAGGACGAGGGTATAACCACTACTACCCACCCGTCCACTAGCTTAAATATCCAGTTCAGTAACACAACACCACTGACACGAAAAATCGACAAAATTACCTTGTCATTAACTAAGTGGAGTCCCAAAGTTCACGGTCTGCATAATAGCTACAGAGCCGAAAACAGTGAGCCACCCAGTGACAGAATCCTGCTCTTAAATGACACTATCCTACACCTAACGTTAGGCCAACCCGCTCGCCTATAGTTAAGCCAACCCACTACCCCATTGTTAAGCCAACCCTAAGGGCCCCCCCCCCCACTCATACCCCTCACCCCCACCCCATCAAACTTCCCGTGGAGAAGTCTGGTTATAAAAACAACGCAGAACCTGAGGGATACATCCTATCCAAAAGTGGTTCAGAAATGTGCGGTGTCTACATCTTTGCTAGTCCACCATCATGAATTATGCGCATTTTTTGCTGACAGTTTTCCTGACTGTCCTAGGGAGTGGTGTCTGTGGTAAACTACTAGCATGTTGTTGCTGTCATACCTTGCCGTCTTGTCGTGCTTAATGCAGAATTTACAGGTGTCTTATATTTTAGATTCTAAAGTTTTTCGTGTCGGTTCCGGGGCCTCATAGTGGGGAAACAAACAAAAGACCCACTTCTCTTCACAAAAGCATGTGGTAAGACGGACACTTCACATTGAGATGAAAGACAAGATTGACATATAATCAGACTGCTACTGTTACCCTAGGAGTTGGCGCTCTACGCTGGCTTCTGAAGATGGGGAAGGAGCGCTTATGGGAATGTTCCGAGTGCTGTGATGTCAGTTCTTGAAACTCAGCTTACCTCAAATCAAACCACGAGCCACCGAGTTAGATAACCTGGATCAAGAACCATTTTACCGAAGCTGCTATCTGGGTGATAACACTGTGACCCGACGTCAGATGCAATTTTGTTTTTAAGCCCTACCCTGGCTGTTGCCGGGGTATTAATATAAGCCAACATATGGGTTGAACGAGGTTTCTGGGACCTGTCCCCGGGTGATCCTCATCCGAATGGTGGCACTTTGTGACACCTGGTCTTTGTCGCTAAGTGTGATGTCCTGGTTGGTAGAGTTGAAGGTCAATCAGTTACTCACCAAAGCTCCCCTGGTATGAAAAGAGACCTCCAATTTACTCAGTTTTAAACCGATGTCTAATATTGACGTTTGTTGCATTCTTCTCCTTTTAAGAACTGCAGTTTTGCGATGATGCCTACCAGCAATTCCTCATGTATGCTGACGTTTGGAAAGATGTACGATCTGCCAGTGAATCGTCAACAACGCACAGCATCCCAGAAATGTATACAGCCAAATATTTAGAAGACTACGCCAAGCAAATCTGCAGGTGACATTTATGTTATGGTAACCAAATATGTTAATTTGCTATTACTATTTACTGTTGTACATTCAATTGTAAAGGCAGACGCCAGCACTGGTCGAATAGAACGCCAGCCGTGACATACTCCCTCCTCAATATACACCCAAACCTACTACAAACACTACGTCTCACTGTGAGATAGCTCCCCTACTATATGTAAAAATGAGTGAAAATTCTGCAAGCGTGTCAGATTCGACAGGAAAACCTAATTCTCTTACAGCACGTCATCTCCTAAATTACGGGCACGTCATCTCCTAAATTAAGGGCACGTAACTCATAGATCCGGTAAGTAAAAAAAGTAAAGATCCCTTTACACGCCCTTAGGCGCATCGGGCATATGGGAAGAGCACCCATATTATTACAGACCAATGGGCACTCGGTGGGTAATGTGGTCAGCATTACGCCGGCCGTCTTTACTTTCCCAGGACAGCCCATCCTGGTACCCATTTGAGGCTGGGTCGACCTGCGACGTCCCATACCACGATAAAAATCCACGCAGCCCACGTAGGTTTCGATTACGGTACGTTATATTACGAGTCAGACTCGCAACGCCTTAGCCACGGACGCCGCCATAGATCCGGTGCTTATTTATAAACGTGGGGAAGCGATCAGAATTAGGATGGGGAATCCTGTGTCGTGTAAGCAAAAGGATCACAGTGTTAATCTAAGACTTCCATGATAAGCACTACAGTGTAACAAGCGACATTTGTATGCTGCAATATGTGTAGTTATGTAGTAATGCACCTGTCATATAACAGTAAAAATTGGAGAATCACTAAAGATATGGAAGAAAAATACGTGCATGAAAAGTGGCATATTTAACAGGGTGATTTTGAAAAGGACTTGAAATCCAAGCAACATCTGCACAGCTGTTAGGTGTCAACAGTTTTACGAGATAAAGATGGAGATGTTGTAGTATATTTTGAGATAACGGGGGAAAAGAATCACAATACAGGCACGTAAATGGGAAACAAATGAACTGAGGGCAGGAGGACGTTCAAGAGAAGAAGGAAAACCCTGCCCATCAACATTCCAGCCACAAATGTTTTAAAACAGAGTACATCAGATAGAACGTAAAGGCAAAAGTGAGCGCGAGCCTATGTGACTTATAAACTGATGAGTCTTAACTGTCTTAACCTGGGCGGGTCTTGCTAGCCACATTCGCCATCGCTACTGGCTATGAGTCATATGCCCCTTCATCGCCATTGCCTGTCAGTCTCATGCCTCTTCACCGCCATTGACTGTCAGTCCCATGCCTCGTCATCGCCATTGGCTGTTAGTCCCATGCCTCGTCATCGCCATTGGCTGTTAGTCCCATGCCTCGTCATCGCCATTGGCTGTTAGTCCTATGCCTCGTCATCGCCATTGGCTGTCAGTCCCATGCCTCTTCATCGCCACTGGCTGTGAGTCCCATGCCTCTTCAAAGCACAGTATAACACTATTGTCGGGAAAGACGCAAACTGCACAAATCGTTAATTCCTAATTCTGAAAATTATGCATTCGATTATAGAGTTGTTAGAATGTTCATCATCCTCATTAAAAAAAAAAAAAAAATAACCGCTACCAACACCACCAACACCAACAATAATAACATCATCATCATCAAGAACATCATCATCGACAACAGCATCAACATCATTGTCAGGTGATTTTTGAACTAGTATACTTGTATGATTGTCACCTTTTGAGCTCGAAGTTATAGGTTCTGACGCCTTTCTCTACCAATATGCCGTTTATAATTGTCTATCACCAGTACCTTTTTTTTCTATTGTGATAGGTCTATCTAACAAATACCTGTGGGAAATGTTGAATGTTGCAATGAAAGGAATTCAAGAAGGGCGAAAGAATGTCTGGGCAATCACTGGTAGCGATAATTATAAGACAGAAAAGATGGCTGTTATATGGGACACATCCTGAGAACAAACGAACAGAGAATCACAAAACAGACACTAAAATTGGAAATAAAAGGGCTGGTGAAGTGAGGATGTCCAAAAGAAACCCTAAATCGAACGTTGATGAGAGAAGCCAAAGGTGCTGGACGGGATGCATAGAACGGATAAAGGGACAGATTTTAATGGTACAAAAATTGTTAGTCAAACAAACAAACAAATTTTAAAAAATTCACCGCTTTAAGAAAACCGCAGCACCTGTGCAATTGTAAATTACTGAATCATAAGGACATAGGAAATGTTACGGCACATGCAAACATTCATGTGGATCCGTAAGAAGTTTCCAAGATATTTGTGAAAGTGTACCGGCATGAGTTTTGAAACGCACTATAGTGAAGTATTGTCCATGTTTCTGATGATCCGAATAGTGTGGTGGCACCGCAAGCTCGCAACTCTTTCCGCACTGAAGTGGCGCAGTGCCACAACGTCAACCAAACACTGGCGGTGCTAGAGGAACCTGGGGGATTTTGTCAAGGCAATACCCTCAACTACCGTGTCAAAGCTGGTAAGACATGTTTTCCTTTCCTTGGAAGTGTCTTTATGTTCAGGATAACCTCTGCTAACAAACACACACGCGCGCACACACACACACAGGGGGGTGGGGTGGGGGAGAGAGAGAGAGAGAGATACAGAGAGACAGACTGAGATGGAAAAAGATACACTGCCGAATCCCTTCACAGACTCTAAGACCCTCAGCAGCTCTGTAGTACAGTTTCCTGGCGCCATGTGGTTAGTGAAATCAATATCCATCTTTAGGGTTTGGAGCCCACGACCACTGGATCCATAGGTTATTATACAAAAGAATGTCATTCTTGTTGTTATAACATCCATCAGTCTAGCACGTTATCACAAACTAACTGTCGCTAACTTAAGTCAGACTCGTCAACATCTAACAGTCAAAACATCACATGTCTCCATCAAAGTCTCTCTGACAAACTCCCCAAAAATTCCTCGTTTTGTCTGTTTTATCCAGCCTACGGTTCACTGTAAACTACGTCCATAACCCCTTCTCCACATATCCACCACGCTTTTCTGGTCTGGAACTCACGCGGGCTGTTAAGCGCGGAGTTGCTAAGCAGTCATCTAGTCCGTCATTCATTATTATCGCCTAGAGTCGTCCCATGCAGACTTGTAATATCCTCTCCTCTCTCTACCAAACAAAACATATTTGTACGCAGTCATTTCTCAACAAGCAATGGTCGTTTGGCAGAGACAGTCGAACAGGGCCGGATTAATCATTAAAGGCAGTAAACATATGCTTAGGGCATTACAAAGGGAAGGGGCACCACATTTTCAGTAGCCTTGGAGCTGGGAGTTTATTTTCTTGGTTGAAGTATATTAAAACATCTCATTAGAACAACAGTGCATCTATTCAGACTGGATGCCTTATCTCTATTCAGTACAGAAGCAAATGTGTACATACGATAAGTCTGAGGATCTGATCAAAAACTTTGCAATTAATTAAAGTAAAACGCAACTTTTAAAATATAAATATAGCCGAAGTATACAAAAATATACATTATTTTCAATGTTACTGTAAGTTTTGTTTAATTGCAATAATATAATTGTTTTTGATTGTTTATTATTGTTAAAATTGTGATTTACACGTATATAGGGGCACCAGCCCACTGATTTGCCCAGAGGCCCATGATGTTATTTAGATGGCTCTAGCTGAGTGGGGGGGGAGGGGGGGGGGACATACACATATTTTTGAAAGTGCTGGGGACCAAAAACCTTTAACTCTAATTCAATCCCCAGCAATCATTGACCGCCTGCGTCCAGTATCCAACTTCATCACCTGCATGAAAATCAACGACTACTCTAACTGCTACAGTAGCGCGTCCAGCGAGCTCAAAGAAACAAGACTGTTGGTCAGCAGTTTTCATGACGAGTTGGACAGGTAAATCATTGTTTCTCGTTGTTCTGTTTGTGGTCAGTTTTCTGAATCATGGGCAGTTGGTCAATTAGTGAAAAAGTATTTGGAAGCTGTGGAGATGTGGTTTGATAAACGAAAGATGAGAATAACCTAGACAGATTTTTTAAGAAAAAGTAATGAAGATGTCACAAAAGAAACTGACTTGCGAAGAGGACTGACTGCTCACATGAAAAGGAGACAATCTACATTCTTTGATCATGTGATGAGGAGGAGAAAACTGGAGTAAATCGCGACGG